>JAAALK010000285.1:51538564-51773150 GCA_019279435.1 Zizania palustris | reverse complement strand
TCGCTAGTGTTCATCTTTGTGTGACGCTGCCTTTTGTGGGTATCCTTCTCGATTATCACATGAATCCCTAAGTATCTAGTTCACAACTTTTACAATGGCTCTGTGTAACGCCCTGAATTTTGTCAGGTGTTAAAATAAAATAAATAAATTAATAAATGGATTTCAAGAAAATGATTCAGTGAAAAGCGATAAATAAGAAAGCTAAAATATGGGCTTAAAATTTTCGTTTAAAAATAAATCGTGGCGAGAGTATTTTTCTTAAAATTCTCTTTGCTCGAAATTGTGTCCTAAAAATTTTCCAGAATTTTTGGTGCAAAGGAATTAACGAAGATATAATCAATATCATTTCATCCCAAAACTCTAATGTTAAATAATAAAATATATTTCAACATGAATGTCGTGTGAATAAAATATATGATAAATAATTCCAATTAAAATAATATAAAACCAAATCAAATTTGGCTAGAGGAGTTTTTATTAAGTTTCTCCCGCCTCAAATCAATTTAAGTTTATTTTAACTAAGGTTTTGCAATTAGAGTAGCAATCCATAATATTTCAATCAATAACATTAAATCAGAAATAAATCAAATTCCTATCTCATTCTGGTCGGGTCTGAAATATCCATCCTCGATTAATCCATCTCTCTCTTTTCCCATCGTAAATTCGGAGGAATCTATCTTCTCTTTTCGTTCATGAAATAAAATCCCATTTTAATCGCGCGGTTTAAATTACATGAAAAATCACTTCTAAAATTATTTTTATATTTTGAATTACCTAAAAATAAATTCAAAACATTGGTTTTGTATTCAAGTTCAGAATTTCTAATTTTGACGCGCATACAAAATTTATTGATTTTATGAGCTGTCGTTTATTCTTCAAAATATTCCCGCGTTATTTCCTTGAAAACCAAAATTTATAAATTTATTTTAAAATTGAAACTTTCCAGAAACTATTCACTTTTTCTCAAAAGTCTAAATTTAAATATTCAAAAAATAATTTTTCTATATTTTTTTCCAATCTTTTATTTTTTTTCTCTTTTTATCTTTCTTCCTTTTTATTTTCCTTTTCCTTTTCTCTCTCCTAATTTTCCTTTCTAGCTGCACGTTTCCCTTGACAACGCACAAGCCGATATCTTGGCAAAGGCTACAGCTAGAGCCATAGACATTTCGGAAGGGGCTTTTTATGAAGAACTGGTCTCTCCTTCAGCCCCCCAACTCCCTCCTGCGGAGGTCCTTTGCATACCGAGCACCGATTGGCGGAGTTCAATTATGGAATTATTGCAAGGAGAAGCTAATTTACCCGAAGGCCCGAAGCTTTCAAGATTGCAATTAAGAGTCCGGAATTATCATATTATCAATGGTATCTTATACAAGGTCGGAGTATGTTCTCCCTTACTCTGTTGTATTTCCCAAGCCAAAGGCCAAGATATACTCTGAGAAATTCACAAAGGTCTTTGCGGTAGCCATCTTGCTCCTCGAGCCTTAGCAGGGAAAACACTTCGTCAGGGGCTTTATTGGCCTACAATAGTAGCTGATGCAGAAGCCTTGGTCTGCACTTGCCAAGGTTGTCAATGGATGGGAAGACGAAGTCATCGTCCGCCAACACCTCTTCAAGTTATTGCACCGGTGTGGCATATGGCCAGATGGGGTATGGATCTCATTGGCCCCTTCCCAATGGCAAAAGGAAGTTTGAAATTTGCAATGGTAGCAACTGAATATTTTTCTAAATGGGTCGAAGCAGAACCCCTCACAGCTATCACTTCCAAGAATGTACAAAATTTTTTCTAGCAAAATATTATATGCAGGTTTGGAGTACCTCGATAGTTAACAATCGACAATGGCACCCAATTCGATGCTGAACCCTTCAGAGAGTTCTGCGAAGGTCTTGGCATAGAAATGTGTTTTGCAACTATCTGTCGTCCTCAATCTAACGGATCCGTCGAGTGAGCTAACGGTAATATTTTATCAGGCCTCAATCGAAGGATAGTAGGATTGGCGAAAGGGTTGTGGACCGAAGAGCTCCCGAAAATTTTATGGTCCATTCGAACCACTCAAGCAAGGTCCACAGGTTTTACCCCTTTCAGATTACTATTTGGAGATGAAGCCATGACGCCGACGAAGCTTAAAGGAGGATCTCTTCACACAATCGAAACCTGAAAAAGAAGATGAAAGACAAGCTTCACTAGACTTAACGGAAGAAACAAGGCTTCGGTCTATTGCAAACCTAACGAACTATCAACATAAGACGAAGACTTGATATGATCCGAAGATTAAGCTTAACGAACTTAAACTAGGTCATTTAGTTTTGCGAAGCATTATAGCACCAGGAAAGTTAGCAAATAAGTGGGAAGGTCCATATATTATCCTTCGTTCAGGACGCCCTGGGTCTTATAAATTAGCTAATTTAGAAGGTGAGGAATTAAAACATGCATGGCATGCGGAGCAACTTAAGCGATACTTCGCATAGGGGCTCCTTGTAATTATTTGTAAACACTTTCTAAATGAATAAAGCTCATGATTCGAATAATGTCTACTTCTCAAAACATTTCCTACTTCTAGTGGACGCATGTGACGCCCCGATTTAACAAATCGAGACATTATTGAATTTCCATAGAAAAACAATAATAACAAGAGGTTCATCATGCGACATCGTACATACGACAATACTCATGGTGCGCAGACCATATTTATTACATCAAAGTTTTGATAAAACAGTAATAAAGATAATTAAAAATCTGCATGACGAACATCTTCTCGGGACCTTTCTTCTTAACTGGGTTGCTACTCCAGACCGTCTTCATAGTAAGCATCCTCTGTGGGGTCCAACAGGTATGAGTACAAAAAGTACTCAACAAGCCACCGCAAATGCAAGTAATAATGCAGAGTAATAAACAAGGAAGGGTAATGTCTAACATTGCGGAAAAGTGCATTTTCAGTTATTGCATTTAGTGTAGTCAAATTTAATCATGCGGAAAAGTAAACATGAACAATAATGACATCATCTAACTCGAGGAGTACATTTTACCTCCTCGCACAACAGTCCTTACATGTCAAACCATCATGCACATACATATCCAAAGTAATCTAACTGTGGGATGTCACGCAACCCGCCCTTGACCGTGGGCTCGGCTTTTCGAAAAGATCTTTGACTCTGATCAGAGATGTACTACTGTACCCACAAGGCACGCACTCATCCCAAACGAGATGACCCATACCACGGGAACTCGTGCCAAAACCTCGGCATGAAATGCTCCAAGCGATAACCACCCGCTCTAGGTTTCGCCGGCGCGCCGGGCCGCATCCCGGCTAACGTCGCACCCCCTTTTGCGCCACGTTGGTACAAGCCACCCGCAGGTGCTGCTTGACCCATCTCCAAATGGTGGCCTCGGTTTGGAACACTCCATACCTTAGTTAGGACTTACCCACTAGACTTGTGGTTAGTACGGAAGTGTATTGCAACGGATCCCTCAGACCGGTCCTTATAGTGCCCCGGGTGCTACCGACCAATGCCCTAGCTTGCACCCGGAACCCACCATGCATACACTCACAACCATAACTCATCACCAACAGAAATCCAAGGATAAGAAGTAACGGGGATCATATAGTAGAACCATTTTACTACGACTCATTTTTATCCTATAGCGATCGTGTCAATACATTGGACACTAGCTAATATCATTAATCATGTGGTGACAAGGAGGTTAGGCGAGATAGCATGGCTTGGGTTGCACATCAAGGTCGGGAGATCCTAAATAAATATATTGTAAGGGTTCATTTGACTAATGCATGTATAACCTATGTGTTTTAGCGATAGTTTAATCAAACATGGGTTCAATATGCTCAAAAGATTGGTTTGGTGACTTGCCTTGTCCAGCGAAGGGTGAGGGAGGAACTTCCGGGAAATAATCCGGCTCCTCGGTGGCGTCGTAGTCTTCTCGATATAAATAAATTAAACGTAACATTCAATTAAACAATCCAAAAACCACACAACTAGCATATAAGTTTTGATTGGTTTGAACCAAGGAAAATAAAGTCATTAAGTTTCTAAAATTATTATCTAAATTTTTAAAATGAATTTTGATGGAGATAGGAATTTTCTAAAAAGGAATAAAAATTGTATTCTAATGTATTTTAAACTTCCAATTAATTAATAATAAAAAGATCAGAATAAACCTATTGTTTTTATTACACCAATATGAAGAGGATAAAAAGATAAATTTTCTAAAATTGGAATGATCAAATTTGGAGTTAAATTGAATAGGTTATGAATTTTTGAAGCTTAAATCAATTTCTAGGATTTAATTTAAATTTTAATTCAGATTCTAGTCTATGGCAAGTCTATGGCATTGTGTCGTAGACCGGCGGGTGTTTAAGTTCGGCAGCATGCGAGGAGCTCACGTTGCTAGCGCAATGCATGATCGAGGTATATGCGGATGGATGGAAAATGTTGTAGGCAATTAAGGAAATAATCAAGTAATTAATTAAGGATTTTATTAAGGAAATTTATTTTTCTAATTTTATTTGCACTTTCCACGCTGGTTTATACAAATTAAAATATTATTTTGCCCTAAGGAACTTGACATGAATTCCTCAAATTAATTCTTAAATCATGGTATTTATTTATCTATCTCTTTTAATTTATTTTCGGGAAGTCAAAGATATAAAAATAATTTAAAAGACATTTTCGACATAATTTAAACATGTAGTTAAAATGATATTTTTACCTAATAAATCGAGATAGATATTAACAATTAGACGTTAAATGCTCCAATGAAAATAATGAATAAACTAGATTAAATAAATTATCAAGGTTAAAAAAACAATACGAAAATAACCTATATATATCGTAATAAATTAATATAATATAATTTCAGAAAAATGTAGGGAAGAAGAGGGATCCTCACCAAACCGAACGGAGATGAAAGAACAAGGCGCGGGGCAGCTTGGCGCGGCCTAGCGCAGGACTGGCCAGCGGGCGAGCGGCATGGCGCGAGCCTAGTGCGGCTGTGGGCGCAGTCGGGCGGGATCGGGTGGCGCTCGGTGTGGCAAAAATGAGAGCGACAACGGGCTTTTATAGGGGAGGAGGCATGCATGGCGGTCCCGCACGTTGGTGCAATAAAAAGGGACAGGTGGGGTCCACCCATTTAGAATGGGCAGAAATGTGGATATTTAATTCTACGGGGCCTACGGCTAGAGCAGGCGCAGAGGCGCACGGGCATGAGCAGCAATGGCGGGGCCACGTGCTCGGCTGCAGGTGCGGGACTGCGACGCGCATGCAGGTGGGCGGGACCCACGGCGCAGATGACACGTAGCGATGCGGCGGGAAACGCGGGCGGGACACGCGTGCCAACGCAGGCGGTTTGGGAGTACGCAGCAGCGGATGGAGAGCAATTAAGGTATTGATTAACGATTTAATTAAAGAATTTTAATTTATTCTGTTATTTCATTAATTTCTGAAAACGTAAAAAAAATCCTAAAAATCCAGAGAAAATTTCTAAGATGTATTCTTGACTTAGAAAATTTAATAAAATTTTCCAAACTAAAATTTGAATTATTTCTCGAAAATTTTAATTCCCAATTTAAAATAGTTGTTGAAGTTCATTTCAATTTTCTATGCATCTTACAAAGGTCCTAAAATTTTATAAAAATTTCTAAAATTTAGTTTGTCTTTGAGAAATTTAACATAAATCTTTCAACTCAAAACTAAAATTATTTATCGCTACTTTTATTTATTCATTTTCAGGAATAACTTTAAAAGCAGTCGCACAGTACAACCGGTGGCATGCAGGTGCAGGCGTGTGCATGCAGCAGCTGGGGCCCAGATAGGACGTGTGCGCAGTGCGCGCGGCTGCATGCACATGCACGGCGGTTAAAGCTGAAAAAAACGCTAGTGATTAAGGAATCTAATTAAGGAATTAATTAATTAATTCCTGAAATGGTATTTTAATTATTTATTATTTCAGTAATTAATTAGTCAAACTTAATTTTTGCATTTAATATTATTATCTTCTCCAAATTATTTATTTCTGAAAATTAAAGTTAATTCATGGTAAAAAGTGAAAAGTTTTTGGAAAGTTTGGAGTCTAAAATAAATTTAGAAATTTTGGATTTCAAATAAATCGCTCATTGATACTTTAAAGAATAATCGGTGATCGAGAATATTTGTATTCACATCGAAATTAAATATTCAGAACTTGAACGCAAAATTAAGGCTTTAAATTCATTTTGGTATTTAAAATATAATAAAGATTTAAAAAGGTATTTTTCCCTGGGGTTTAAATAATTCGAATGAAAAATGTATTTTTAATTTTCACAAACGATAAGGGAATATTATTTCTAATTGAAATGCTTTATCACAACATTCACGTTGAAATATATTTTATTAGTTAGTGTTAGAATCTTGCGATGAAATGTTATTGATTACATCTTATTTAATTTATTTTGCGCCAAAAATTCTAGAAAGATTTTTGGGACGCAAGTTAGAGCAATGCAAATTTTAGGAAAAAAAACTCGAGCTACAATTTATTTTTAAATGAAATTTTTAGGTTCGTATTTTAGCTCACTTATTTATGATATACATGTAATATATATTTTTTTTAAGTTCATTTATTAATTACTTTATTTTATTTTTAACGCGTGATGAAAACCAGGTCGTTACAACGCACTAGGAGAATGGAGCTGATTGCGAAGATAAGTGTTATTCAGTTGAGCCAAATTTACGGACTTCAAACCACCTGTTCGAAACTTCGACAAGGTGGGAAAGTCACATAAAACGGATTCCAAGCCACCGGCTTGAAAGCATCCGTAAAAAGAGTCCAAAGAGACCAAATGATACGGATTCCAAGCAACTAGCTTGAAAGCATCCGTAAAAAGAGTCCAAGGAGACCACAAAAAGCGGATTCCGAACCACCAGTTTGATAGCATCCATAAAAATAGTCCAAGAAGACCAAATAATACAGACTCCAAGAAATTAGCTTGATAACGTCTATAAAAGAGTCCAAAGTGACCATTATAATCGGATTCTGTTACATCCGGAAAAGAGTCTGAAGCGACCACATTCAAAAAAGAGTCGAAGAAATTTTCGAGGTCCTTAGTGACCATTTTTTCAGGACTTCCAGTCCTTAATTCCTCTTTAATATAATAAGGGGCTCCGAGCCTCCAAAATAAAAGCCATTGAAATTGTACTCCTAACTAACATTATTATCGTTGTGCGTAACCACCTTCGATCGAATTTTGAAGGTGTTTACCCCCAAAGAGGGGCTGGGAAGTAATGAGACAATTTCGAAGCATTCTAGTTTATATTATTTAAACAGATTACATTACATTATGAAAAATCTATGTCCAAGCCAAGGAGAAAGCGAAGACCCCTTCAATCCCCAGAGCAGTTTTCATAATTAGCCGGCTTTGAAGGCGACTTGTCTTGGAGCCTGGAGTCTTTAAAACTTTACGCTTAACTTTTTTCCCTTCCTTTGAAGCCCAGAAATCTTTTTGTTCTTGCTGAAGCTCGGCCCAGGTCCGAAGTCGTTCGGGGCTTCTCTCCCAGCTTCAAAGTCGTTCGGGGCTTTTTTTCACTTGCTCCTTACCAGTATATTCTTCTTCGGACCATTCAATGTCCTCTGAAGATGAAGATGCTATACTAAATTATTTTCCCTCCTTTTTAATATAAGTTAACACTTCTTTACATATATCGGGTATAACCTCTCTATAACTTACCCGAGGAATTGAAAATCGAGTACGCTTGTGAGGCTTTAAGGCTTCGAAGGTGGCCCATTGTAGGCGGAGTTCTTCGCTAAACTCTAATACTTCGAGATCATCCAAAAAAGAGTTAGAAGCCTAAAAACATTTCCAAACAAGTCTTTTTTATTCAAAAGAGAACAGAAGATAAGTTTTATAGTAGGCGGAGCCCTAAAGGAAACTAAACCTTCGAGTTCGAAGGAGGTTTGCTGCTTAAAGGTTGAGGCCGCGTGTTGGACCGGAACAGCGACCAGAGGGGGGTGAATGGGAGCTTTTAAAAACTTGGGCTAAAAACAGCCTTCGTTTTAATTCTGTCTACTGCGGAACAGGCTTCGAACACCAACCTTCGAAGGTCTGGTTCGGAGGTACTTGACAGCTCCGAACACAGGCTTCGCAAGGAGTAAAAGTCCAAAGCCAAGCAGACTTCGCTCCACCCACAACCCCGAGAACAACTCTGCTAAGTCAGTGCAGGCTCCGCACACAGGGTGCTTCGAGCAGGCTTCACACTTCACCCTTCGCAAGAGTGGACTACCCTCCGAGGACTTCGACCTAAAACTTAGCGACAGCAACTGGTGCTGGGCTTCGTTCTGCGAAGGTCTAAACACACACTATACGGACACCGCTAAGGGCTTCGATACGAGAAGCAAAACGGGCTTCGATCAGAGCTTCGCTAGTAAGCAGCGAGGTCTAGCCTCCTGTTACACAGAGCGAACGCACACTGAAACGCACACTTCGCACAAAACACCCTTCGCCTAGACAGGCTTCGGTGCACTACAACTAGCGATGTATGCAAACAAGTTCAAGCAGAAAGACAACACAGAAGCAGGGCTTCGCCGCTTGAACAAGGAACACAATAAAAGAACTCACTGGATGAATACAACGTATGTGGGGCTAGTACAGGAGCTCAACAGTAAATGCTCAAAGTGTTAGATGTTACCTACCCAGCCCCCATATTTATAGCCACTATTCACCCAAGTGAAATGACTACTTTACCCCTAGGGTTTACAACAGTTTTGTCTCTACAGAACAGAGGGGTACAAAAGGTAGTCAACTTTATTCTGGAGGCTTCTCTGTCAGCTTTGCAGAGGGGACAACGTCAGCTTTTTGCAGAGCAGACAGTGTCAGCCTTTGTAGTCTTTGACCTTCCTTGAAGCCCCCCTTCGCATGCGAGGGGTGCGGTAGCTTCGGTGAGAAGCCTTGAGCCTGACGGCCTTCGCTTCACCGAAGTCAGCCTTCGATACAGTGACGGTTTTGAGCCGAAGCCGTCAAAGCCCTTGGGCCTTCGCACCACCACCTCCGGAGTGGACCACGACGGCTTCGCAGCTACTCCCAGCTCGAACTCCGTCAGTCCGTGTACCGAAGCCATGCATGGCCGAAGTACCACACGACAACCACACTCCGAAGCCCCACCTTCGGAGTACCACCCTTCGAAGTCCCTCCTTCGTCCAAGGCCTCCGCACGAAGCATTCCATGAGCACTTCATCGCAGTGTCTCTCCCCGAGCACACTCCTCGACGAGCCTCACCCGGACCATGCCTTCGATGCACCTTGACTTCTGAGACCTTCGTCGGGTATCTTCGAATGTCTCCCTCCGGAGCACACTTCGAACGCCTTGCCTCCGTAGAGGACTTAATCCACCATACTCCGAAGTCACTCCATCCGGAGTACCCTTCGAAGTGCCTTGCCTCCGAGGACTTTGTCTCGAAGTACCTTCACCCGGAGTCATGCTCCGCACTTATTGCCTTCTCCTGATGCACCTCGACCCGAGGACCAACCCAGACCCCTTCGCAGCCACCGTGACTGGAGCTCCCCGCTCCCCTGGCATCAAGCCTCCCGCTTGACCCAGGTTCACCTGCTACGAACCGTCTGTCGCCTCCGAAGTCCCCTGCGCACAACAGAAACAGACAAGTGTATCCAGTACTCCGGAGACCTCTCCGGGTTAGCAACCTTCGGTACACACTCAGGTGTACCGCCCAAAGTACTGAGACCTTCGGTACGAACCCAGTCATCGTGTACCGTTGGACCCCTCCGACAGGCACACTCTGCTACAACAGCTTGCTAGCAACCTCCGAGCACCTTCGGAGATCCAACCTCCGAACCCCCTTCGGAGGTACCCCTTCGAACCAGAGGGTAAAAGTCTGTCAATCACTCATCACAAACAGCGAAACCAACCCTTGGTTTCTCACCGCGCTTGTTTTTGTCGAAGGCCTTCATTGATCCATGTTTTTATAGGTTATCGGCCTCTAGCTCTCCAGGATGGTTGAAAAGCCTACCAAGCTGCGGCCACATCAGGCGAACGGGGTCAGAAGTCGGTCGTCGCCAAAGTTAACAGGGGCTGCTCCAGGCTCCGGCAAAACAGATAATCCAATGTATTCGTAGTAGCGAAGTATTCCGAGAGCAGCTACTTGGCTGGAGATATCTCCGTACCAAGTACTTGCAGCCTTCATGGTCTTTGTCGCTGCTTGGATCATCTTCATCTTTCGCAACAGGGAGTCATTATCGGTTGAAGAAGAAGCGCAAGAAGTGCCGAAGTATTCCAGGACACTCTGAAGGGCGTCCATGGTCTCCGAAGTGACTTTATCACACTTTATCTTTTCCACAGACAAAGTCTTGTTTGACGTAGTCAGTTCGTCCATCAAAGATGAAAGTCTAGCTGCCTCCATCATTAAAGAAATTTTTTGTCCGAACATCTTCTTGGCCTCCTCCGTCCAATTTAGTTGCTCCTCTCGAAGCTTGACCAATTCAGCTCCTGCAGCCGCCTGCTCTTCCTGCAGTCTTTCCACCTCAGCCCGGAGCACAACCCGCTCAGCTTCAAGTTCATTTTTTGCAGCCTCCAATCTAATTCTAGCATTTCGCTCTACAGCTACCATTTCTTCAAAGTTCGAAGTCCGGGTCTTGGAGCTGACGAGGCTCCCTTGAAGAGATGTCACCTTCTCCTTGAGTCGGTTACATTCTCGTTCATGTGATATAGCTGCAGCCCGAGCTAGAACTACTTGCTACAAAGGAAGAAGAACAATGTAAGTAAATTATGTACATATGTTTGAACTAAATTTATTTTTGCAGATGCTTTGTACCTGGTAAGCTGCCTGTTCCAAAGCTGCATCTACCTTTGATCCTTCCGCTTCTCCAAGAACGGAAACCAAGACAGTCTCCCCAACCTCGCGACTAGCCCGAGCCAAAGGCTCCAGCAAAGTCCGAAGTCTTGTTCTTCGCTCCAGGAAAGGAGCTAAGAGGGGGAGCCTTGACAAGGCGCTCTGATCATCTTTGTTGGGAGATGGATCAGAGCGTAGCGAAGCATATTCCGAGGCCTCCGTAGATTGACCTCCGTCCATAGATCCTGATGGAGTCCACCCTGGAATAGGGGCAGGCAAAGGCCAACCTTTACCTTTACCTTTTCCAGGACCATCGTCTTCTTCGAGGTAGTTTCTGAAGCCGGAGCCACTTGTTCTATGGCTGAAGCTGACTTCGGAGCTGCGGCATGCTCCGGCACAACCTCTGTAACAGGAGCCACCTCCTTCGGAGTCAATCCTATACAAAACAAAGGTAAATGATGTTATTTTAATTATACAGGTAAAAGATGAAAGAACTCAAACTGAAGATTACCTCTGACATCTTATTGCGGGATAAGTTTTGAACTGCTTAGGGGCTCAAACATTTGCCCGAAGTCTTCTTCGGGTTTTGGGCTTCAAACCGAAGGAGTAGCTGCAGAGATATCTTCGACTACTACAACTATTACTTCATCCGGATCGACTCGACTTTCTTCAGCAGCAGGATCATTCACCTAACCAGGTGGGACATTCATAGTCTCCACCTGTTCAGGGTCACCTTCTATGGTGGATGTTACTCTTATCTCATCTCCAGTGGAGACTTCAGCTCCTATATGCGAGCCTTCATCCCCTACTAGGAGAGCCTCAAACTCCTCCCCCATTGCTATGTCCGCCTCATCTTCATCTTCAGACGACTCCGAAGATGAAGTTGGAGACTTGGAAGGAGCAAGGGTCTTTGGCTTTCGAGCCACCTTTTTAAGGGATGTCTTTGCTGGTGCTGAAGTCCCTACTTTGGCTTTCCTTTTCTTTAGAGCCTGTTCTAAACTGGTCTAGTCTAGGAGAATTGGAGGCTCAACTCTGAGCACACTCCATACCCAATTAAATCGCTCACAGCTACCGACCAACTTTACCCTCCACTGTTTTTCAATGAGCATAGGAGATCCGAGGATCTTCTCCGCAGCTCGGACAATTTGTTCAGGAGCAAGGGTCACGCGCGGAGCTGAAAGATAAGATTTCCTTTTAATTAAATCATTTATATAAAATCAATACTACATGTAAAATGTTTTGTAGGACATACAGAAAGTTTACCCATGGAGCTTGAAGGGATCTCTCGAAGTCCACCCTCCAAGTTCTCCTCAAAGTTGATCGGCCAACAAGCCATCAAAGGGGGGATTCGAAGTCCAATGAATTCCTCCATTAAGTCACGCATACTCATGCGACAACTTACGGAGTTTAGCAGCCCGAGGCGGACATCAAATTGACTTGGGTTTGGTTGAACCTCCACTTCCCTCCGATAAAAAATGTCTTCTAGAGGTCCGGCCAAGACGCAATCTGCTCCTACTTTGGCATAAAACCAGCGAAGGATCTAATCTGTGTACCATCTATTATTAATAGCCTTCACTGGAAACCAGTCATGGAACTCTTCACGGAGTTGAAAATTAATACTCCCAAAGGTGACCACCATCTTCTCTCCTCCAACTCCGGTGAAGGTCTTCGGTTGGCACGAAGCTTTGTGAAGAGCTGCGAAGATCTCGGGTCTCCCGGCACACCCTTCGGCTCGCATCGCTTATTCGAAGATGGCTAGGCGAGCGATTGCGTTCGGAGAAAGTTGAGGCAAGGTGACGTGGAATAAGTTCAGTACCTCAGAAAGGAACTCCACTACTAGAATCCCTAATCTGACTTCGAAGAACGCCTCGAACACCACCACCTCTCTGGTTCGTGGTGCTGGAATCACTTCACCCCTAGCCGGCGAATCTTAATTCCAGGTCCTGTCTTCCCAGTAATCGCCGTCGCAATCAACTTCTTCGAGCATGTTGATGGTCCCAAACTATACGATTGATCCGTATATTTGGTGGATGTCGGGCGAAGATCATGAGAACTGGCTGGGTGAGGGTTGTCTGAAGGCACCGCTATTGCTGCTACCGCCATTGCCTGTTGTCGAGCTAGAGACGAAGCGGGAACAGGAGCCTTGTGGCTTGTTTTCGCCATCGCAGAAGATAAAAGCTTGGAATATGGGCTCGGGAAGAAGAAAGGGGAAATGCGAGAGCAGTTGGTAAAGTATCTAAAACTTACCCTTATCTTCTTATTTATAGCATGTACTTTCATCATAGTGTACCGTTTCTAGTGCGCTGTTACATCTTCTTTACTATTATGATTTACTGAGGCACTTCATGAGAAATCACTCCTGCGGAAATGAAGCGACTGTTAGCCTTTTAGAAAAGGTAACGACTATTTCTATGAGTCTAACGGTTATTTTAGCTTCGCAAGGATCTATCTCCGAAGCCATTTCAATAAGTATCTTCGCATAGAAGTTGATCCGAAGACCTCAAGCCTCTAAATGCCCCAAAGAGTGGTAAAGCTCATCAAGTTCTTTTCTTGATTCTAAGCATGAAATTATTTCTTGCGTATACTACCCTCTTTATTGCATAGGCAATTTGGAGAGAAGTATTCGAGGAGCTACTGTTGGGGGAAAATATTTCATCCTCCAGAAGTCAAGGACACTTCCCTGCCAATACAAGCAGAAGAAACGAAGTCAGAAGCTTCGATTTTCGAAGATCCTAAAAGCATCAAGGTTTTGCTGTATTCAGAGCCTGTACAGCAGAGACCTCCATCAAGGCTTCGGCGTGACGAAGCCTCCCAAATCCTTTTCATCCGAAGAGGTATCGCCAGCAAGGAGAGAAGATTTATCTTCTTACTGATTAGATTAGTCTTTTACTCTTTTGCCCCTATGAAGAATATTAAACAGTATCTTCTTAATCGGTTGTAATGACTTTCCTTTAATATTTGGTCTATAAATACCCCTCTTCACTCTGTAAAGAGTATGGAATACTAAGATATTCAATATACACTTCAAATTATCTCAGGTTATTATCCATCTTCGGAGGCTTGGAATAGTTCACTCAAACAAACTTTCGTTTGTTACACACTTAATTTCTTAAACCTGTTAGCGTAATCTTTTGCGCCAACAGAAGCTGTAGCACCACGGTGAGACCGGATTGGTGATGATAGTAGGTCGCGCCTTATCAAGCCTAGCAACACCTCTCCATATCCAGTCCGCTTAGCCACCGTGAAGATTAAGTTTGCCCAATCTGTTTTTCTCCACCTAGGTGGGAAACCACTTAATGTAGGAAAATAATTGGGTGGAGCCTGTATCCACCGAAGCTACGGTGCATACCTTCTTTGGATTTGTTACACCTGTCCTCAGCCACGATCTAACGGCCATTTCGATCCGGCTCTCAAACGCACGATTCGGCGGCTCTTTTTGCATGCACGGCTCGGCTCTTCATTTGCATGGCTCATCAGATTAATTAATATTTTATTTACGCTTCGATTAATTAATATTTTGTTGCACATTCTGTAAATTATTTAATATTTTTTTCTGATCTAGTATTAAATTAACATGTGACAAAGTTGTTTTTTAATAATTTGCGGAAGGTGCAACAAATTGTTAATTAATCGAAGTGTAAATAAATATTAATTAATCTGACGAGCCATGTAAACGAAGAGCCGAGCCGTGCATGCAAAAAGAGCCGCCGAATCGTGCGTTTGAGAGCCGGATCGAAATGGCCGTTAGATCGTGGCTGAGGACAGGTGTAACAAATCCAAAGAAGGTATGCACAGTAGCTTCGGTGGATACAGGCTCCACCCAATTTTTTCCTTAACGTAACCTCATTGACCAAAAGCGAGGCGGTGGCCGGACGCACTGCACATGCCGCCTTTTGAGACATTGTCCATTTCATATTATAATTTATTTTATTTTATTTCTAGTTTTAATTAGGTTTAAGTAAAAATATATATTTATATTCCATGTGTGTTATTAATATTTGAAGTATCAAATGAATATAATAAAAAATCTTATTATAAGATGTTTGCCTTTTTAAAGGTAAGTTTCTCAAATTTTAATAAAAATATATTAATTTTTAATAAATAAATACACTATAAAAATATTCATACTGTATTATTTTTCTTAAAAAATAGTCAAAATATATTTGACTTATAAAACATTTAAATACTTTATAATATAAAAATGAATACTAGAAAGTGACCCTTGGGAAGAGTCAAAAGGATCGAGATCTCTGCGTCGCCCTGGCCCCTGTGTGCGATTGAGGTGGGTGCATGTCGATCTCCTTTGAAAAAAGTCCTGGCACTCCGGACTCCCGAGGCGAAGAGCGGGGAGGGAGAGAGCTCTACGACCTATCTCCTCCGGATCAGCAACCGCACTGGCCGGCCTCCCGCGCCACCGCCAATGCAAGAACCAGCAAAAGCAATTGCACTTTATCCCTCTAAATCCACTCGAAAGTTGTCACTAACTGCTACGACACGACTCCCGCCTAGCAAGAATTGCGGCGGCAGAGGGCGGCCCCGGCCCGACGGCGCGCTGATCACACTGACTAGGTAGCAATGGCGGGGTGGAGGAAGGCGTGGCTTTCGGTGCTGGACGGCGGAGGTGGCACCAGCGTCAGGGGAACCAGCGGCTCTCTGCACGGCCTCCTCTCCCCATCGTCGTCGTCGTCGTCGCTTAACGGTTACAAGCGAGGCGGCGGCAAGTACGGCGGCAGCGGCGGGGGCCACGTGGTGAGCAGCAAGGCCGTGCTGGCCTGCATATCCGTCGCGCTCGTGGTCGCCTTCTTCTACATCTACGTCACCAGTGGACCCACCGCGGACGACTCCTTCCCCTCCCCGGCGGCGTCGTCGTCGTCGTTATCGTCGTCTGCCCTCATGTCGTGGCTCTCGTCGAAGTCGATGTCGGCAGCGACGTTGTCGAGGAAGTCTCTCCTGCCACATCCTCCTATTCCTCCCGCGGGGAGTGGCACCGGCACTGCTTTGCAGAATACCACGCGTAGAGTGCAGAACAGCGTGGATGACTCGAGGCGGTCGGCGCCCGTGCAGGAGCAAACGGCCATGGCGGGGGTTTCTATCCATCCCGCTGGCAACGCCACCGTCGGTGCCGACGGGGATCAACTTGCCGGCAACAGCACGAGAACACAAGAACAGCAAGAGAGAACTGACATGCCGATGCCGCAGTGGCGGAGAGCTGACGGCGCGAATTCCTCCGACGGCGCCACCGTCAACTCCTCCGACGTAGGCATCATCGATGGAGAGAGGAACAGCAACGGCACCATCCACACCGCGCAACTGAACTCCACGCAGCGAGGTGCATCAGCCACGCCATCAGCGCCGGAGCGAAAGGTGGACAGGCACAGCCACCGGAGAGCCATCAGGCACAGGCATCAGCACCCAAGGCGGCGCAAGGAGATCGTCCTCCCGGCGCAGCAAGAAGCCCCCGGTCATCACGACAGTAACGACGCCATTGCTGCCGTGATCAACACGAGCGTGGCCGTCGGGCCGGGAGACAACCCGATCGTCTGGACGTCCGGCGTGAAGAACCTGGTCTCCTTCGCGAAGTGCAACGTATTCACCGGCGGGTGGGTGCGGGACGAGGGCTACACCTTCTACCCGCCGGGGTCGTGCCCCCACATCGACGACGACTTCAACTGCCACAAGAACGGTCGCACGGACACCGGCTTCCTCAAGTGGAGGTGGCAACCTCACGGCTGCGAGATCCCCAGGTGAGATGCAACCTCTGCTCGACTGCTCAAGTCACCTGCAGTCCTGCACTGCTACACAGTACACATGATTCCTTCTGGTCAAATTTTTTCTGATCTTTTGTTCAGAAAAGTAGATTCATTTCTGATCGTTTCAAGTGCATTGTGATCGAAACTTAATCCTCTTATGCATTATTAGGCTCAACGCGATCGATTTTCTGGAGAGGCTGAGAGGGCAGAGGATCATATTCGTCGGCGACTCGCTGAACCGCAACATGTGGGAGTCTCTGGTCTGCATTCTTCAGCATGGTGTCAGGGACAAGAGGAGAGTGTACGAAGCATCGGGGAAGAATCAGTTCAAAACCAGGGGATACTATTCCTTCAAATTCAGGGTACATCTAGCGAAATTTTTGATAATTTGTCACTTCAAAACAATGACAAGTGTACCATTTAGATCATGCGGGTTAGGATAGCAAAAGCTAGAGTGGCTCACTTAACTCTATGCAGCTGTAAATTTTATCAGGTTTTGTGTTGCCTCAAGATTACAGATCCCTTCCTCGTTGCAGGACTACAATTGCTCCGTTGATTTCATAAGATCGATATTTCTGGTGAAGGAGATGACCCGAGAGATGCAAGGAGGTGCCACGGAGACGAAGCTGAGGTTGGATGAACTCGACGAAGCTACTCCGGCTTACCGGACTGCCGACATCGTCGTCTTCAACACCGGTCACTGGTGGACGCACTCAAAAACATCAAGAGGGTAGATCACACATTTTTCTCTGAACTGAACTTCTGTATGAAACTCGTATCACCATTCACCACACCAATCCGTTCCCCTCTTGTCCATCCATTCGTCAATTGTGTTCTTGTGTCCACAGGCTGAACTATTACCAAGAAGGCAGCTACGTGCACCCCAACCTTGAGGTGATGGATGCATTCGAGAGAGCTCTAACGACCTGGGCTAGATGGGTTGACACGAACATCAACTCAACAAGAACTCAAGTCGTGTTCAGAGGATACTCCCAAACACATTACAGGTAAGGGTGTAAGATCGATCGTCGCTACGCCATCGATTCATAGCTTTAGGTTAACGAGGGTGCTTATTTCCCATTCTCCCGAAAAGCCACATCTAAATTAGAATTTTAGAACATACAGTGGTTGTGATTATTATATTATAGTTTTTCTTTTTTTTTTCTTTTGTAGTCTTGGCTAAAGTTTGTAAATAGAAATATGGAAGTCTTAGCCAAAATTATTTTTCGTTGCAAAGAATTTAAACTTACCTTTTTAGGCCTCCTTCCGGACAACTTCTGATTTTTAGAGGCATAAGTTGTCTAGAAGACAAAAGTTATTATCCAAATAGATCATAAGTCTATATTGGGTCCTGTTGGTGAAAAGAAGTCCTATTTTGAAGCTTTCTAAACTTATTTAGATCCCAACTTCATCTAATATAAACAAAAATCAGGAATAATATAATATTTTCATCACATGAAACATTTTAAAAGCTATTTAGAACAGGATATCAAACTTCTCACTTTCTCAGAGCTTTTTTTGGACAACAACTTATCTGGACTTTTAAACTGAAATTGGTTTATTAATAAGTCAAATCCGTTTAGAAGGGTCTTAGGAAAGGAGAAACAAGCACATCTCCGTTTTTCATGATCCATTTTCTCTGCAGGGGAGGGCAGTGGAATTCAGGAGGGAAATGCCACATGGAGACGGAGCCGATCTTCAACCAGACATACCTCACCGAGTATCCTGGGAAGATGAGGATCCTGGAGCAGATCATGAGGAAGATGAAGACACCGGTGATCTACCTCAACATCAGCACGATGACTGACTACCGGAAAGACGGCCACCCGTCAGTGTACCGGCTGCGGTACGACACCGAGGAGGAGAGGATGGCGGCGGCAAAGCAGGACTGCAGCCACTGGTGCTTGCCCGGCGTGCCGGACACGTGGAACGAGCTGCTGTACGCTTCGCTGCTCCAGGGAGGGAAAGGGTCCTGGAGATTGTAGTAGATATGAATCTCGGTATACCACGGAACAGCACAATTTTGTCACCCCGAGATGAAATGTTCTTGTCCTTTGACAGTTGACACATATTTGCAGGCGATTCATGTTAGACGTGGACATATTTGCAGGAAATCTTGCATCGAGTTAGATCAGTTAGCGGCAGATTTATAAGATGATGGGATATGAGTGTTATATAGCATATATGCGTGTGTGTGTTGATAAAAATGTAATCAAGCGAATGGTAGCAGATATAGAGTTAGTTTCTATGATATCTTATCCCTGTAATCGGGTCCTGATCCAGCTGCTTTGTAAACAAAGCATGACACCGGTTGTTAGGGTAGTCAACTCTCGTGGTGTCTTGATAAACAAAAATCTAAGGTGAGAACCAAACTAATGAAATAGAGAATAAAAAAGAGACATCATAAAGACATTATGTCAATATGTCAAGTAAGATACAAGTTTTCACACTATTCAAGACAAGAACAGGAAATGATCGGACGGGAAGGAAGAGAGAAAATAGAATAGTATAAAAAAATTATTGTGGACACATAATAAGAAATTGAGGTTAAAAATATAGTTAAAATAAGGCACTATCTATGAAACTATGTGTTAAAACCGCTCTGTCTTATTTAACACACGTACGCAACACTAATACCGCTTCTTCCATAATCCTATCTCTCTCCGTTAGAATCCTAGCCGGTATACAATTAAATAAATACTTAATGGAGTGGTTTCCATTTCTATTCCACAGTGTAGACTTAATTTAATAATGAGGCCTCTAAGTAGTCATATATGCGACTTTGTTTAACACGACTCTATATCCTTTATTTTTAGAATGGATCAAATTAATTGTAAAAAATAAAAAATCTTAGATCTAAAATTGTGGATGAATTAAAAGTGGTTGAGATATTTGTTTTTATTTTAAACTAATTTAAATCAGTCTGTTTTATTATACAAACTTCGTATGTAATAAAAATCTCAAAACTAAAACTATAGCAAACCATCTCAAAACGAATAACGGAACAAGGGGCGGGGAATATTATTACATAATTATACCATCGTTTTCCATGCAGTAGTCGGTACCAGCTGTAAAGTTTTAAAAATACGGAGTATTTAACTAGAACGGATGAACACAAAAGGTATGAACAAAAAATACGGAGTATATCTCAGGACAATCAAACGAGACAACATAGAATTTTTGCTAGACAAAAAAGCAGCCATTTATTACTAGCGTGATTTCCAGAGTACACATGAATTCGAAACAAACATTGGCTCAGCAATGAAGGATCAACGGATTGTTCACACATAGATTTCCGATTATTTAGCTACCACCTGAGATACAGACGAAAGGATGGAAAGGGAGAAAAAAGGGTGGACTCCTACTGGAGTTCACCATTGCCGATTTGTGACTTGCCGGTTTGTGCGTACCTCAGCCAACCACCAAGAGGAGGTCAGGAAAGGCACCACAGAGTTGACAAACTTCTTGAGGTGGAGCACAGCCATTGCTCTTCATCCTCATTCTACTTCTGCTCTCAAGAACCATGAACATGTTCAAGCCATGCATCTTCCATGGTTTGTAGGGAGTATGAACAAGAGGAGAGGGAGGGCTACTTTATACTATGATGATGTTGCTGATGTCTGCAGGTACTTCTCCAGCCAAATCTATTGCAAGAACCGAGAATCTGCATTGTGACATTTTAAATTGGCCAGCGCAACATGCTAGTGGAGAGAGGACAATGAAAGTAAACAAAAGTTTACTGTGCAAAGTGCTCATTTGATGGATTTCACAATAATGCCGTTCTATGTCAATTCTAACTATATTCCTTCTCTAGAGAAATTCCCATTCCACTTCCAAGCCAAATACTATCCAAAGCATTTTACTTAGCAGAACAGTGATAGACTTATTGTATAATAAGCAGGACATGTGCAAAGGGCTAAACACTACTACTGCATAAACCACAATCTACTCCAGTTCCCAGGGAATATATACTTGTAGAATGTTTCTTCAGAAAATTATGTACTTGTAAAATCGTGTCTCTTTGCAGTGTGCACACTTTACCTCACTACATGCCTTGATTTTCACTCTTTATTTCATTGACATATCATAGAATACCTTTAACCGTTTATAGCTGTGTTGCTAATGAAAGAAAGTAGGCTGTTTAGAACTGTAGGTACAGTAACTTAATCAGCAAACTGGTGCTTAAGTCTTCACCAAGTCACACCAACAAAATGAAGTTTTTTAAAAAATTAAGTCCAATAACTCATAATGTGCGACTGAATCTACTTAACAACAAGAGAGGAAAAAAAGAAAGGCAACCTTTACAAAAAGCTGGAGGAGCACTCTCCACCTTAGAGCTATGCCTTTTAGAGTGTGGAGTTAGAGCAATGTGACCATCCTGTTCTGCCACTAACTCATGCATATCCAAAGCATTGTATTTACTAATCCTGGATGATAAAGTCAGAAGTCCCTCTCTATCTAATTGAATCAGCTCCCATAGGCTCTTAAAGTCGAAAATATATCAGTTTCAAGCAAGACCCACTATTAAGTCCCAACTGAAACATCCCCAGAAATAAAATAGATAAAGAATCCACTGTATTTATTGGATGACCGTTTCCACTTGGCGAGAGTGGAAATTACTACCACCAATCGTGGGGTTCCACCGTTCACCAAAGTGGGATTTAATCTCGTGGGCACAATCAAGTCGACCACTCCAACAAAAATTTCTACAGTTTGACTTTTCTGTAATAGGCCACTCGCCACTGACACATGGAGATAGTGAGTATCCTCTCAGAAATGCACCCATCAGTAGAATCATAGACAGCAAGTTTCAAGGTACCAACAATAGAGGCTGGTTGGGTTCTCTCGCTAACTAGGTACACCCTCCCAGTTCATTTTACATAAATGCATAATTGTTACGGCAACTGCGGTGAAGCATGATGACCTACCACCTTTACAACATTACAATGCTTATGGCGCATGGTGTATCGTGACCATAAACACATCAGCGTGGTGAGCAATCAAATATATTAAGACCACTAGGGTATATATATGCAAAGTTGATAGCAATACAAATGTAGCACAAGAATCATATTCTAAGATTTATTACATTAAAATAGCAATACAAATATAGCATAAAATACATAAAACTATCTTATCTTTAAAAGTTTTAGATTCCTCATCTATTAAAATTCATTTAAAGTAAATTATGAAGAGGATTTTCCTTCTTCTTACCATATATTAAAAATCATAAATTATAAAAATAGCTTTCTTTTTTTTCTCTTTCCTTTTTTCTTTTTCTCTCTTCCTCTACTCTTTCCTTTTTATCTCTTTCCACCTCTGCTCTTTCTTTTTTATCTCTTTCCTTATTATCTTCCTCTACTCTTTCCTTTTTATCTCCTTCCTTCTCTTCATCTTTCCTTCTCTAGTTCTCTTCCTCATCTAAGCTCCAGCCAACGCCAACCTGACGCTACCTCACTACTACCGCGCGCCGCGCCTCGTTAAGACACCACGCCACGTCGCGTCCTCGCCACACTGAGACGTCGTGTCGTGCCCTCACTGCTACTACGTGCTAAGACGCCGCATTAGGCCATGCCACGCCATCTTATGGCGAGCACAACATTCGTGGCGAGCGCCACACGATGCCACAGCGGCGCCACGCGCCTGTGGCACTTGCCACAAACACTCGGGCGATATGACGGTCTGTGGCGAATTGCAGATTTACGCCACGACAATATGACGATACCATAACAACTATGAATAAATTATATGTTTTGCTATTGACACACAACCAATTCTACAAATTATCATCAAGAATGCGAGTTCTACAAAATACCATCTGACAAATGTTTTTATCCCCTTTCTGCCACCATCGTTAGTTTTCCATCCATAGACTTCTGTTAAGCCTCCCAAAAAGACCATTTTGTCCCTAGGATTTGGTAAATGTCATCATACTAAATAACTACCCTTAATAATCTCATAAGTAAATGAATGGCAAAAATGTTTGTATATTTTCATATGATAATTCCATGGAATGGTCTTAACAGATGTCTTTTTTGGGGCAAAATGGTTCTTTTGAAAAACTTAACAAAGGTTCATAGATGAAAACCTAACGGCGGTAGAAAAAGGGACAAAAACATTTGAATGATGGCATTTTATATAACTTATGTTCATCGATGGCAATTTATAGAATCGGTCGCTTTTCAATGACAAAATGTAGAATTTCTTTTGATTTTATGAAGAACAACAAATATCAACAATTGCACTAGATGTTTTTCACTCACTTTGTCCTAGGATAACTAGCTATCAAGTAGCCAACAGAGGACTGAGACCTAGTGGCTTTGGATACACTAGGAGAGAAGAGAGGACATTATACTCCTTTTCCTTCAAGGGTTAGGATTGTCAAGAATAATCCTTGGGTGTTATATATATACTTTCCTAGTATTCATGCTTTCATAGTAATTGCCAGCGCAACAATTCTATACCTGGTCTGTTCGATTTTCCTGTGATTGGCCTTGAGCTCGCTGACGACGCAATCTGCGTTGTCTCTCCGATGTGTCTCTGACAATTGGTATCAGGGCTGATTTGCAGATCGTGGAAGACGATGGCTGACCAGGGGGTGCTCGCTACCGGCAACACCAAAGATGGTGTCGTGATCCAAAGAGAGATTCATGAGGTGGGTGAGTAGCTATCCCTGTCCTTACTAAGATCAATTACTCCGATTGGGCGCTACTGATGAAGGTGAAGCTGAAGGCGAGGGGTCTTGGGCACATCATCAAGAATGGCGATGCTAATGCGCAGAAGGAGATGATGACACCCGATGCTCTCTACAGCGCGGTGCCACCAAAGATGGTGTCCTCCATCACCAACAAAGAGACAAACATCTAGGAGGTGCTAGGCACTGTTCGGTTCGGCGATGACTCGGTGGCACATATCTAGGGCTGTGGGACGATCACGTTCGTGTGCCGGAATGGAGAGCTTCAATGGTTCACCGACGTCTATTTCATTCCTCGACTGACCACAAATATTGTGAGTGTCAGACAGCTTGATGGGTACAAGATCAAGATTGAAGCCAGGTCATGAGGATCCAAGAGCCCAACGACAAGCCATTGGCGAAGGTGCCACGAGCAGAAAATTGCTTGTACATGCTCCAAATCAGAATGGCGCAACTAGTGTGTATGGTAGTATGCAGTCACGATGACGAGGTGGCGTAGCGCTGGCATGAGCGCTTCGGTCATGTCAACATGGTGGCACTACAAAAACTAGCTCAGGAGGAGCTTGTTCGAGGGCTGCCGAAGCTCGGCCAGATGGAGCGGGTGTGCAAAGCTTGCCAGGCGTGTAAGCAGAGGCACACCCATTTCCCGGCACAGGCAGAATTTAGGGAACAATAGATCCTGGAGCTAGTGCATGGAGACCTGTGTGGCCCCATCACACTAGCAACACCAAGGGGTAACAAGTATGTAGGACCAAACAGGCGACTAGAGGGGGGTAAATGCGAGCTTAAAAATCCTTCTATGAGAAGGCTTATAATACAGCCTTCGATAGGTCAAGTTCGGAGGTACTGCTAACACTCTGAACTTAGAATTCGTACTGGTTGTACCTCGAAGCACAGAAGACTTGGCTCGAGACTCCGAACACATAAAACACTTTGAGCTAGGCTTCGCCATAGCTAGCTCCACACATAGAAGTGCTTAGAGACAGGCTTTGCATGAATGGGCTTCGCTACAAAGTACAACACCCTCAAAGTACTTCGCACTATGGCTTTGCTCAAGTAAATTGCACTGTGCTCCACACAAATCAAACTACTCAGAAAGACCCCATAGAAAAGCTTCGAATGTGACCCGGCAAACTTTGAGTAGAACTTTAAACACCCGCTTCACACGAAAGTCTTGACAAAGTACAAACACTAGTGTATTTTGAGACTTAACCTCCGATTACACAACAGAGCATATGTACTACTAGTGTTGATAAAACATATGATATCTCAACTTGTTCATGGATTTTCAGGGTTTCACACAAGGTGACAAAAATAATCCAAGAAAAACAAGTTGCTCATGCATCAGATAGTTGTTTCTTCTTGTGCAAGCAAAAACACAAGAAACTCAACAGTACTCAAAGCCTTGTCTTCGAGTGTGATGATTTTGAGCCGAAGCCGTCAAAGCCCTTATTGCCTTCGTCCCTATAGTGGACCTCCACGGCTTCACAACTCCTCCAGCTCGACCACTGTCTGTTCATGTACCGAAGTCATATATGGCCAAAGCCACGACAAGCCATCCATACTTCGAACTGCCCCTTTGAAGTACAGCCTTTGAAGTGCCTCCCTCTAGTGCACACCTTTCCCTCTGGTGCACACCTTTAGAGTGCCTCCCATCGAAGGACTTCGTCCGCCATTCTTCGAAATGTCTCCCTCGAAGAACCCCTTCGAAGTGCCTCTCCTTAGAGGTCTTCATTAGTCACCCTTCGAAGTGTATCTGTTATGTGCAGCAGCACAATTAGTAGAATTAGTTAGATAAGATTAGTCAAATTAAGATAAGATTAGTTATTTCTGTTTTAAAGATAGAGATAAGGATAGTAGGTTAGATTGTATTAGGATTATATATACCCCATAAGGGTCATG
The DNA here is from genome assembly GCA_019279435.1 of Zizania palustris. Taxonomy (NCBI): domain Eukaryota; kingdom Viridiplantae; phylum Streptophyta; class Magnoliopsida; order Poales; family Poaceae; genus Zizania; species Zizania palustris. The sequence goes on along the minus strand of JAAALK010000285.1, from coordinate 51,747,980 downwards.
GAATAAAACAAGCAGAAGGAATTAATCAATTCCTCCTCTACTCCTACCAATTTGGTATCAGAGATGCCAGGTTCCGACGATGAGGACCTGTAACATCCCAAGATTTAAAATGAATAAAATAAAGGAAATACATTTTTCAAGGAATTAAACGGAATTATTTAAATTAAAGAAAACCCTAAAAAGAGCCCTATTAAAGCCAAACAAGAGGGAAAACATAAAATTTTGACTTGGAAAATTTATGGAGGAATCTAGAGGCCAAGATATAATTTAGGAATTTTTCCAAATTTTTATCAACAGTGATTCAACTCCTAAACAATAAATGAATTACTGGAATTATTTAAATTCAGAAAATCATTTTAAATCTTAATGGGCCTCAACCCTCAAAGTCCCCTAGGCCCAGCCCAGTCCGGAGCTAAGTCACCGCCAGGTGGGGCCCGCTTGTCGGCACGCTCCCCCTCTCTCCTCTCCCCGCGCCCGCGTCAGCTTGGCCCCATCTGTCAGCCTCTCTAGCCCGCGCTTCAGTCTCTGGCCGCCTGGTCCCGCTTGTCGGCCCTTTCCTTTCCCGCTCGCCCGCTAACAAGTGGAGCCCACCTGTCAGACCCTTCGTCCCCGATGGAAGGGGATCTCTCCCCTTTCCTTTCTGGCAACCCCCTTTCCGTTTCCCGCCGCCGGCCGCCCATGTTCGCCCAGATTCACCTCGGATCGCCTTCCCCGACCGCCGACGACCCTCCTTCGAAACCCAACGCGTTTTCCCGTAAATGGAAGCTTGGCTGTGATTTAGGAAACCTCGCCGGAGTTGGAAAGGAACCTTCGGGTTTCCTCCGATTCCCTTGCCAAAACGACGCCGGCAAGCCCCTATTTAAACCCCTCGGCTTGCCGCCCTCCGCCCACACTCCTAAAGCCCTAGCCGAAGCACTCCAAAGCGCCGCCACCCCTTTTCATGGCTTTCGCCCTGCTTCGCCTCCGGTCGCCGCTCGCCGCCGCCTCGGGCCTCCTCCGTCCACGCCGCCGCCACCGTCGTGACTGCCGGAGCCCACCCGTCCTCGGCATCTACTCCGTTGGCCATGGGCGCCACCGGATCGTCGTCGCCGTCGAGCACCCGAGAAGACCTCGCCGTCTACCCTCGCCGCCGGTCGCCTTCGGACGTCCTTCTCCGCCGTCGAAGGTATGGTCGTGACCGCCGTCCTCTCCACTTCCATTTCCGCCAAGATCTAGGCCCCTAGCCCCCTCGCCGTCACCGTCGCCGCCGCACCCGAGCCCGCCGGAGTCGGAGACGAAGGGGGGTACGAGCCCCTTAGCGCGTGCCGTGTCGGATTTAATCTTGGCCGCACGATCGCGATCGGAGCGCCCTGATTAGATTTAATCTCCGCCCTTGATCCGGTCAAAGGGGTACAGGGCAACCTGGGCCGTTGATCGCTCTTTAAAACCTTAACTTGATCTCGTGTGTCCACGTAATACCCTTTCGCGCGTTTTAATCTCAGCCGTCCTTTTTCACTTAACCCTCCCGCCTCGCATCTGGCCGATGGATCCAGATCGATCGGGTCCACGCGCACAGTCACGGGGTCACGGTGAACCTGGTTCACCGTGGACCAGGGACTGTTTTCTGTTTAAATAAAAATCCAGAAAATTGTTTAAACTTTAAAAATTCATAACTTGCTCATTTTAACTCCAAATTTCACCATTCAAATTTTGTTAAATTCCTCTTTTTATTCTATACACAATAATGCCATAAAAACAGTAGGTTACTTTAGCCCAAATTATTCTTATTAAATAAATGAATAAAAACCCCTTAGGGATAAATTGTTAATTCATAAAATAAATTAGGAAAATCCTTAAAATCTAATCTTTAATGTTTTTCAACATAACTTCAGAATAATAGGGCTTAAGTCCACATATTTAAACTCATAAAACGTGTATGCTTATTGTTTTGTGATATTTTGTTTGTTTATTAAATGTATGTTTACTTTTTCCGTATCGAGAAGACTACGAGTTCGTCGAGGAGCCGGAGTTTTACCCCGAGGTTCTACCTTCGCCATTTGCTAATCAAGGCAAGTCACAACCCCCATTTTGATCATCATTGAGCCCATGTTTTAATAAATTATCGCTATAACTCATAGGATAATAATGCATTAGTCTAATCTCAAGCCCTACACATTATATTTATTAGATCCCCGTCCTTGTGTGCAAACCCAAGCCATGCTTATTGAGCCTACACTCCTTGTCACTCCACAATATTATATTAGCTAGTGTCCAATGTACCGACACAACTGCTATAGGATAAAAGAATGAGTTGTAGATAGATGGATTCTACTATATGTATTTCCCCGTTATTCTTGTCTCTGGACTCTGTTGGAGTTGGCTATGTTATAAGTATGGTGGGTTCCGGGTGCAAGCTAGGACATTGGTTGGTCACACCTAGGGCACTATAAGGACCGGTCTGCGGGATCTGTTGCAAAGCACTTTCGTACTAACCACAAGTCTAATGGGTAAGTCCTAACTGGAAGTATGGAACAATCCGACTCGATGCACCATACTGGAGGGAGCAAGAGGCAACCTGCGGGTGACTTGTACCGACGTGGCTCAAGGGGGTATGGTGTTGGCTCGACGCGTCGAGGCACCATATGAAACCCATAAGAGGGTGCTGTCGGGTCGAGGCGGACCATATGGAAGGTTTTGGCACGAGTTCTCGTGGTATGGGTCATCTCGTTACACTTTGGTGTATGGGATGAGTGCGTGCCTTGTGGATACAGTGGTACACCTCTGATTAGAGTATTTAAATCTTTTCGAAAAGCCGAGCCCACGGTCAAGGGCGGGTTGTGTGACTTCTCGCAGTTAGTTTACAATTGTTTGAATGGTTGAGTTATTCATGGCATGCAAGGACTGTTGAGCGAGGGTGGGCTGACTGTACCCCTCGAGTTAGAAGATGATGATGCATACACATGTTACATTACTGTATTAATAACTTGATCACATTTAATTGCTTTACAAATTATGCTTTTCCACAAAATAGCCATTACCTTCCTTGTTATTACTCTGCATTATATTTGCATTCGGTGGCTTGCTGAGTACGATTGTACTCAACCCCGTTGACTTACACCACCAGAGCCCGTCTACTACGAGGAGGATGAAGGTCTGGAGTAGCGACCCAGTCAAGGCGAGACTGGAAGGAGGCGTTCATCTAGGACCCTTGTTTTATTAGTTTCTCTTCACTTTATTCACTTTTGTACTAATACGGTCTACGAACCGTGAATGATTGTCGTATTGTACGTGGTCGTGTGATGAACGTCTTGGTTTACTGATTTTCTATGGAATTTCAATAAAAGTCCGGATTTATTAAATCTAGGCGTTACAAGATGGCATCAGAGCCGACTTGACTGTAGGAAGCCAAACAGACCTGACCCCTAGGACTAATATTAACTATATTTTCTTACAAAATCACTTACCTCTCTCATCTTCTGGAGTTTCACAAAAATTTTCTCTCTTTTGTAGATGCCGGTCCATACCATGAGTGGGACTCTTCGCGACGAGGCTGGATTCATCCGCGAGCTTCGCATGCTCGTCGACTTCCTCGGATTTGTGCACGATCCCGCGTTCCACGGGATCTTTCCCGATGCGAGCGAGAGCTACTGCGAGGTCACGGTCGTCATCCGCCCCTCCCCCACGCAGCCTGCCTTCTACACCCATGGAGTCGGAGGACCTTCGTTCGTGGTGGCCAGCCAGCGCCCTGCACTCCAGGCCCTCGCCGAGCTTCGATTGGTCTACGACCGCCAGCTCCGCGACACCGTCTACCGCTTCATGCCCATGTGTACACCGGGGAGTCATCGCAGCATCTACATCAACTCCCTCACTCAGCGCAACTCCGCCATCGCCCACACCATGAGGCTTTTGGAGGCTATGGACAATCTTCACACGGAGGCCGTCCTCGACGCAGATAGCCAGCACGACACCATCGACTTCTACCGCCATTCGTCGGAGAATCTGAACCGCGAGAACGCCGATCTTCGTCGCCAGGTCCAGCAGAACCATCATTTGACCACCGAGGTGGAGTTGAGACGCCAGAATGAGCTATTCTTAACAAAACCAATCTGAGGAGCTAGTCTCCCCTGCCTTCGGTTTATATAGCACCGAAGCTAACTAACAACCAAATCTTATCCCTAACAAATAGCTAACAGCTAACCATCAAGGGGTCAGGGGGCTGGGGTCAGGCGCATGCCCTTGGGCCTGCGTCGGCCATAAGTCTAGCCCACCCTGACAATCCATCTGACAATAGTGTGCATCAATATTGCTTCTATGCTTGCTCATGATCCTTCATCAATACACTTGTCTCCACACACTCTTGAAGAAATGGTTCCCTCAATTCATGAAAACTAGGAGGCACAGAAGCTGAACCATATTGTGCAGTGGCCTCACAAGCAATCTGAAATTGTCTTGAGCTTATAGCATTAAATGGTACGCCACACTCATAGAACCACATAGCCCATTGCTTGTTCACATATTCTCGTTGAGCCTTAGTCTTTGTACAAGTTTCCATGGTGCTTTGATATGATCGACTACGTCTTTATTAACAATCTCTTCAGGTGTTCTCCGAAGCTTAGTTGCAATTGAACCTAAAGAGCTCTCTTTTCCCTTACTCTTGCTTGGTAACGGTATTTGTGGCTTGATACTTCCATTGAAAGCTAGCCCTTCTTTTGGCAACTGTACATGAACTTGGTTGGTGTGACTGTTCTTGTCCCTGACTTGCCCCTTCATCATCAACATCTACAAAAATTGCTTGATTCCTCTTGTTATTTTCCAAGTACTCTCTCATTTCTTTTCTAATCTCAGTAGTAGTCTTTGAACACATGACAGTAATTCCTCTCATTGTAACAGTCTTACAAAGGTTGCATGTCACCTTATCTCGGTTGCCAATTTCTGTCCAATACCCATATTTCCATCTTGGATCATTGGACTTTGCTTTCCGTTTTGGATCAACCATAGGATCATACTGCTCTGCAGGAACAACAGGTGAGGAAGCATTTGCGCCACTATAAGACATTATTGTTTGCTTGCAGTGTTTGTTGTTTACAGCAGTATGGCAATACTTCTACCTGAGCAGAACAAAGTCATTAACTGCACGGGCAACACGGCTACAGTGTGCTAGCTATAGTACAGAGAAAGAAAGGAGGTAAGTAGTACCTACCAGCGTGGACACTTAGATGCAAGCACTACCCAAACCCAGCCACGCCACGCACTGCTACCCACCTGGTCTGCGTCGTGCACTTGTCGGATTTGCGCCACGCACTCGGCGGATTTGCGTCGCGTGCCCGCATCGTGCCTGGTTTGCGCCTGTGCCGAATCTGCGCTCACACACACCGGATCTGCTCCACCACATCTCTACACCGCGCCGCCGCACTCTCTAGCTCTCTCTCGACCGGTTCTAGACAGAAGGGGGCAGAAACCTAGAGGTATGTGGATATTTCATTTGTCTGACGCGTAGGGCACCTGGGTTTGCAACTTGGGGAGTAAGGCGTCGGGACGCCTTACACCTCCCGACAGCTCTAGCGCTAAAGCAACACCTAAGCGACGCTTTAGCGATGCCTCAATAAGTATGTTTTCACCACAAATCCAAACAATGATAATATCAAAACAGGTTTATTAAACAAATTGGACCAGTTGATCTACCTGAAGAGTGCTAATCAGGTCTCTTTGACTAGCAGGAACTGAGATTTTCTACGAAGAAGTAAAACTACTCAAGAGTTTGAATCTAGATGCATGTGTTAGATCTTACTGACAACTAGTAAGATCCAATAAAAACATCAATAAATGAACTTATCTGTTACTTTTCTTCTGCAATGGGAATCATCAATGAGAAACAAAAAATTGCAATGGGTAGCTATGAAACAAACAATATTCTACCATTAGTTCATTTCTTAAAAATTAACATGACATTGAAGAGCTACCTGAATGAAATTAATTAGGTTCCTTCAGGAAATAGGTCCATGTAATGATGCTTGAACTTAGCACAATGATACTTTCAGTTTTAAAGACTGTCCAAGTTCTCAGGTCGCCACACACAGAGTAGCCGATCATAGAATGAACAAGAAGCAACAACAGAAGAATTCCTGTTCTGTACTGCACCATCTCTTCTCTGCCAATCGGCGCCATATGCTAAGGACTCATGTCTGCAATATGTTTCCATTACTGTAGCATCCTCGCTGCTTACTTTCACAATGGCAAACCCATTGTGCATGCATGCAGCCAACACAACATCCGCAATAAAAGGATGATATTTAATCCTCCAGACACCACCCCCTAAATTTAGGGACTTCACATTAACAGGTTTCTCCATCGATCTCATGTCCCAAACTCTGAGATATTCATCATAACTTCCAGTAAGTAGCATGTTCCCCTCCAGTGGATTCTGAGCAATGCAACAGACACCCATATGATGTGACTTTTTGTTCTGAAACACAATGTTCGATGGGCTTTGTCGTAAGTCCCAGCAGCTGAAAGAGCAGTCATCCGATCCACTGTACAACAATTGTGGCTTTTCACGGTCAAAATAGCATGTCCACACTTCATACTGGTGAGCAGACCACTGTTCTGATACCTCCAATCGGTCCTCCCTCATGGAAACCACAGACAGTGAACCATCTGATAATCCAACAGAAAGAGACTCTGCAGTTTGATTCCAGTCCACAAACAAGCACATTGATGAGGAAATGTCTCCAGAACAGACATTCTTGAGAACAGCATCTGTGCAATTTGGTCATAGAAAGCACTTGAATCGACCCTCAAGATCTACAAAAATGTGGTAGACATCAAATATGGCGAATGCAGGAACAAACAATACCTTTATCAGATCCATCTTCCTGCTCCAGGTGCCACAGCACGAGGCGGCCATGGGCATCGGCCTGCGCAAGCAGAGGCTCCACAGGGCTCCACTTCATGTCGAAGACGCCGGCGGTCTCCACCGTGTGGAGCAGCCGGAGCCTCTGGGATGCATCCTCCTCGTCAGCGTCTACGGAGAAGAGGGATACTGTGCCCGCGCGGTCCTGCGGCTCCTCATTCTGCTCCTGCAACGTGTAGGTGGCAGCGGCGAGGACGTGGTGGAAGGGGTGGTGCGGGCAGAACTCCACCGCGTCGGCGTTGCCGCCGAGGTAGCAGGAACCCAAATCCATCCCAAAAACCTCGCTTTCCATGGGATGCAGCTCTCGGCGGCGGCAGGGGCAGAGCTAGGATCTCTCCAAACCTAGGCTCGAACTAAATACTAAAACTATCCATCACAATACACACGTCGAGATATAACAAAAGTAAAACAAAAACATAAAATTTAATTATTTATCAATTGTCGAAACCAGGTACTACATTGTGTTGAAGAAAAATAATCCTATCAGCAATAATGATTAAGTGAATGACTTCCGAGATCATTTCATAGTCGAGAGGTTCGAAGCCCTTTGTTAACTTTGAAAGTACTTCAGAGGGACGATTTCGAAGTACCATGACACAGGTCTCGGCAGCCATTGAAGGAAGGGTTCGAAGCCTCCAAAAGATACGGTGGCCTCGATTATCTCAGAGCCTTCACAGAGGCTCTGCTATGGAGGGGCGCCGCAAACTAAGATAAGACGTATGTTTTACAAATGTGTTCGCGTGTGTCTTTACTATTCTACCTCTACGAAGTCATGTGAATAGAGTCCACATTGATGGTTGTAAATAGAGGACATAATAGTTTTTCTTGTTGAATCTTAGCCTATAAATACCATTTCCCTTTACTGTAATATGGAGAGAAATCACGGAATAGAACGCACTTCGAATTAAGCTAAGGTTATTATCCTATTTGGAGGTCTGACTTAGTCTGTAATAAAATCTCTCTTCTTAGCTAGCCCTTCGAGATTATTTATCCTATTTGGAGGTCTAGCTTAGTCTGTAGTAAAATATCTCTTCTTAGCTAGCCCTTCGAGATTATTTGAACCTATTAGCGTAATCTTTTACGACAACAGTTGATGCTGTCCATGGAGACCCTACTACTAAAATTAGCATTTCTACCATTGAACTCTTTGAGGCCATGTCTCTGAAGAGAAGCAAGAGTACGGTTCATGTCCGAAGGTTTACCCAGACCTCCCGACAAGAAACCATAGACACCAACACAGGGGCTATGGAGCCCTTCGTAGTCTCTCCTCGACTAAACATCATCGCCCCAAACGAAGCCGCTACGCTAGTAGCTCCAACCATCTTGTCCAAGATCGGAGACCCCTCTAGGACCACCGACCAGTCTGCAGACCGTCAGGCACCCGTACCCCGAGAGGCGGAGCTCCTCCACTAGCCCGGAGACCTTTTAGCTTCAACGCTGATTCAGGCCGACTTCATCTGATCATAAGACCTAGAGACGCACTCCGGAGGAAGCGGAGACCCACATGATGCCATGGCCACCGAGATGGCCTAGCTCAGAGCGGAGGTGCTAAGATGGCAACAAGTGGCTGTAGACCAGCCTCGTACCCAAGACGAACCGAGCGAACCACGGGCACTTCCCATGGTCGTCACAATAAGCTACCCCGAAGAGCAGAATGCCTCCTTCGACGAAGACTCTCCACTGCACCCCGACTTATAGAGGGTGCAGTTTGCCCCTAGATTCCGAGTGGCTAAGCTCCCCAAGTACTCCGAGGACATAGACCTAGGAGAGTTCTCCCGCTCCTACGCCTTGGAAATAGAGGCTAGCAGAAGGGAGCATGATATGATGGCCAAATGCTTCCCCCTTGCAATCGAAGGGATCGTACTTCGATGGTTCTAGTTCTTGAAGCTAGGATCCATAAAATCGTGGGAGCATTTAAAAAAGAAATTCATTAACAACTTTTAGGGAATCTTTGTGGCCTCGATGTCCACGGGAAGTGTAACACCCCAAATTTTCAAGGTAAAATAAAAATGAGGAAAATGAAATTTCTGAATTAAAAAGAATTATTTTAAATTAGAGAAAAAAAGGATAAAAGCACCCAAGTAAAACAAAACATGGAGGAATAATTCAAATTTGGATTTAATAAAATTATGGTGGAATCTATAAGCAAGAAGTATTTTTGAGAATTTTTACAAAATTTTAGCACCTATGCTTCTAGCTCTAAACATATAAACTAATTTCTAGAATTAATTTAATTAGAAAAGGAATTTTAAATACTATTGGGCCGCAACCGCCAATTCCCCCTCAGCCCAGCCCAGTCCGAACCCACACTCATTGACATGTGGGACCCGCCTATCGGCGTGCTCCCTCCCTCTCTCCTCCGCGCCCGCGCCCACCCTGGCCCACCTGGCAGCCGCACGCGCCCCCCTTTCCTCTCTGACCGCCTAGCCCGCTTGTCGGCGCACTCACCTTCGCCAGCATTCACTAACAGGTGGCCCCCACCTGTCAGGGGCGTCTTCTACATGGCAACCCCCCTTTCCATCTCCGGCGAGCCCCTTTGCAAAATCTGTCGCCGCTAGCCACTTGTCATCCAATTGAGCCCAGGATCTTGACCCCCGATCGTCGGCGATCGCTTTCCCCCCACACCCGATGCGATTTCATCTAGATGGCAAGGGATTGCTCGCATGGAAGGTTCGCCGGAATTTGGAAAATTTCCCCACGGGGTTCCTCCGATGAGCCTTCCATCTTCACCACCGACAACCCCTTTAAATACCCCAGCGCTCACCGTACCCGGGCCACCTGTAATCCACCCAAGATTCACGTTCAAGAGCACCGCCACCCGTTTTTAGCTCCACTGCTCTGCCTCCCCTCTGTTCGCCGCTAGCCGCTGTCGCCGACCACAGCTTCGGGTCCATCATCGCCCAAGCAACCCCGGCCTCGCCTCCATTTGGGTTCCCCGCCACCGGATCGCCGTCGCCACCGTCAACCCGAGAAGTCCCACCACCTCTTCCCGTCCTCGGCCGCCGTCAGCCACTCGCCACCGCCATCTCCGGTACGGTCATGCTCCCCATTCTCCCCTATCTCCATTTTGGCCGGTAGTGAGGGCCTTAGGCCATCGCCATCGCCGGTACCGCTCACCGTCGCATCGCCGGAACCGGGGATGAAGGCCTCGGTCTCCCCCGTGCCGCATGCATGCCGGACGGAGCCCTGGCCGTTCGATCGCCTCTAGATGGCACAAATTAATCTGAGCCCTTGATCCGCGCCGAAGGGGTATCAAGCCATCTGGGCCGTTGGATCCCACTTAACCCCACCGACCCACACGCACAGTCACAGGGTTCACGGTGAACCTGGTTCACCGTGGACCAGAGGCCATTTTTAGTTTAAATAAAATCCAGAAAAATCTGTTTAAACTTCGAAAATTCATATCTCACTCATTTTAACTCCAAATTTCACCATTCAAATTTCATAAAATTCTAAATTTAATTCTCTACAACTTTAGCCCATTTAATTCATATGTTTTGTACTGCTATTTACATGTTAATAATTGTTTGTTCTCTTTTAATTTTGTACCGAGAAGATTACGTCGTAGTCGAGGTTCTGGAGTATTATCCAGAGGTCCCACCTTCACCATTTGCTGATCAAGGCAAGTCACGACTCCCATTTTGATCAAAATTGAGCCCATTTTTCATAATTACCGCTATAACTCATAGGATTATAATTGCATTAGTTTAATTAAGAGCCATACATTATATTTATTAGATCCCCGTCCTTGTTGTGTAAACCCAAGCTATGCTTATTGAGCCTAAACTCCTTGTCACCTTTAAAGTATTATATTAGATAGTGTCCAATGTATCGACACAACTGCTATAGGGTAAAAACGAGTCGTAGATAGTTGGATTCTATTATATTTCTCGTCCCTGGAATTCTGTTGGAGTTTTGGTCAAGTTATGAGTATGGTGGGTTCCGGGTGCAAGCTAAGGCATTGGTCGGTAGCACCCGGGGCACTATAAGGACCGGTCTGTGGGATCTGTTATAAAACATTTCGTACTAACGACAAGTCTAGTGGGTAAGTCCTAACTGGAGGTATGGAGCATTCCAACTTGAAGCACCATAGTGGAAGGCAAGTGACACCTGCAGGTGGCTTGTACCGACGAGGCTCAAGGGGGGTACGTCGTTGGCCCGACGCGTCGGGGTGCCGTATGAAACCCATAAGAGGGTGTTATCGAGTTGGTGTGTTCCATGCTAAAGGTTTTGGCATGAGTTCCTTCGGGGTGACGTGGTGTCATCACGACACACTTTGGTGTGCGGGAATGAGTGCCTTGTGGGTACAGTAGTACACCTCTGTTCAGAGTATAATCTTTTCAAAAAGCCGTGCCCACGGTCAAGGGCGGGTTGGGCAATGTTCACCGTAGTTAGTTTACTTTTCCATGAATGATTGCATGATGAATGGCATGTAAGGATTGTTGAGCGAGGGCGGTTGACTGTACCCCTCGAGTTAGAAGATGATGCATTTACTCATGTCTACTTTTCTGTACTAATAACCTGATTACATTAAATGCTTTACAAATGTACGTTTCCGCAAACATGAGCCACAACCTTCCTTGTTATTACCTTGCATTATAATTGCATTTCGGTGGCTTGCTGAGTACGATTGTACTCACCTCCATTGACTCACCACACTAGAGGTAGCATACTACGAGGAGGAGGATGGTCTGGAGTAGCGACCCAGTCAAGGCACGAGACTAGATGAAGGCGTTCATCTAGAGGATTTATTTTCCTAGTTTCTCTTTTATTTAACTCCTTTGTAATAATATAGTCTACGAACCATCTTTGATTGGCGTATTGTACGTGGTCGCGTGATGAACGTCTTGTATTTATTGATTTTCTATGGAAGTTTAATAAAGTCCTGATTTTATTAAATCTGGGCATTATAGGAAGTCTCTTCCAAGTGAAGTAGCAGCCCGAAGAGCCGCTGCGTTAATACTCCCAGCGCTTCGCCTATACAAAGTCCCAAATCAAAGGGATGTCCACATCTTTCATAGTGGACGTTGCTCACGAAGGTGTCACGAACTCCGACCTCCTAGACAAGCTTCACCGGAAGCCCATTTCCTCGGTAGCCCAACTGATGACGTAATTCGAAGAGTATGCCCAATCGGAAGAGGGGCAGCTCCGAAGAAACGCAACGATCACCCCGATCTGATGCAAGCCATCGGGCGGATCGACGGACTTAAGGTCCCTCGATGTCCCCTAGTGCCAAGCCTGCTACCACCCCCGAAGACCGAAGACGGCCTCGAACGACAGAAGCGTATAGTGTTTCCTATCACCGGAGGTGGTGCCATAGGAAACTTATTGTTGACGCCAAGATTTGATAAAACACAGGCCCACAAAAGATGTCGCACGATCAAACAGAAGTTAAAGAGGTCCGATCAAAGATGGTCAAAGAAGCCCGTCCATGACGTGTAACATGATTGGATATGAAGAAGTCGATGGAGATAAAAGTGAGAGAAGATAAAGATGATACAAAATTGGTTAGAATAGACTACTTGGATGACAAGTCTTCAGACTATAAATATGTATCATTAGTTAGATCAAAACACACAACTCTATCAAAGAACTACTCGGTGCATCACCACCTTTGGCTTCTCAAGGTTAATCCCGGCGGGATTCGGCACTCGGAGCTAGGCTGAATCGTTCTGATCTCCAGCGAAGAGGTGAGTCTCGCCACCCTGACGATCGTATCGACTAAGTCAGTGTCATCACAACTACATCAATTTGATCTCTTGAGGCATCAGCTGAAACAATACGATCGTCGGTTTATCTCGGTGTATTAGCTAGGTCTAAGGCTGTATTTGGTTGATCTCTCAGATTGATGTGATTTATGTGTGGTTGTCTGAGGCTTCATCGGCTAGGTCTGACATCTCTTTCTATTGTATCTTTTTCATGTTGTATACTGTTCATCTAAATAAAGCGTGCCCGATACTTTGAAGTGTTATTAAGTTCATCATGACTAGCTATTGTCTTAGTTAGGTCTGATCTAGTTATCGTGATGATTTTGATGATACAAACGCGCTATCTAGCATGTTTTATTTATTTCTATCGGAGTACAAGCCGATAGGTTATTTTCAATTCAACGTCATATCTTATCCGCTATTAGGGAATGCTCATCGGCCCATATGCATGAGCTGCCTATCTCATTGGCCGATAGAGCATTCATCCCAATCGCTCTGCCTTGGTCATCGACCTTGTGACCGATCAGCATTATCCGCTCACGATTGTTCTGTCCTCATCGCAGTCATCGGCTTGGCAGTCAACCGACTTTGCTACTGATGATATTTTATTTGTTTCCTATCAGTTGTAGGGTCAAACTGATTGGCATGCCTTGAACCCTTTTTCTAAAATTGTAGGACCTACACTGGAGTTAAGCATATATCCTAGGCCATGTGTGTCTCAAAGTGTAACCAAAAAAAATTCACCAACACGCTTTTTGGCACGTCGAGTGGGACGCAGACTCTATCTACCTAGCATACATGACTTGGGTCGGTAACGTCGTTAGAGTTATGAATGACGAAGTCCTACAAACCTACAGTAAGTAGCCTAGGCTCACCCTATGAAGATGACATCGATGAAGTAGAGGGAAGACTCAAACAAGGGTTCGCCACAGCCGATGAGCTCCAGGAAGTAGACATCGGATCTAGCGACAGACCGAGACCGACCTTCGTAAGTTCCCAACTCCCCGATGACATAAAAAATGGACTGATCACGTTACTTAGAGAATATTAGGATTGCTTTACATGGGAGTATCATGAAATGCCAGGTTTAATACGATCGATTGTAGAACATCGGTTACCAATTTAACAAGGATACCGAACTTTCAAGTAGTCACCTCGACGGTTCAAAGCAGAAATATACCTAGATATCAAAGCCGAGGTGACAAGATTATATGATGTAGGATTCATAAGACCATGCCGGTATGTAGAGTGGTTGTCGAACATTGTGCCAGTATGCAAGAAAAGTGGAAAGCTCAGGATATGTGTTGACTTCAAAGATCTGAACAAGGTAACTCCAAAGGATGAATGCCCAATGTCGATCGCAGACCTGCTGGTAGACGCCGCATCGGGTCACAAGATTATCAGTTTCATGGATGGAAACACGGGATATAATCAGATCTTTATGGTTGATGAGGACATCCACAAGATGTCCTTTCGATGCCCGAGAGCTATCGGATTATATGAGTGGGTGGTGATGACCTTCGGCATGAAGAATGCCGGAGCGACCTACCAAATGGCCATGAACTACATTTTTCACGACTTGATCGACCTGTTAGTGGAAATAAACATTGATGATGTTGTGGTGAAGTCAAGTAGCATTCAGGACCACGTGGCTGATCTACATCAAGTCCTGGAGAGAGCCAGGATGTACGAGTTAAAAATGAATCCCGAAAAGTGTGTCTTCGGTGTGTCGGCGGGAAAGTTTCTAGGCTTTATTGTACACAAAAGAGGAATTGAGATAAGCCAATGAAGTATCGAAGCAATAAAAAATATTGAGGCCCCCACCGATAAAACCAAGTTATAGTCATTGGTTGGCAAGATAAATTTCCTCAGGAGATTTATAGCCGACCTCTCAAGAAAAATAGAGCCATTCACCCCATTGTTAAAGCTAAAGCTTGACCAGGAGTTTAAATGTGGAGATAGGAAACAGAAGGCGTTCAACGAGGTTAAGGAGTACCTGAGTTCACCGCTGGTGTTAATGCCACCCAGAAAGGGATTCCGTTCAGGCTATACTTATCAGTTGATGACAAAATCATCGGGGCGGTTCTAATCCAAGAAGTGGATAAAAGGAAAGGGTAATTTTCTATCTTAGCAGAAGACTACTAGACGCTGAAACCTAATACACTGATGTAGAAAAGCTTTGCTTATGTTTGTACTTCGCATGCACCAAGTTAAGGCATTACTTGCTCTCGATAGAGTGCACCATAGTATGTAAGGCTGATGTCATCAAGTACATGCTATCGGCCCTAGTGTTAAAAGGACGTATTAGGAAATGGGTCCTCGCTCTAACCGAGTTCGATCTTTGGTATGACTCGGCTAAGGCAGTAAAGGGGCAAACAATAGCCGATTTCATAGTCCATCACAGTGATGAGGTGGTAACCTACGTTGAACCGGCACCATGGACATTGTTCTTTGATGGATCGGTGTGTCAGCACGGATGTGACATCGACTTGGTAATCATCTCTCCTCAAGGGGCATCATTTGAATTTGCTTACACCATCAAGCCATTCTCCACCAACAATCAAGCCTGATATGAGGCAGAGTGCTGAAAGGGTTACAACTCTTGGAAGAAGTGAGCGCCGACGCGGTTGAAATCCCCGGGGACTCTTTGTTAGTCATGAAGCAATTATCAGGATGAAGTACTAAAAGGATATCACGATCGATGATAGGCTATAATGACGAGTTTTCAGGATGTAATTCTTACTCATATCCCGAGGGAGCAGAATTCAAAAGCAAATGACTTGGCCCAAATGACATCAGGATATAAGACGATGGCTAGACCAATCGAGGTGGAGATTGTAGAAATAGAAGCTAATGATTGGAGGTATGACATCATTAACTATTTGAAGAATCATTCGACCTCGGCACCAATAAAACTCAGATATCAAGCAACAAAATATGTCCTACTCAGTGAAGACTTGTACCACCGGATGACTGACGGGTTCCTCCTCAAGTGCATAGGTATCGAGGAAGCGAAAGTGGTGATGTGTGAAGTGCACGACGACATATGTGGATCACACCAGTCGGCCCAAAAAATAAAATGGTTACTTCAGAGGGCAGGTTACTTTTGGTCGATTATGGTAGAAGATTGCATAAGGTATTATAAGGGATGTTATGTCTGTCAAAAGTTTGGAGCTATTCAGAGGGCACCTGCATCGGTAATTAATCCGATAATTAAACCTTGGCCCTTTAGAGGGTGGGGCATCGATACGATCGGCCAAATTTACCCGACATCAAGTAAGGGAGATAAGTTCATACTAGCGTCTACCGATTATTTCACAAAATGGGTTGAGGTAGTTCCTCTTAAAAATGTTACTTACGTTGATGCCATTGAATTTATCAGGGAACATATAATATACCGATTCAGTATCCCACAGACCATCACCATGGATCAAGGGTCAATTTTCGTATCAGAGGAGTTCCAACAATTCACAACCAGCATGGGAATCAAACTCCTAAATTCGTCGCCATATTACGCACAAGCCAACGGTCAGGCCGAAGCATCTAATAAGAGTTTGATCAAATTAATAAAGCGCAAAATCAATGAGCAACTGAAGCGTTGTGTTGATGCCAAGATTTGGTAAAGCCCAGGGCCCACCAAGGATGTCATATGATCAATAAGAGTCAAGGAGAGTTTGGTTAAAGATGGTCAAAGAAGCCCATCCGTTACAACATTGCTGGATATAAAGGAGCCGATGATGAGAAGATGAAGTTTTATCCAGAATCGGTTAGGATAGATTGCTTGGACCTCAAGTCTCTAGACTATAAATATGTATACCTTAGTTAGGTCAAACACACATCTCTATCAAACAACTACTCGGCGCATCGCCACCCTTGGCTTCTCAAGGTTAATCTCGGTGGGATTCGACACTCGGAACTGGGCTGCATCATTCTAATCTCCTGCGAAGAGGTGAGTCCCGCCACCCTCGACGATCATATCGATTAGGTCAGTGCCTTCACGTCTGCATAAGTTTGATCTTTTGAAGCACTGGTTGAAACAGTACGATCGCCAGTTTATCGCGGTGTATTGGCTAGGTCTAAGGGTGCATTAGTTTGATCTCTTAGATTGATGTGATCTAGGTGTGGTAGTTTGGGGCTTCATCGGTTAAGTTCGACATCTCTTGCTATTGTATCTTTTTCATGTTGTATACCGTTCATCTAAATAAAGCATGCCCGATACTTTGATATATTATTAAGATCATCGTGATTAGCTATTGTCTTGGTTATGTCTGATCTAGTTATTATGATGATTTTCATGATATAAACATGTTATCTAGCACGTTTTATTTATTTCTATCAGAGTACAGGCCGATAGGTTATCTTCAATTCAATGCCATATCTTATCTACCATCGGAAAACACTCATCGGCCCATATGTAAACTGCCTATCTCATTGGACGATGGCATGCTTGCCCGATCGCTTCACCCGTGGTCATTGGCCCTATGGCCGATCGGCATAATAGTCCACGATTATCCTATCCTTACCGCGATCATCGGCTCGATAGCCGATCGACTATGCTATTAACGCTATTCTCTCCATTTCCTTATCAGTTGTAGGGTAAAATTGATTGGCACATCTTGAACCTTTTTTCTAAGAACATAGGACGTGCACGAGAGTTAAGATCTCCTAGGCCACGTGTGTGTCAAAGTGTGACCAAAAAAACGCACCAACACACTTTTTGGCACGCCCGGTGGGACAACACTTTAGCAATTCAGCCATGGCGGGTGAACTCAACGACGACAACATCATTCCGATCACCCTGGATACCTTGACTGAGGAACAAAGGGCGGAGGTACGGAAACACGTTAACACTTTCCAAGAGTTGTGCCTGCAAGCCTATAGAATGACTTGAGTGGGTCCCATCCCGAGGGATTCGTTGCTAAGACTAGCGATGTCCATGGAGACTAGTCAACCAACAAAAAGCCCCCATGTCGGTTTCCAAGAGATCGTCAACAACGCGCTTCACCACACACTCATCAATCAACCTGGAACATTGATCAACACCCTCGATGGAATGATCAAGAAGACTATTGATGGCACTATAGCCCATGAGCCACCACAAGGTCCGACGTATCTCCCCGATACTCAGACCATACTATTACAGATTCCGCAGCACACTCGTCCAACTCCACAGCTGCAAGGGCCAATGAAGCTAGAACAACTGACCTTCTCGATCAGCCATGAAGGAAATAGGACGACCCAACCATCAGCCCCCGATCAGGACTTGTTGTCAAGTTCACCGTATAACCTCGAAAGAGGTGCGTCAGCACCGTTATCAATGGCCGGCCCTAGGCAGATAAGATAGGAGGCCCCAAAAGTCACATATGGTATTGCAAGGAACGTGCTGCTAGACGTCGTGTCACATAGGGGGGCATCCGACGACATTCCTCAAGGGTACCATAGGACCGTGAACTTCGGAGCATAGCCCTACGGTGATGATGGGCAACATATATACTGTTGTAGCAATTGCGTTAGCTACAAACAGGTTTCTATAATAAGGGTGTGTAATGTAGAATATGAATCTCGAAGGGTTCTTTCAGAGAGAGAGAGAGAGGAAGTTTTTATACTGGTTCAGGCCTCCTTAGAAGGATAATAGCCCTATGTCTAGTTCATAGTGATTTTGGCATAATGTTGCCTCTATGAGGTCTATTTCTATTACAAGGATGGTGTCCTGCTTTTATAGGAAAGAAAATAAAGGAAAAGACCTTTTATCCTCTACATACCATGGGCTTTGTAGGGGTAAAAGGGGGTAAAACTAGGCTACTTTACATGCAACTTTACAGACGTGGTAGATACACATCATTCCGGGGGCGTGGGGCCCCCGGTATGGCTATTTGTACTGTAGTGGTATTTGAGATATTTCATCTTCTGGGCCGGAGCACTTATCGGAGGGTCTTCGTCGGAGCTCACCGGAGGGGACTCCAAAGAGAGCTCCGAAGAGGGCTTCGAAGGGGTCCTCGGAGGGGACCAGAGGTTTGCCTTTGATCTTGTGGTTTCCTGGAAGCAATATTCGGAGTGATCTTGAATGAAGGGGGTGGGGGCCTGACTGCAGGCCTCGCTAGCTTGATAGACTCTGAGGCTCTACACCTCCGGAGGTTGGTATCATTTGACCCTTGTTAGGGAAAAGCTATTTCCCCCAACAGTAGCCCCTCGCATGTAGCCCTTTGCAGTGAAAGGGTGCGTGCGCCCTGGGGCAAATGATGCTTATAGGATGATGCTTCACAGATGGCCCTCTTAGGAGCCTAGCCTCGGAGACCGATCTCGAACCGCACGGTCATTAAATGTCCATATGGAACGGATGGGACGACCTCGGGAGCTCAAATGACACCGGAGGCCAATGGCTGGAGCGGATGGGACACCCTCGGGAGTCCAAACGGTGCCGGGGCCAACGGTCGTGGGTCGATAAGATGCCTTCGGGAGCCGAGCCGCTCCCAAGTGGGGTGCGACGCTTCAGACTTCACCTTGGCCCCACTAGTCATAGATTGCGGGGGTGGCTTTTACCGCCCATAAAATGCCATCGACGCCCCACGGTCACGCATGCGCCTGCACATTTCTCTTTTTTTGAGCTCTAGCCACCCTTCGCACTCTCAACCTTCTTCTCCGGAGCCCCCAACACCTCCGTGCCTAGAGCCCCTAGCATCTCCATGCCCGGAGCCCCTAGCACCTTCGAGCCTAAAGCCCCTAGCGCGATACCGAAGAAGACTTTGTCGAAGAAGGTACCTGCCCTAGGTGGGGGGTCGAGTTCTGTTCAAGTCCAAGTGGCTGCAGCGGGGGGAGGGGGAGGGGGCGAAGCCTCCGGCAAGACGCCTCAGGGCGTTTGACCTCCACTCACCTTTGGATAAATTTGAGCAAACATTGGAGTTGCATGCTTTAGCTTCTATGGAGGAGATCATTCAGTAGATCTACGTCGGAAGGGTTTCCACCGAGGTCAGTCTTCGGAGACCGGGGTCCGAGACCATCCCGAGGCCTCGGCCAGACGAAATAGTGGTCTTCGAGGCATTCTTAGAGGTTGGGCTCGGTCTCCCAGTCGAAGGCATGCTAGCTGAAGTGCTAGGTATGTTTAACTTCGAGCTCCCCCATCTTTCCCCGAATGTTGTGGCTCGACTTGCCATCTTCGAGTGGGCAATGAGGCCTGAGGGGTGTGAGGGGCGAGCCGACGTCTTCACAGTCCTGCATGAACTGTCTACTAGCCGAAGAAGAAGAAGGGGTCGGACGACATGGAGAGGGCTCTGGCCTTTGGCAGCGCCAACATCCAACTTCGGAGGGAGTTCGCAGATGTCTTCCCAGTAAGGACAATGAATAACCGCTGACGTTCAAGGTGGCGCCAGGAATGGTTTTATGCTGCGGTTGGCATGAACTCCCCCCTTTGGAGCACAATCTATGACTGAGACCGAATATGTTGTTGTAGCTAGCTGTTGCTCATTGATTTTGTGGATGGTTTTCACTTTGCGGGATTTCGGGTTAGATTGTGTGGGTAGAGTCCTTTGCATTTCATTTTTCTCTGTGCAAACCAGAGTTCTTACTCCATGTTCGTCTGAACGAAGTGTTTTGTCTCTCATATGTGCAATTTATGTGAGTAACTCTGGTGTGTGTTTGCTTTGTGGAAATCAGAGGCTAGTCCTCCCTGATTACTAGAGAAGCACTTTTTGAAGCGTCCATTCGAGGCTTGTTCCCTTTCATAGCCGAAGTCCTCGTTGCAGTTAGTTTTGTATCTGGTTTCAACACTCCGAAGTGTGAAGCCTAGTACCAGTTACTAATGCGGAGTATCTGTTCGGAACACTCTGAGGGAAACGTACTTGTGCGAAGTATAGTAGTGCGAAGACTGCTCGAAGGCGCCTCGTGTGTGGAGCCTGCACTATATTTACAGAGTTCAGTGTGTTTTTGGGTATCTGAGTGCGAGCGAAGTCTTTTGAACTTCGAACTTTTACCCCATTCGAAGCCTATGTTTGGAGTGTGTTCGATACCTCCAAACCAGACACTTCGAAGGGTGTGTTCGAAGCCTATTCAGGTTGAACAGAATTTTAAAAGCTCCCATTCACCCCCTTTGATTGCCTATTTTGGTCCTACAATTGGTATCAGAGTTTGGTTAAGATCACCAGTTGACCTTAACCAGTTTTGTGAACTTTTGGCGACATGAACAAAGTTAGTAAAATACCTCTATTCGATAGAACTGATTTTGCATATTGGAAGATGCGCATGGAGGCTTACTTGCTAAGCCAAGGAAATGTAATATGGGAGATTGTGGACTCACAATACTCCATCCCTAAAACCCGCACTACTCAGGCAGAAAAAGATCAGTATAATTCTAACTCTAAAGCTAGACATATATTGTTCATTGGCTTGAGCATATGTGAGTTTGATAGGGTACAACACCTGAGGACAGCTAGGGAAATTTAGACTACACTCACTACTTTTCATGAGGGATCTACACAGATCAAGGCTAGACGCCAGAGCACATACAATCAATAGTATCAACTGTTTGTGCAAGGCCCTGGCGAATCTATAGATGCCATATTTTCGCGTTTTGATGCAATAGTGAGTAACTTGCGGTCCACTGGGACACTTGCTTACAATGACCATGATAGGGCTATCAAACTTATATATGATCTTGATCGAAACATATGGGAAGTGAAGATATCCAGCATTGAGGAGTCCACAGGATATGACACATTGACCTGTGATGAACTCTTCAACAAGCTGAAGTCCACAGAGATTGCCAAGGAATTTCTTGCAGGGCACAAAAACTCTTTACCTCAGCCTCTAGCACTAGTTTTTGGCTTTAGCCGTGGCACCACTACAGAACCAAGCTCATCTGACACTTTTGTTCTTGCAGGTGGTTTTGCTTTGTCCTCCCTAGTCTATTACTAAAGAGCAGGTGGATACTCTAGATGATGAAGAGCTTGCTCTCATTGCTAGGAGATTCACCCGTTTTCGCAATGAGAGACGAGATCAATGGAGAAGTGGCTTTAGTGGGTGTTTTAAGTGTGGTGACACTTCTTACATCAAGGCTAATTATCCAAAGCTTAAGAGGAGAGAATAGAGTGAGTGCCCCAAACACCACGAGAAGGAGAGAAAACCCTACACAAAGGGTAAGTGCAGCAAGATGGCTAAGAGGGTAGCCAAAGACGATTCTAGAGCTTTTATCGTGGCACTCAACGACATCGACACTACCTCAACTGAGAAGTCAAGCTATGATGAGGAGGAAGAATCTCCAACGAAGGAGGAGAAGAAGGAGAAGAAGGCAAGAGATTTCACTGGCCTTTGCTTCATGGCCGACAACATCCACAACGATGATGAGCTTGACTCATCCAAGGTACCACTATCCTATGAACTGCTTTCCATTAAGGTTGATGAACTAAATGAAGTAGTTCTTGGTCAGGATAGATTACTTGTTCAGGCTGATAGAGATAGAAAAGACCTTAGACTTAGGTTAGAATCTGTTTTGACTGATTATGTCATGCTTAAGTCTAAGATTGATGATGCTGAATGTGAATCTTGCACTGTTTTCATGAGTGAGCTTGCTCAGTTGCGTTCTTTGCATGCTCAAACTATTAATGAGATTGAGACTACACAGAAGCTGCTTTTAGTGGTGGAATCTAGACCTATTTCTTATGATGCTTGTTCAAACTATCCTTTATTGATTGATAGCATTAATTTGAGAGACAATCATATTAAGGAGTTAGAGGTAGATTGGAGAGTGCTGAGTGTTCTAGGGATGTGCAACCTGCTTGTCCCACCTACATCACCCTTAAGGACCAACTTAGTTTTGCTAGAGGGCAAGCTAAAAAACTCATGACTGAAAATGAATACCTTCTTTCTGTGGTGAACAAATGCACTGAGGGAAAGGGAATGATGAATTTTCTCTTAGCCAAGACCAAGATGTGTGCTGACAGGGCAATGTTAGCTTTAGGGTTGGGTTTTGAGAGAATTCCTCTAGACAGTGAGAGCAAAATAGTATTTAGTTCACTCACTACCCTAGAGAAAGAGAGAGCCTAGTTAGACACTCCATAGAAAGCCAAGAAACCTACCTAGCTTCCCAAGAAAATTCCACCTCCTCCATCCAAAAAAACCCTCAGTAGAAACCAAAGGAGTCTGTGAGAATTGCTCCTGTGACCCAGGCGAGTGCCCCTAGGAGAGTATTTCATTATTCTTACTATCAGCGGGTTGGTCATTTGGTTGGGTTTTGCTTTCGCCACATCAAGGATGAGCGACGTTCATAGACGTTGAGTTTTCAGGACATACATTACCCTTCTCTAGGTATGCATGAGCCTTATTTTTACTCACGTCCTAGTTTTGAGGCTCCCCATGCTTCCTGGAGTGGTTTTGCCCCTCGTGGTGTACACCATGTCTCATATGGTGCTAGACCACATGTAGGTGGCTTTGTACCTCGACAGGTTGGGAGACCTCGTCATGTGTCTGGATTGCATCATGTAGGTAGACCTCACACTTTGCATCACTCTACTTTACCTATGTGTAGACAGTCTGCTTTTACCTTGCCTACTATTCGTATCTCTCAGTGCTGGATGCCTCATCATATTTTCACTCACCCTATCACTTAGCGATCGAGGCTTTCCTATTTTGTGTAGGCTCCAGACAAAGGCTTTGAGAGCACGTGGATCATGGACTCCTGATGTTCGTGCCACATGATCGGGAACTCATCATGGTTCTCTAGCCTCACTACAACCAAGCAAAAGGAGCAAATCACCTTCGGCAATAACCGAAGAAGCAGAGTGAAAGGTAAAGGTGTGGTAAGAATCAACTCAAATTTCACTCTCAAAGATGTTGCTTTGGTTGAAAATTTGGGATACAATTTGCTCTCTGTGTCTCAGTTGCTTGATGAGGGCTTTGAAGTGCGTTTTCATTGCAATACTTCGCAAGTACTCAATTCAGATGGTGTTTTGGTTTGCAAGATTTTTAGAGTTGGGAGAGTTTTTAGAGCTGATTTCTCTGAGTCATCTGGTTCTTCTCACTGCTTAGTTGCACATTCTACTTCTAAGTTCTAGAAGTGGCATAGGAGACTAGGGCATATGAGCTTTGAGTTGAGAGCTCGCTTGAGTGCCCTAGGTATGATCTGAGGATTTGCTAA
Organism: Zizania palustris; assembly: GCA_019279435.1. NCBI lineage: Eukaryota > Viridiplantae > Streptophyta > Magnoliopsida > Poales > Poaceae > Zizania > Zizania palustris. The sequence goes on along the minus strand of JAAALK010000285.1, from coordinate 51,724,258 downwards.
GCTCAAATTTGAGAAGAATTTAGTTTGTGCTCCTTGTTGACACGGGAAAATGATTGCTGCTTTCGCATTCACCTGTCCCTATGGTGATGACAAACAACCCAGAGAACTTCTCCATATGGACACTATATGTCCTTCCCGGGTTAGTTCTTTAGGAGACAAGTGGTATGTCCTTGTCATTGTCGACGATTTCTCTTCGCTACTCTTGGGTATTCTTTTTAGCAAGCAAGGATGAAGTGTTCTCACACTTTCGGAGCTTAGCTTTGAGACTTTTTACTGAACTTATAGGTGCATTGAAATTCATTCGAAGTGATAATGACACCGAGTTCAAAAATAGTCTCTTTGTTGAGTTTTGCTTGGAGCATGTCATAGAACATCAATTCTATGCTCCGCGGGTTCCTCAACAGAACGGTGTTGTTGAGAGAAAGAACCACACTTTGGTTGAGATGGCTAGGACGATGCTCGATGAGCACAAGACTCCTAGAAAGTTTTGGGCTGAGGCCATGAACACTGCTTGTTACATCTCAAACCGATTTTTCTTGCGCTCAATCTTGAACTTGACTTCGTATGAGCTACATTTTGGGAGACAACCCAAAGCTACTCATCTCGAGTATTTGGCTGTCAATGTTTTATCCTAAAACATGGAAATTTGGACAAGTTTGAGTCATGTTCTTCTGATGGGATCTTTTTGGGATACACTACCCATGGTCATTCTTATCGTGTTTACAATTTAGAAACTAACACTAACATTGAGTCATGTGATGTGACTTTTGATGAATCAACCCCCTATGCTAGCTCTTCTTTTGAACAGGCAAGTGAACAAGATATGAAACAAACTATCTTTGAAGATGAAGATCCTGAAGACTTCGAGGATGATCCCCTACTACCCTTGACATCGACCCCCGAAGCTGACCCAGCTTCTATCACTTCAGAGAGAGGCCCCGAAGCTACTACCTCGACATCGGTCATCTTTGACCACTCATTGACACAAGTTGAGGGGAAGACTGCATTCCTCCGCGAGGCTCCTCATCACATCCAAAGGATGCATCCTCCCGAGTAGATCATTGGTGAGCTTGATGAAAGGGTAACACGTTCTCATGCTCATTTCATTTATTCTGCTTTTGTTGCTTCTTTCGAGCCCTTAGATGTGAGGCATGCTTTATCTGATTCTAGTTAGATCAATGCCATGCATGAAGAACTTGAAAATTTTGAGAGAAACCAAGTCCGAACACTTGTAGATCCTCCTCCTAATGTTCATTTTATTGGAACAAAATGGATTTTCAAAAACAAGCAAGGGGAGGATGGGTCTGTGGTTAGAAACAAAGCTAGACTTGTGGCTCAGGGTTTTTCACAATTAGAAGGGATTGATTTTACTGAAACTTTTTCACCTAGTTGCTCGTCTTGAGGCCATTAGAATTTTACTTGCATTTGTGGCATCCCGTGGTTTCAAACTTTATCAAATGGATGTAAAAAGTGCTTTTCTAAATGGCTTCATAGGCGAAGATGTTTATGCAAAACAACCACTGGCTTTGAGAACCCCAAATACCCCCATAGAGTTCTTAAACTTCATAAGGCTTTTTATGGACTCAAGCAAGCCCCTCAGGCTTGGTATGATAGACTTAAGTCTTTTCCGCTTGAGTGAGGGTATTTGATGGGATCTGTAGATAAAACCCTTTTCTCTCTCAAGCATGGCAGAGATTTCCTCCTAGTTCATATTTACGTTGACGATATCATCTTTGGTGACTCTTCTCATGCTTTGGTTGCCGAGTTTGTAGAGACTATGAGCAGGGAGTTCGAAATGTCCATGATGGGCGAACTCATGTTTTTGCTTGGTTTGCAAATCAAGCAAAGCAAACAAGGTACCTTCGTGCATCAGACGAAGTACACCAAGGATCTGCTCAAGAAATTTGATATGGCTGATGCGAAACCCCTCGCCACTCCGATGGCTACTTCGATAGCAATGGATCCCGACGAGGAAGGGGAAGTCGTAGATCATAAGGAATTCTAAAGCATGATTGGCTCCCTCCTCTACTTAACTGCTACGAGGCCGGACATACACTTCGCTGTTTGTTTGTGCGCTCATTTTCAGGCTTTGCCACGAGCTTCGCACCACCAAGCGGTAAAGCACATTCTCATGTATCTCAAGCATACCCTCGAATTTGGCATTTGGTATTCTGCATCTTCCTATTTGTGTCTTCTTGGTTATTCATATGCGGATTTTGCTAGGTGTAGAATTGATAGGAAGAGTACCTCTGGTACTTGTCATTTTCTAGGTATATCTCTTGTTTGCTGGTCTTCCCATAAATAGTCTAGCGTTGCACAATCTACGGCTGAGACCGAATATGTTGCTGTATCTAGCTGTTGCTCATAGATTTTGTGGATGGTTTCCACTTTGCGGGATTTCGGGTTAGATTATAAGAGCGTTCCACTATTTTGTGATAACACTAGTGCCATTTGCATTGCAAACAACCCGGTTCAGTACTCCAGAACCAAACACATTGATGTGAGATATCACTTTCTCAGAGATCACAATGATAAGGGTGATATTGAGCTTCAATATGTTGATACCCAGAACCAGCTTGCCGACATTTTTACCAAAAAACCTCTTGATGCGTCTCGATTTGCCTATTGCGTGGGGAACATGGTATTTGTCATCCTTACGACATTTTGTGAGGGGGAGGATGCTTTAATTGTTTTGCATTGGCTTCTTTTATGCTTATTTATTGATGCATTTAGTTGCTTTTATATGCCATTGCATAATTGTCATTATCATGATGCATTCAGCTCTGATTAATATATCTACTTTCATTATGAGCATGATTTTAATTTACAAAATTCCACACTTGATCACTACTTAGTCTTATGTCTAGCATGTGTTATGCAGAATTACTTTAGCTATCTTTTATCTGCCTGGTAGCTAGAATCCTTTGCTTTGGATGCAAAACCGCAACTTGAAAATTGTTGGTGTAAAATATTACGCTAATAGGTTCTCGAAGATTAAGAACTAACAAACGAAGAGTTTGTGAAGAGGACTATTTCAAGCCTCCGTATTGGATAATAGCTCAAATTAGTTCGAAGTTGTGTATTGAATATCTGAATATTTGATGCTTATTACAGGGTGAGAATGGGGGGTATTTATAGCTAAAAACTTTAAGGAAAAGACCTTTTTACCCCTCAGTTACAACCGACATAGTGGAAACTATTTTGGTACCCCTAATAGGGATAAAATGGTAAAAGAATAACTTAATCAGAAAGAAGATAAGTCTTCTGTCCTTGCTGAAAGTTTTCCACTGCGGAGATTGAGCCTTCGAAGTGTATCTTCGAACGGTAGTCTGGACAGATCCTCCGGACTTAATCCTACGCCAGGCCGGAGACAAGTCTTGGACTTTGGTCTAGTGAATTGTCTTTGTCTTGTTACCTTGAAGATCCCGGCCTCCGGACTTAATCCTACGCTAGGCCGGAGACAAGTCTTGGACTTTGGTCTAGTGAATTGTCTTTGTCTTGTTACCTTGAAGATCCCGGGGATGAATTATTTTCCCCCAACAGTAGCCCCTCGAATATGCTTCTCCGAATAACCTGTACGGTAAGGAGAGAAGTATACGCAAGAAATATTTTCATGCTCAGGGACTTCGCGAAATTTACCATTCTTTGAAGCATTCAAAGATTCACAATCTTCGAATTAGCTTCCATGCGAAGGTGCTCATCGAAGCAGCTTCGAAAACAATCCTTACGAAGCTGAAATAACCGTTAGACTCACAGAAATAACCGTTACCCCTTTTCTCGGATGAAGTTACACCGCCTCTTCGTTTCTGGAGATATGAATTCTCACGAAGAGCCATGATAAATTGTGAGAAACCAAGGGTTGGTTTCGGAGTCTGTGATGAGTGATTTACATATTTTATCCTCTGATTCGAAGGGGTCCCTCCGAAGGGGTTCAGAGGTGGTTTCACCGAAGGGTTAGGTGGGTCTGTTTGCTGTGACTGTTGCAGCGGAGTGTCACTAGTTGGAGGGGTCTGACAGTACACGATGACTGGGTCGTACCGAAGGTCTCGGTAATTTGGGCGGTACACTGGAGTGTGTGCCGGAGGTTGTTTATCCAGAGAGGTCTCCAGGGTACCGGATACACTTATCTGTCTATCTGTGGTGCGCAGGTGACTTCGGAGGCGACGGACGGTTCGCAGCAATGAACCTGGGTCAAGCGGGAGGCTTGATGACAGGCGAGCAGGTAGCTTGGTCACGATGGCTGCGTGGGGTCGAGGTCGGTCCTCAGGTCAAGGTGTGCTAGGCGAAGGCAGAGAGTGTGGAGTGTGGCTCCGGCTGAAGGTACTCCGAGACGAAGTCCTCGGAGGCGAGGCACTTTGAAGGGTACTCCAAATGGAGTGACTTCGGAGTATGGTGGACTAAGTCCTCAGCAATGAGGCAAGGCATTCGAAGTGTGCTCCGAAGGGAGGCACTCGAAGGGATACCCGACGAAGGTCTTAGAAGTTGAGGTGCATCGAAGGCATGGTCCGGGTGAGGCTCATCGAGGAGTGTGCTCGGGGAGAGACACTGTGATGAAGTGCTCATGGAATGCTTCATGCGGAGGCCTTGGACGAAGGAGGGACTTCGAAGGGTGGTACTCCAAAGGTGGGGCTTCGGAGTGTGGTTGTCTTGAAGTACTTCGGCCATACATGGCTTCGGTACACGGGCTGACAGAGTTCGAGCTGGGAGTAGCTGCAAAGCCATGGTGGTCCACTCCGGAGGTGATGGCGCGAAGGCCCAAGGGCTTTGACGACTTCAGCTCAAAACCGTCACTGTATCGAAGGCTGACTTTAGTGAAGCGAAGGCCATCAGGCTCAAGGGTTCTCACCTAAGCTACCACACCCTCGCATGCAAAGAGGGGCTTCATAAGACTCCAAGACTGCAAAGGCTGACCGTGTCTACTCTGCAATAGCTGATGTTGTCTCCTCTGCAAAGCTGACAAAAGAAGCCTCCAAATAAAGTAGACTATCAACTGTACCCCCCTGTTCTAATGAGACAAAACCAGTGCAAACCATAGGGGTAAAGTAGTCTATTCATAGGGCTAAATAGTGCCTATAAATAGTGGAGGCTAGCTAGGCATCAGTAACACTTTGGGCAGTCATTTTTGAGCTCCTATGCTAGCCGCCACATTCTCTGTGTTCATCCTATGAGTTCATTTTGTGTTCCATGTTCAAGCAATGAATCTTTGATTCTGTTTTCAAAAAAAATAGAAGGTTATTTTTAGTCTGAAATTTTAAAAGCTCCCATTCACCCCCCTCTGGTCACCGTTTCTGGTCCAACAATTGGTATTAGAGCAGGTTAAGATCACCAGTTGACCTTAACCGGTTTTGTGATCTGTTGGCGACATGGACAGAGTTAGTAAAATACCTCTGTTTGATGGGACGAACTTTGCATACTGGAAGGTGCGCATGGAGGCTTACTTGCTAAGACAAGGAAATGTAATTTGGGAGATTGTGGACTCACAATACTCCATCCCTGAAACTCGCACCTCTCAAACAGAGAAGGATCATTATAATGCCAACTCCAAGGATAGAAATATACTGTTCATTGGTTTGAGTCGGAGTGAGTTTGATAGGGTGCAACACCTTAGGACAGCTAGGGATATTTGGACTACACTCACTATTTTTCATGAGGGCTCTACACAGATTAATGCCAGGCGCCAAAGCACATACAATCAACAGTATCAGCTGTTTGTGCAGGCACCTGGTGAATATATAGATGCCATGTTTTCTCGCTTTGATGCGATAATGAGTAACTTGCAGTCCAATGGGACGCTTGCTTACAATGATCATGACAGGGCTATCAAGCTTCTCTATGCTCTTGATCGTAGAATATGGGAAGTGAAGATATCCAGCATTGAGGAGTCCACATGTTATGACACATTGACCTGTGATGAGCTCTTTAGCAAGCTGAAGTCCACAGAGATTGCCAAGGCTTCTCTTGCAGTGCATAGGAACTCCTTGCCACAGCCATTGGCACTAGTTTCTAGCACTAGTCGTGGCACCACTGTAGAACCAAGCACCTCAGGCACTTGTGTTCTTGCAGATGGTTTTGCTTTGTCCTCCCTAGTCTTCATCACTAAGGAGCAGGTGGATACTCTGGATGATGATGAGTTTGCTCTCATTGCCAGAAGGTTCACCCGTTTTCACCATGAGAGATGGGATCAGAGGAGAAGTGGTTTTAGTGGTTGTTTTGAGTGTGGCGACACTTCTCACATCAAGGCCAACTGTCCTAAACTCAAGAAGAGAGATGAGAGTGAGCGCCCCAAATACCACAAGAAGGAGAGGAAACCCTTTGTGAAGGGCAAGCGTGGCAAGGTGGCTAAGAGAGTAGCCAAAGCCGCTTCCAGAGCATTTGTTGCTGCTCTCAGCGACATCGACACTTCCTCAACTAAGGAGTCGAGCTTTGAGGAGGAGGAGTCTCCAAGGAAGGAGGAAAAGAAGGACAAGAAGGGACGTGATTTCACTGGCCTTTGCTTCATGGCCGACAGTGATCACAGCGGCGATGAGCTTGACTCATCTGAGGTACCTCTATCCTATGACCAGCTTTCAATTAAATTAGATGAACTGAATGAAGTAGTTCTTAGTCAGGATAGATTACTTGTGCAAGCTGCTAGAGATAGAAAAGACCTTAGACTTAGGCTAGAATCTATTTCTACTGATTATGCCATGCTTAAGTCTAGGGTTAATGATGCTGAATGTGAATCTTGCACTGTTGTTATGGGTGAGCTTGCTCAGTTGCGTTCTGTGCATGCTCAAACTCTTTCTGAGCTTGAGACTGTACAGAAGCAGCTTTGATGGTTGATTCTAGTCCTCATGATATAATTGAATGCATGAACTACCCCTTATTACGTGAGAGCATTGATTTACGTGATAAGCATGTTCAGGATTTAGAGGCTAGATTGGAGAGGGCCGGTAGTTCTAAGGATGTGCAACCCGTGTGACACTTACATAACCCTTAGGACTAGCTAGGCACTGTTAGAGAGTGAGCTGAAAACCTTATTACTGAAAATGAATACCTTCTTTCTGTGGTTAACAAATGCACTGAGGGAAAGGGTAGGATGGACTTGCTCTTGGCCAAAACCAAGATGTGTGCTGATAGGGCAGGGTTAGCTCTAGGATTGGGTTTTGAGAGGATTCCTTCAGACAGTGAGAACAAAAATGTTTTTACCTCACCCACTACCTTAGAGAAAGAGAGAGCTCTGTTAGACACTCCATCAGCCAAAAAGCCTACCCGAACTCCAAAGAAAACCACTCTTCCTGCAAAGAAAATTCCTCCCAAGAAAACCACTCAGCAGAAGCCCAAGGAGCCTGTGAGGATTGCTCCTATGACTCATGTGAGTGCCCCTAGGAGAGTGTTTCATTGTTCCTATTGTCAGCGGGCGGGTCATTTGGTTGAGTTCTGTTTTCGTCGCATCAAGGATGAGCGACGCTCTCAGGCGATGAGTTTCTAGGACATGCATTACCCATCTCGAGGTATGCATGAGTCTGAGTTTTACTCACATCCTATTTTCGAGGCTCCTCGTACTTCTCGGAGAGGTGTTGCTCCTCGAGGTGTTAACCATATTCCATATGGTGGTAGACCCCGTGCGAGTAGCTTTGTACCTCGACAGGGTAGGAGACCTCGTCATGCATTTGGGTCACAACATGTAGGTAGACCTCACACTCTGCATTATTCTGATTATCCTGTGCGTAGATAGTCTATTTTATTGTGCCTACCACTCGTATCACTTAGTGCTAGTGTAGGACCGAAAGTAGCGACCAGAGGGGGGGTGAATGGGCGCCTTAAAAATTCTTTCGAATCTATGGCCTGTTCCCAATACCCAACGCACCTCAAAAATACTATGCAGCAGAAAGTAGACAGTAGGCCTAAGTCTAAAGGTTTCTAACCTAGAAGCAACTGATGATAAACAGTGTAAACCTAAAGTGGTGCAACTAGGCAGATAAACAAGTTGTAACAGGCCTATACTTCTCAATGAAATGATCTAAGTATGTATAGAGTGAAAAGAGAAGTTACTGTCCAAAGTTGTCTCCTGTTCGGGTCTTGGCGAAGCCCCCTTCGCACGTCGAGGTCTGCTTCGGAGGTTGGTGTCGGAGTCTGTCCGAAATGCCGAAGGTGTCACTGTCTAGCCTAGTTCGAAGTGGTAAGATGCGAAGTGTACTTCGGAGCGAAGTAACACAAAGTCGGAGCCTGGTTCGAAGTATGTACTTCGAAGACAAGGCTTCGAACACAGCTTCGAACCAAGAGCTTCGGAGCAAAGTGACAGAGACAGAGCCTGCTTCGAAGTGCACTTCGAAGACAAAACTTCGAACACAACTCCGAACCAAAAGCTTCGAACACAACACACAAACGGACAACCTTCGCACAAAGAAGCGAAGCCTGTCACGCGACAGAGAACCAAGTCCGAAGCCAATGCTCTATCTTTGAAAAATGCAAGCTCCGAAAAGAGAGGCGAAGGGGACACGCTACACAGAAGTCAGTGCGAGGCCTAGCGGAGCTACAGGCTTCGAACCTAACTTCGAAACTTGTCGAAGTAAGGACTTCGAACAGATAGGGCCGAAGCCCCTTCGCACTAATGTTCGAAGTATGTAATGCTGTCAATCAGAAAAAATGCTTCGAAGTTTAGCAACACAGAACACAAAACAAAGTTCGAAGATCGAACGAAGCCTTCGAAGGAGATAGATCGAAGCCTGCCTCGCGAAACTGAAGGGCTTCGAACAGAGAGTAGCTTCGCTCGAAACACAGCCAAAAAGGTGACAGAGCCTGTCAGCTTCGATCAAAAAGCTGTGCGGTAGAAAGTAAAAGGCTGGCAGCAAAGACTGTAGCTACAGTAGCAGTACTACTTGCAACAGCAAGAACTAGTACTACTTCTCACGAAGAACACACACAACAGAGACACAACCTTAGGAGTAAAATCAACCAGCACAACGAACCGAAGCTTCTTGTAGCAGAGGAATCAATGCACTCACCGCAGCAACCAACAAAGAAATCAATCTCACAGGAGCCAAAATAAATGCAAGGCAAAAAGGGATGAACCACTGCCTGGCGGCGCACACAGGAGAGAGAAGAGACAAAATGACCCAATAGAGAGGATTTGATTTCAGCACAAAGGGGTAGTCCAAACCCTAGGGGTTGGGGTGCTATTTATAGGCAGCCCAACACTAGGAATATTCTACCAGCCCCTTAGGGTTTTTACAGACTCAAAATACAGAAAATGACTCTACTGCCCTTAGGTATTTTTACAGACACAACTGACTGACTGTGGGCCTAGAGTAACAGATGACATATCCTGAAGCTATTCTTCTGGACAGTCGGATACAGAATCAACGGTTGTCAGTTTTACGCCGAAACTGACAAAGCCTCCACCAGCTTTGCACCAGGTACCCGGATTGGGCCGGCCCGACTCCGCAGCTCTCTCAGCCCGGCAATCGCTCACCGCCCGTGTACCTGAGTCAGTCCTGGTCAACAGCCCAGTGGGTCTTCTACTGCTTCTGGCCCATGCACCCGGATTGGGCCAGCCCGACTTCGCAGCCTCCTCTGCCCGACAGTCGCTCGCTGCCCGTGTACCTGAGTCACACGTGGCCCATGAAACAACAGATCTCTTCTTCTCTTCAGTCCTCGTTGACTATCGTTGACAATGACTCATCACTTCTAGAGCCATGAGGCCCACGCTATTCAGCATGGCTCCTCAATCTCCCCCTTGATGAGAGCATTGTCAACACTCCTCAATTCTCCGCTCTTCAGCACCTGTAAACCAAATGTGGAAACACGAAAACAAAATACAAGAGAACAAAGAAGAAGAAAAATAAGGTAAAAGTTTAACCCTAATGACCAAAAGCCAACCAACAGCAAGAAACGGTCATTATGGTTAACCAAAACGTAAAAGCTCAAAATGAGTGCGATTGCAGAACAACAAGGATATCAACAGAGTAAGAACTCCCCCTTAAACTCTGATCCCAATTTTCTCCCCCTTGTTGACAAGTGAACTCATCAAGCACTCAAAAGAGACACAGACTCCCCCTGAAATGCAACTCCCCCTCAAATATGCAGTGAATGCAATTGGGGTGCAGGTGGAGTGAAGAAAGCATGCTTCTCAGATATGATTGACTGCAAATACAGTATCTAACAGGTATAGCAAAAGAGATACTGTCCAAGACACATGGCATGATCAGTGCAACAGATGATATCTAAAGAAAGTCATTTGCACGCAGTTTTCAGTTTTTGCAAACAAAAGCATCACCACATTCTCTAGTAAACAAGCAAGATAAAGCATGAGATGCAGAAGCTAACTGATATCTACCAAGATAAGCTTGTTCAAAAACAAAGTGCTTCAGCAAACTTGTTATCCCTTTAAAGTTCAGGCTTTTTCATTTTCCTTTGTCATTTTTGTGCCAAGGGTTATTTGCATGTCAAACCTTATACTAACCGACCAAGTCAAGCCTAGGCCAGAACTGGACCATCAGAAGCTTAAGACATTGGTCTTGGCATACACTATACTGTCCTAGTTCATACCAAAGTGCTATGGTAAGCAATCCAGAACAATATAATGCGACAAAGCAAACCCACTTGGATCTTTTCGACTTTAAGCATAAAAAGGAATGGAATTTTCATTCATTTTTGATTTTGATCATTTTATAGCACATTTTCCATGTTTAAAGCATAAAGATGTCCAAGTTGCATATCTGCATCTATGTGATGAACTGGCTACAAGGCATGTAACAGATAGCAAAAACACTCAGCCTACACATGCTAGTTACTAGAAGCAATGGTGATCATTTTTCAAGTTGAAAGCGTAAAAGCCATGCACATGACAGATATCAGGTATATCAAGTGAACTGAATCAAAGCATGATCATCGACATGTAATCAAAAGCATGTACCCGCTAGAATAAGTAAAGCAGTTCAATCATATAACAGAAGCAGGCTCAAATGTGTGATATGTGAATATGTATGATATGAACACACACAAAAAGACTCAAGAAAAGAGTAAAAAGAAAACTGACGCAAAATATCCTAGAAAGGATACACAACACCCAAATCCCCTCGTAAACGCTCAAAAGTAGATTGATCTAGGGGTTTGGTGAAAATGTCAGCCAACTGATGATGGGTATCAACATGAATAAGGTCAATGACACCTTTCTCATATTGATCCCGCAAGAAGTGAAAGCGCACATCAATATGTTTGGTTTTTGAATGGAGACATGGGTTTTTCCCTACACTAATAGCACTCGTACTGTCGCAAAACAATGGAACCCTGGTAGGAAAGAGCAACCCAAAGTCTCGTAGAGTAGAAATCATCCAAACCATCTGTGAGCAGCAGCTGGCAGCAGCTACGTACTCGGCCTCTGTGGTCGAAAGAGCAACTCCAGATTGCTTTCGAGAAGACCAAGATACAAGGGAAGAACCAAGAAACTGGCAAGTACCGGAAGTCGACTTGCGATCCAACCGGCACCCACCAAAGTCAGCGTCCGAAAAGCCAGATAAATCAAGAGATGATGATGCTGAATAATAAAGACCAAGATCAGGCGCATAGGTGAGATACCTGAAAATGCGCTTGACAGCCTGCCTGTGAGACGCGCGTGGTGAAGACTGAAAACGCGCGCAAAGTCCCACGGCGAACTGTATGTCCGGTCTTGTTGCCGTTAAGTACAACAGCGAACCGATCATCCCTCGAAATTCCCTTTCATTGACCTTGACACCACTCTCGTCCTTGTCCAAACCCCCGGAAGTACCCATCGGGGTCATCTGCGGCTTCAATTCACCACCAAAGTCAAATTTCTTAAGCATGTCACGAGTATACTTACCTTGGTGGATGAAGGTGCCGTCCTTGGTCTGCTTGATCTGGAGCCCTAAAAAATACTTAAGCTCACCCATGAGGCTCATCTCAAACTCACTGTGCATCTGCTCAGAAAACTTGGACACAAGAGAATCAGTAGTACCGCCAAAATAATATCGTCCACATAAATCTGAGCAACTAAGAAATCTGAAGCATCTCTGAGCAAGAAAAGAGTTTTGTCCACAGAACCCATCACAAAGCCCTTCCCCAACAAAAATTGCTTCAACCGGTCATACCAAGCCCTGGGGGCTTGCTTCAACCCGTATAAAGCTTTATGCAACTTAAAAACATGTCGAGGAAACTTGGGTTCTCAAAACCGGGGGGTTGCCTAACATATACCTCCTCCTCTATGAACCCGTTCAGAAAGCACTCTTAACGTCCATTTGAAAAAGCTTAAAACCCTTCGAAACGGCAAAAGCTAGAAGAATACGAATGGACTCAAGACGGGCAACAGGAGCGAAGGTTTCTTCAAAGTCAATACCTTCCTTCTGGCAATAACCCTGGGCAACTAGTCGAGCCTTGTTGCGCACCACAACCCCATCTTCACCTTGTTTGTTCTTGAATACCCACTTGGTGCCTATGGGGTTGCATCCTGGTGGCGGCTCAACTAGTGTCCAAACCCGATTGCGGACAAAATTCTCAAGCTCTTCTTGCATAGCATTAATCCAATTAGAATCAGAAAGAGCATGAGAAATGTCTCTGGGCTCAAAAGATGCAACAAACGCAGATTCAGCAAACACAGCGAGAGAGGCAGAAGAACGCAAAGTCCTCTCAGTCAAATCACCAATGATGAGCTCTGAGGGGTGGTCACGCTGAACTGCTCGGGTTCCCTGGTGATCTGAAGTCACCTCACCGGAGTCAGCAGCTGGCACCTCTGGACTCGACTGAGGGGGCTCGATCGAAGTGGAAGAGGTGATCAGAGGTCCGCCTTCATCATCAGTCGAAGTCACAGAGGGTGTGGGCTCTGCGGGGGATGCAGAAGGCCCGCCCTCAACAGCAGCTGGAGTATCCTCATCTTCCTCGAAGATGGACTCTCCGAGCTCATCATCACCAGAAAGCTCAAAAGAAGGAGTCAAAGAAGGCAAGGACTCATCAAAAGAAACCTCACACGTCTCGACAAGCAGCTGGGATTCGAGGTTCCAAACACGGAAGCCTCGAGAATGCAATGCATAACCAAGAAAAATACCATCCCAGCAACGAGACTCAAACTTGTCCAAATGCCCTCCCTTCTTGAGCACAAAGCACTTGCAGCCAAACGCTCGCAAGTGGGTCACCTTGGGCTGTCTGCCAAACCGCAACTCATATGATGTCTTACCAATGTAAGCTCTAAGAAAAATGCGGTTGGCAAGATAGCAAGCCGTGTTCATGGCTTCAGCCCAAAAACGCCTAGGAGTCCTGTGCTCGTCGAGCATCGTCCTGGCCATCTCAACTAGCGTGCGGTTCTTTCGTTCCACAACGCCGTTCTGTGGGGGAGTGTAAGGAGAAGAAAACTGATGGTCCAGACCCTGATCACCACAGAAGCTGACGAACTGAGAGTTCTTGAACTCAGAGCCATTGTCGGAGCGAATTGCTCGCATCCGACCATTGTTCTCATTCTTCAGCTTCAAAATCAGGTCATGGACGAATTGAAAAGTTTCATCCTTAGACTCCAAAAAGAAAACCCACGAGAAACGAGAAAAGTCGTCAACAATCACAAGTGCATACCACTTCCCACCGACTGAGCGTACCCGAGCTGGACCCACAGTGTCCAAATGTAAAAGCTCGCCTGGATACGTAGTCATCACCTGAGTCACAGGTGAGTGAGAAGTGGCAACCATTTCCCATGACGACAGGGATGACAAACCAGATCCTTCTCCATTTTAAGCTTGGGCAATCCTCGGATGAGGTCCATAGAGCTTAACCTGACTAGCAGATCAAAACTCAAATGACCTAACCTCCTATGCCACTTCCAGAGCTCAGAAGAAGATCCAGCAATCAAACAGCGAGAAGGGCCAAAAGAACTAGAGAAGTCAATTCGAAAAACTTTACCGAAGGGTAAAATCTGACAAACCAAAGACCCTCTAGAATCAATCACAGAAGAATTGCCCTTCTTAAAACACACTTCCAAACCATCCTCAAGAAGTTGCGAAACAGATATTAAATTAAAGTTCAGATTTTTAACCAAAGCAACATTCTTTAAAGAGAAATGGTCTGAGATGCTGATTGAGCCTATGCCACTTACTTTCCCTTGACCGCTGTTCCCGAAAGTGATATACTCTTTGGAGCTCGGGGGAGTGAGACTGGAGAACCATCTGCGATGTCCCGTCATGTGGCGAGAGCATCCTGAGTCCATGATCCAAACATCCTCCAGTCCCCGGTCCTGCACAATCAATGTCTGTAAGTGGGAGCAAATGGTCCGGCACCAGGTTTAGCAAAAGAGCTAAACCAGTGTCGAGCCATCTGCTCAAAAGATGGAAAGCGAAAACCATCAAAAGAGTTTGGACCAAAACGCGGCTCAAAGCGCGGTCCACGGTTCTTCCTAACCCTACGGACACGAGGTCCAGAACCGTAGCCAACACGGTCTGGAACTCTGCCAGAACGAACACCACCAACTGGAGCACGGGCAAGAAAGCCGTCTCCTCTACCACCACCTACACGACGCGGCCTGGCCTCCAGCCTCTCCCCGCGCCGAGGAACACGCAGTCTACCACCCTGCTGGTAGAACTGCACCTGATCACTACGAGCCCTCTCTGCTCTCTCAACCCGCTTCCTCCTGAAGCAAAACTCCGCAAGATGCCCGTCTCTCTGACAATACTCACAATGATAGGTAGGCTTCTTGGGATGTGGTTGAGGCTTGGGATTCTTGGGCTTGGTAGTGTTTGGTGTGGTCTTCTTGGGCTTAGAGGGTCCAGGAAGAGAGTCTAGAGAAGAGTGGAGGTGTTTGGGCTTAGGGACCCAGATAGGCTTCTTGGGTGGAGCTTTGGGTGGTTCATGGATCACTCCATCCTTGGGCTGACAAGCCTGAGAGGTCTCAGTGGAGTGAGTCTTGGGATACCTCTGCTCTGGAGTCATTTTACTCCACTCCACTGCCCGGCTGAGGGCACTCTCAAAGTCAGCCTTGGTGTAGGTGTAACCTACTCCAAACCCATCCTTCCTCTTGAACTGCTGGATCATCATGCCAAGCTGTGGCTCTCTGGCACTGATCCAACTCAGGATAGAACGGAGGTAAAAGTTCTCATTCTGAGAATCTGCTAGCTCCTCTCTCAAGGAAGCTAGAACCTCCACCTGAGACAAGCAGGTCTCACACTCATTCTCTACTTGGACAGACTTCCCGGCTTTTAGCTTAATTAGCTCCATTCTAAGAGACAGGCAGTTCTCACAGACAGTGGGTGGAACTGACAGAGTCTCAAGCTCTAGCCTAGTCTGGGCAAGCTCAGCTCTCAACCTCTCTAAATCACCCAAATGCTCATTGCCCTTGGATTTCAGCTCAGCTAAGGCAGCTAGATGAGATGGGCAATCAACACAGGGTGCGACGACAGTGGCATGAGCATCTTTCAGCTCCTGCTGAGCGCTTTCAAGCTCAGTGGCCAAAGCGTCCCTCTCATCAACCCTTTCTGTGTACCTGGACTTCAGAGTCGACAGGTCACACAGAAGCACCTCACACTTCGGGCACTCACTGCTATTACCAAAGCAAGGGGAAGAAGATAGACTTCTATTCTACCGTTGGCCACGGCAAGCTCACTCTCTAACTCGTCTATCCTTTTCTTAGCCCCCCTAAGCAGTTTCTCCCGATATTTCAACTCCTGACGATTACTCTCAAGTAAATCTACGATTTCACGCTCATAAGACGATACCTTGCTATCGTCGTCGTCGGAGTCGTCGGAGGAGCTCTTTTCTTCTCTATCCCCAAGAGCCATGGAGCAAAAGCTCTTGCGGGATCTTCGGCGCTGGTGTGAGCGGCTCTTCGGCTTGTCTCCGAAGGCCATGAAGCAGAGGCCCGCCGGATCATCCTTGTCCTTCCCCTTCTTGATGGCGATCTCCTCATCGCTTGAGCTTGATGAAGAGGAAGAAGACGTGGACTGCTTGGAGTAGCTCTTCTCCATCTCGGCGAAGAAGGCCTTGTCGCGCTTCTTGTTCTCTCGCCGATAGTCCTTCAGGGCCTTCTTGAAGAAACGAGTCTTCGGCTTGCCCTTGTTGAAGGATGAGCTCTCATGCTTGCCGGAGTCGTGGAAGCTGCCACTGGTGCCCTTCTTGTGGCCGTTGCGCTTGGGGCAGTCGGCGATGAAGTGTCCTGGATCACCACACTCAAAGCATCCGGATTTTGTGCCGTGTCTTTTGAACATTCTTTTGTCATAGACACGACGCACCCGGTTGTTAAACAGACACAACTCATCATCTCCCAAAGACTCAAGCTGGTCCTCAGTGATAGACATCAAAGAGAACCCAGCACAACTCACAGCAGAGGGATCAACAGAAGGTGTAGCAAGGGCCAGGGATTT
This sequence comes from Zizania palustris, assembly GCA_019279435.1. Taxonomy (NCBI): domain Eukaryota; kingdom Viridiplantae; phylum Streptophyta; class Magnoliopsida; order Poales; family Poaceae; genus Zizania; species Zizania palustris. The sequence continues at coordinate 51,707,927 of JAAALK010000285.1, read as the reverse complement.
TGATCCAGAGCCAGTGAGATTTGATCTCAACTGGATATCTACCTCAGTGGCCTTTAGCTTGCTAAATAACTCAGAAATGGTCAAGGTATCGTAAGAAGTGCTCTCAACGATAGATGATACCTTGATCTCCCAGATCTTTGGGTCCAAGGTATGAAGAACCTTGAGCGCCTGCTCATGATCTGAGACTAACTGAGCACCCTCAGCCTTGTTGTCCCGAAGCTTGTTAATGATCGACTGAAAGCGACCAAACAAGGCTTCAACAGATTCACCCGGCTTCTGTGTGAAGTTCTCATATTCACGCCGGTAGGTCTGATAGAGCCGAGCCTTGACCTGTGCTGTTCCCTCATGGTGTGCCTTGAGGGTAGCCCAGATCTCTCTCGCAGTGGAGAGATGACTCACTCGCTCAAATTCAGTGGGACCTAAACCAGAAAATAAAATGTTCACAGCCTTACTGTTGCTCAGATGCTGAGCAATGATACCAGCAGTACCTTGCTCAGTAACTGGCAGAATGACAAACGTGGTGTGAACGCAAATATCCCATATGTCCGAACCCTGGCTCATGAGATAGGCTCGCATGCGAGTCTTCCAATAATTATAGCCATAGGCTTCCAAGGACGGGACCTTGCCAGGAGACGTCATAGTCACTACTGGGGTTTAGAACCGGTTAAGGTATGGAAAAACCCTAACCTTGCTCTGATACCACTTGTAGGACCGAAAGTAGCGACCAGAGGGGGGGGTGAATGGGCGCCTTAAAAATTCTTTCGAATCTATGGCCTGTTCCCAATACCCAACGCACCTCAAAAATACTATGCAGCAGAAAGTAGACAGTAGGCCTAAGTCTAAAGGTTTCTAACCTAGAAGCAACTGATGATAAACAGTGTAAACCTAAAGTGGTGCAACTAGGCAGATAAACAAGTTGTAACAGGCCTATACTTCTCAATGAAATGATCTAAGTATGTATAGAGTGAAAAGAGAAGTTACTGTCCAAAGTTGTCTCCTGTTCGGGTCTTGGCGAAGCCCCCTTCGCACGTCGAGGTCTGCTTCGGAGGTTGGTGTCGGAGTCTGTCCGAAATGCCGAAGGTGTCACTGTCTAGCCTAGTTCGAAGTGGTAAGATGCGAAGTGTACTTCGGAGCGAAGTAACACAAAGTCGGAGCCTGGTTCGAAGTATGTACTTCGAAGACAAGGCTTCGAACACAGCTTCGAACCAAGAGCTTCGGAGCAAAGTGACAGAGACAGAGCCTGCTTCGAAGTGCACTTCGAAGACAAAACTTCGAACACAACTCCGAACCAAAAGCTTCGAACACAACACACAAACGGACAACCTTCGCACAAAGAAGCGAAGCCTGTCACGCGACAGAGAACCAAGTCCGAAGCCAATGCTCTATCTTTGAAAAATGCAAGCTCCGAAAAGAGAGGCGAAGGGGACACGCTACACAGAAGTCAGTGCGAGGCCTAGCGGAGCTACAGGCTTCGAACCTAACTTCGAAACTTGTCGAAGTAAGGACTTCGAACAGATAGGGCCGAAGCCCCTTCGCACTAATGTTCGAAGTATGTAATGCTGTCAATCAGAAAAAAATGCTTCGAAGTTTAGCAACACAGAACACAAAACAAAGTTCGAAGATCGAACGAAGCCTTCGAAGGAGATAGATCGAAGCCTGCCTCGCGAAACTGAAGGGCTTCGAACAGAGAGTAGCTTCGCTCGAAACACAGCCAAAAAGGTGACAGAGCCTGTCAGCTTCGATCAAAAAGCTGTGCGGTAGAAAGTAAAAAGGCTGGCAGCAAAGACTGTAGCTACAGTAGCAGTACTACTTGCAACAGCAAGAACTAGTACTACTTCTCACGAAGAACACACACAACAGAGACACAACCTTAGGAGTAAAATCAACCAGCACAACGAACCGAAGCTTCTTGTAGCAGAGGAATCAATGCACTCACCGCAGCAACCAACAAAGAAATCAATCTCACAGGAGCCAAAATAAATGCAAGGCAAAAAGGGATGAACCACTGCCTGGCGGCGCACACAGGAGAGAGAAAGAGACAAAATGACCCAATAGAGAGGATTTGATTTCAGCACAAAGGGGTAGTCCAAACCCTAGGGGTTGGGGTGCTATTTATAGGCAGCCCAACACTAGGAATATTCTACCAGCCCCTTAGGGTTTTTACAGACTCAAAAATACAGAAAATGACTCTACTGCCCTTAGGTATTTTTACAGACACAACTGACTGACTGTGGGCCTAGAGTAACAGATGACATATCCTGAAGCTATTCTTCTGGACAGTCGGATACAGAATCAACGGTTGTCAGTTTTACGCCGAAACTGACAAAGCCTCCACCAGCTTTGCACCAGGTACCCGGATTGGGCCGGCCCGACTCCGCAGCTCTCTTAGCCCGGCAATCGCTCACCGCCCGTGTACCTGAGTCAGTCCTGGTCAACAGCCCAGTGGGTCTTCTACTGCTTCTGGCCCATGCACCCGGATTGGGCCAGCCCGACTTCGCAGCCTCCTCTGCCCGACAGTCGCTCGCTGCCCGTGTACCTGAGTCACACGTGGCCCATGAAACAGCAGATCTCTTCTTCTCTTCAGTCCTCGTTGACTATCGTTGACAATGACTCATCACTTCTAGAGCCATGAGGCCCACGCTATTCAGCATGGCTCCTCAGCTAGATGCCTCGTCATGTATTCACTCACCCCAGCACTGAGCGATTGAGATTTTCTTATCATGTGTAGGCGCCAGACCGAGGCTTGGAGGGCACGTGGATCATGGACTCCGGTTGTTCACGCCACATGACCAGAGATGCAGCATGGTTCTCCAGCCTCACCACAACCAAGCAAAAGGAACATATCACCTTCAGCAACAATAGAAGGAGTAGAGTGAAAGGTAAAGGTGTGGTAAGAATCAACTCGAATTTCACTCTCAAAGATGTTGCTTTGGTTGAAAACTTGGGATACAATTTGCTTTCTGTATCTCAATTGCTTGATGAGGGCTTCGAAGTGCGATTCCATCACGATACTTCGCAAGTACTCAATTCTGGTGGCGTTGTGATCTGTAAGATCTTTAGAGTTGGGAGAGTTTTTAGAGCTGATTTTTCTGAGTAATCTAGTTCTTCTTAGTGTCTTATTGTGCATTTGACTTCTGAGCTTTGGAAGTGGCATAGGAGACTAGGGCATATGAGCTTTGAGTTGCTCGCTCATCTGAGTGCCCTAGGTCTGATCTGAGGATTGCCCAAGCTCAAGTTTGAGAAGAATTTAGTTTGCGCTCCTTGTCGTCATGGAAAAATGATTGCCGCTTCGCACTCGCCAGTCACCACGGTGATGACTGAACAACCCGGAGAACTTCTCCACATGGACACCGTTGGTCCTTCTCGGGTTAGTTCGTTAGGCGGCAAGTGGTATGTGTTTGTCATTGTCGATGATTTCTCTCGCTACTCTTGGGTCTTCTTCCTTGCCAGCAAGGATGAAGTGTTTTCACACTTTCGGAGCTTGGCTTTGAGACTTTTCACTGAACTCCCCGGTGCATTGAAATTCATTCGAAGTGATAATGGCACTGAGTTCAAAAACAGTCTCTTTGTTGACTTTTGCATGGAGCATGGCATAAAACATCAATTCGCAGCTCCGTGGGTTCTTCATCAGAACGGTGTTGTTGAGAGAAAGAACCGCACTTTGGTTGAGATGGCTAGGACAATGCTCGATGAGCACAGGACTCCTAGAAAATTCTAGGCTGAGGCCATGAACACTGCATGTTACATCTCAAACCGAATTTTCTTGCGCTCAATTTGAACTTGACATCTTATGAGCTACGTTTTGGGAGACAACCCAAGGTTACTCATCTTCGAGTTTTTGGCTGTCATTGCTTTATCCTAAAATGTGGAAATTTGGACAAATTTGAGTCGCGTTCTTCTGACGGGATCTTTTTGGGTTACACTACACATGGTCATTCTTATCGTGTTTATAATTTGGAAACTAACACTGTCATCGAGTCATGTGATGTGACTTTTGATGAATCAACCCCCTCTGTTAGTTCTACCTTTGAACAAGAAAATGAACACGACATGGAGCAGACCATCTTCGAAGAAGAAGATCTCGGAGATTTCGGGGATGAACCCCTACTACCCTCGACATCAACCCCCGAAGCCGACCCCGCTTCGACTACTTCGGCACAAGGTCCCGAATAAACTACCTCGACATCGGTCATCTTGGACCACTCCAATGCACAAGTTGAGGGGGAGACTGCATCCTACCACGAGGCTCCACATCATGTTCAAAGGATGCATCCTCCAGAGCAGATCATTGGTGAGCTTGATCAAAGGGTAACACGTTCTCATGCTCATTTCATTGATTCCGCTTTTGTTGCTTCTTTCGAGCCCTTAGATGTTAGTCATGCACTTTCTGATTCTAGTTGGATCAATGCCATGCATGAAGAACTTGAAAATTTTGAGAGAAACCAAGTCTGGACTTTAGTTGATCCTCCACCAAATGTTCATTTCATTGGAACAAAATGGATTTAAAAAAACAAACAAGGGGAGGATGGGTCTGTAGTTAGAAACAATGCTAGACTTGTAGCTCAGGGTTATTCTTAATTAGAAGGGATTGATTTTACTAAAACTTTTGCACCTGTTGCTCGTCTTGAGGCCATTAGGATTTTGCTTGCCTTTGCGACATCCCGGGGATTCAAACTCTATCAAATGGATGTCAAAAGTGCATTTCTTAATGACTTCATAGGCGAAGATGTTTATGTAAAACAACCCCCGGGCTTTGAAAACCCCAAATACCCACATAAAGTCCTTAAACTTCATAAGGCTCTTTATGGACTCAAGTAGGCCCCTCGGGCTTGGTATGATAGACTTAAGTCTTTTCTGCTTGAGTGGGGGTATTTGATGGGATTTGTTGATAAAACCCTGTTCACTCTCAAGCATGGCAAAGATTTCCTCCTAGTCCAGATTTATGTGGATGATATCATCTTTAGTGGCTCTTCTCATGCTTTGGTTGCCAAGTTTGCATATGCCATGAGCAGGGAGTTCGAAATGTCCATGATGGGTGAACTCACATTTTTCCTTGGTTTGCAAATCAAGTAAAGCAAACAAGGTACATTCGTCCACCAGATGAAGTACACCAAGGACCTTCTCAAGAAGTTCGACATGGCTGATGCGAAGCCCCTCGCTACTCCAATGGCTACTTCGATAGCATTGGATCCCGACGAGGATGGAGAACCAGTAGATCAGAAGGAGTTCTGAAGCATGATCGGCTCCCTCCTCTACTTGACTGCTACGAGGCCGGACATACACTTCGTAGTGTGTCTGTGTGCTCGTTTTCAGGCTTCACCATGAGCTTCGCACCGCCAAGCGGTAAAGCACATTCTCAGGTATCTCAAACATACCATCGAATTTGGCATTTGGTATTCCGCATCTTTCTCTTTGTGTCTTCGAGGTTATTCTGATGCGGATTTTGCTGAGTGTAGGATTGATAGGAAAACTACCTCCGGTACTTGTCATTTTTTGGGTACTTCACTGGTTTGCTGGTCTTCCTACAAACTATCTAGTGTTGCACAATCAACGGCTGAGGCCGAATATGTTGCTGCAGCTAGCTGTTGTTCTCAGATTTTGTGGATGGTTTCCACTTTGCGGGATTTCGGGTTAGATTATAAGAGTGTTCCACTTTTCTGTGACAACACTAGTGCTATTTGTATTGCAAATAACCTGGTTCAGCATTCCAGAACCAAACACATTGATGTGAGATATCATTTTCTAAAAGATCATAATGAGAAGGGTGATATTGAACTTCAATATGTTGATACCCAACACCAGCTAGCCGATATTTTCACAAAACCCCTCGATGCTTCTTGTTTTGCCTACTTGCATGGGGAACTTGGTGTTTGTCATCCTTATGGCATTTTATGAGGGGGAGCAGATTTTGATTGTCTTGCATATGCTCATTGTGTGTGAAATTGTATTTACATCTTTTGCAGTTATATGCCTAATTTTAATTCATATAATCATGTCAGCTCAGCTCTATTTAATAGGTCTCAAACATTTTGTGCATGATTTTTCTTTCCAAATTCAAATCATGGTCACTGCTTAGTCTTGAATCTAGCATGTTTAGATAGGACCGCTTTAGCTATTTTTTATCTGCTTGGTAGCAAGACTCCTTTTCTCTGGATGATAAACATTGCAACTTGAAAAAGTGTATTACTTACTCACGGATATTCATCAAGTGCTAAACAATTTAGTCACTTAATCAAAAATCCAAAAATCTATGATTTGCATGTTACAAGCGAAAAGATCCAAGTGGGTTTGTTTGTCGCACTACTCTATTCTAGACTGCTTACCATTACACATTGGTCTGAACTGGGATAATTTAGTGTATGCCAAAATCACTGCCTTAAGCTTCTGATGGCTTTCGTGCCTAGGTTTGGCTGGATTGGAAAGTATAAGGTAGATAAACAAATAACCCCTGGCATTGTGAAAAGAACAACAAAAATTCATTGATTCAAGTTTGCTTTCAATGCTCCACTTGAACTGTACTTGTCTGTCTAGAGTAGAAATTGACTAGCTTTGCGCAGTCCTTGTTTTTACATGTCTAGTTACCATGATTAAGTGGTGATGCTTTTATTTCAAAATAATAAAATCACATGCTGTCATCATGTTTTTAGAGAATGTTAAATTGAGCTGAGCACATGAAAATTGGTATTAATGTTGGCATATTTTTGCTTTATATGTCTTTGCAATTCTGCCCATTTCGAGGTCGTGCATCTATTAAATGCTCCTTGATGCTTGCATTGCCAAAGGGGCTTTTACTCCTTTGAAAAAGGGGGAGGAAAATTCTTTTGTCAAGTGACATGATTTGGCTCGTTTATTAGTTTTTAATGGTCACTTGTGTGCTGAAATTTTTGAAATTTTCTTGAACTTGAATTTGGTTGTCAATGCACTCATCAAGGGGGAGATTGAGAAACCAAGGGTTGGTTTCGGAGATTGTGATGAGTGATTGGCAGATTTTATCCTCTGATTCGAAGGGGTCCCTCCGAAGGGGTTTGGAGGTAGTTTCACCGAAGGGTTTGGTGGGTCTGTTTGCTGCGATTGTTGCAGCGGAGTGTGTCTGTCAGAGGGGTCTGACAGTACACAATGACTGGGTCATACCGAAGGTCTCGGTAATTTGGGTGGTACACCGGAGTGTGTGCCGAAGGTTGTTTACCCGGAGAGGTCTCCGGGGTACCGGATACACTTGTCTGTATGTCTGTGGTGCGCAGGTGACTTCGGAGGCGATGGATGGTTAGCAGGAAGTGAACCTGAGTCAAGCGGGAGGCTTGATGCCAGGCGAGCGGGGAGCTCGGTCATGAAGGCTGCGTGGGGTCGAGGTCGGTCCTCGGATCAAGGTGCGCCAGGCGAAGGTAGAGAGTGTGGAGTGTGGCTCCGGCTGAAGGTACTCCGAGACGAAGTCCTCGGAGGCGAGGCACTTCGAAGGGTACTCCGAATGAAGTGACTTCAGAGTATGGTGGACTAAGTCCTCAGCAATGAGGCAAGGAATTCGAAGTGTCCTCCGGAGGGAGGCACTCGAAGGGATACCCGACGAAGGTCTCAGAAGTCAAGGTGCATCGAAGGCATGGTCCGGGTGAGGCTCATCGAGGAGTGTGCTCGGGGAGAGACACTCCGATGAAGTGCTCATGGAATGCTTCATGCGGAGGCCTTGGACGAAGGAGGGACTTCGAAGGGTGGTACTCCAAAGGTGGGGATTCAGAGTGTGGTTGTCTTGAAGTACTTCGGCCATGCATGGCTTCGGTACACGGGTTGACGGAGTTCGAGCTAGGAGTAGCTGCGAAGCCGTGGTGGTCCACTCCGGAGGTGATGGCATGAAGGCCCAAGGGCTTTGATGGCTTCGGCTCAAAACCGTCACTGTATCAAAGGCTGACTTCAGTGAAGCGAAGGCCATCAGGCTCAAGGCTTCTCACCGAAGCTACCACACCCTCGCGTGCGAAGGGGCGCTTCAGAAGACTCCAAGACTGCAAAGGCTGATCGTGTCTACTCTGCAAAAGCTGATGCTGCCTCCTCTGCGAAGCTCACAAAAGAAACCTCCAAATAAAGTAGACTACCAACTGTACCCCCTGTTCTGATGAGATAAAACCAGTGTAAACCCTATGGGTAAAGTTGTCTATTCACATGGCTGAATAGTGCCTATAAATAGTGGAGTCTAGCTAGGCATCAGTAACAGTTTGGGCAGTCATTTTTGAGCTCCTGTGCTAGCCGCCACATTCTCTGTGTTCATCCTGTGAGTTCATTTTGTGTTCCCTGTTCAAGCAATTAATCCTTGATTCTGTTTTTAAAAAAAAACAGAAGGCTATTTTTAGTCTGAAATTTTAAAAGCTCCCATTTACCCCCCTCTGGTCGCCGTTTCCGGTCCAACAAATTGTAACGGTAAATAAGATGGAAAGACGCATATTGTAACACCCCCAATTTTCAAAGAAATAAAAATACATTTTTATTTTAATTTTCTAGAAAAGATTATTTTTGAAATTCCTTTAATGCCCTTTTGTGCCTAAATAAACTAGAACCTAGAGGAGATGTCCAAACCAGAGGCTAGAAAATTTTGTATATGATCCCAAGGCCAGAATATAGTTTTGAGAATTTTTACAAATTTTAATCACCCTTGGAAGCAACCCAAACATTTTAAAATAATCACAACAATTAAATTTATTCGGAAATGAATTTAAACAGTAACGGGCCCCTTTCCCCATTCTCCCCCAACCAACCGGCCAACCCACTCCCTCCCCATGCCCCTCACTGACAGCCAGGCCCCACGCGTCAGCGATCCCCTCCCTCCGCGCGCGCGCACCCGACATCTTAACCCCACCTGTCGGCACCAATGCCCTCGCGCACCCGACGCCTCAGCCCCACCCGTCAGTCGTGTCCCGTTGCCACGCCCTCGCCCCGCGCCCGCTGACCGGTGGCCCCCACCTATCGGATTTGTCTCCCCCACGAGATCCGCCCCCAACTTCCCCCCCTCACCGACCGAAGCCCTAACTCCCCCGGATCCGCCTCGCCGGCCCCTCCCCCATTCAATTGGCGCCTTTAAGCTGTCCCCCGCACCCCGCCGGCCATTTCCCCTCTTTATGACATGCGTCATCGTCCCGGATCAAGCGCGTGCATGCACGAAAAGGAGCTCGCCGGCATTGATGAGAGAGTTTACTCTTGGCCTCCCCCGATTGCACCCCCTCTGCCTCCATCGGTGCCTCTATTTAAACCCTACGCCTCCATTGTGTTCGACCCCCACGCCAATTCGCATTGAGAGCGAACAGAATGCCCACACTCCGGTTTTTAAACACCACACCGCCACCTTGCTCTAGTCGTAGCTTGCCGTCATCGGAGCCCCCTCCCCCCTTAGTGACCGCACCAAGATGACCATCGATGCTACCCTGACCTCGACCACCCCTCCTCCGCCGTTGAGACCCGCCGGAACAACAACGCCAATGGTACCATCCTGTTCCCCTTGTCGCCCTGGTTCCATTTTAGCACGTAGCTCCAGCCGCCGTCGCTCGCCGTGACTGCTAGGCCCTCGCCGTCGCTGGAGAAGATGACCGGCATGGGTAAAGTACCCGTGCCGTGTCGGATTCGTCCCCGACCGTGTGATCACGATCTGACGGTCAGGATTAAATTGACCCCTCAGTTTAATTTGGTCCGTCAGATTGCAGCGAAAGGCTACAGTGCGATCTCGTGGTCCATTTTCATTTAAAACCCCCTGCCTCGCTCGTAGCCGCCCGATCGCGATCCAACGGTGATCCGCGATCCGGCACACGCGCACAGTGCGTGGGTTCATGGTGGGTTTGGCTCACCGTGGACCGACGACCATTTTTAGATTTAATTTAAATTCTAGAAACAGTTTCAAACTTCTAAAATTCATATCTTGCTCATTTTAACTCCAAATTTAACCATTCCAATTCCAGAAAATTCATAATTTTATTCTCTACATGTTTGTACAATAAAAACAGTAGGTTTACTTTGATATAATAATTTCTTTCATTTAACCCCATCAAAATTCATTTTTAAACAAATTCAGATAATAATTTCAGAACCTTAATAACTTTAATTTCTTTCATTTAACCCAATCAATACTTATGTGCTTGTTGTGTGATTTTGGATTGTTTAAATTGAATGGTGTGTTTATTATGCATATCGAGAAGACTAAGATGCCGTTGAGGAGCCGGAGTACTTCCCAGAAGTTCCCCCGTCGCCTTTCGCTGAACAAGGCAAGTCACCAAACTAACTTTTTGAGCATGTTGAACCCAGTTTTGTTAAATTATCGCTAAAACACATAGGTTATACATGCATTAGTCAAATGAAAGCCCTACGTTATATTTATTTAGATCCCCTACCTTGATGTGCAACCTAAGCCATGCTATCTAGCCTAAACTCCTTGTCACCATACTATTAGTACTAGTAGATAGTGTTCGATGTATCGACACATTTGCTATAGGATAAAAATGAGTCGTAGCAATTTGGAATCTACTATATGATCCCTGTTATTCTTATCTCTAGAATCCTATTGGTGATAGAGTTATGGTTAAGTGTATGCATGGTGGGTTCCGGGTGCAAGCTAGAGCATTGGTCGGTAGCACCCAGAGCACTATAAGGGCCAGTCTACGGGATCCATTGTAATACATTTCCGTACTAATCACAAGTCTAGTGGGTAAGTCCTAACTAAGGTATGGAGTGTTCCAATCCGAGGCACCACTTGGAGATGGGTCAAGCAGCACCTGCGGGTGGCTTGTACCAACGTGGCGCAAAAGGGGGTGCGACGTTAGCCGGGATGCGGCCCGGCGCGCCGGCGAAACCTAGAGCGGGTGATTATCGCTTGGAGCATTTCATGCTGAGGTTTTGGCACGAGTTCCCGTGGTATGGGTCATCTCGTTACACTTTGGTGTTTGGGATGAGTGCGTGCCTTGTTGGTACAGTGGTACACCTCTGATCAGAGTCTTAAATATTTTCAAAAAGCGGAGCCCACGGTCAAGGGCGGGTTGCGTGACATACCACAATTAGTTTACTTTTAATGAATGTGCATGATGACTTGGCATGTAAGGACTGATGAGCGAGGAGGGAAAACGTACTCCTCAAGTTAGATGGTATTATGTTGTTCATGTTTAACATTCCGTATGATTAAATTTGACTACATTAAATGCTATAACCGAAAAATGTACTTTTCCACACTTTGAGCCATTACTATTCCTTTGTTATTATCCTGCATTATTATTGCATTTGCGGTGGCTTGTTGAGTACTTTTTGTACTCATACCCGTTGGACAAATACTTCAGAGGCTGCTTACTATGAGGAGGATGGTCTGGAGTAGCGACCCAGTCAAGAAGAAGATCCTGAAGAAGACGTTCGTCATGCCGTATTGTTTTTTTAGTTTCTTTTAATTTTACACTTATGTAATAATGTGGTCGGCGAACAACGAATGTTTGCCCGTATGTACGATTGTCGCATGATGAACCTTTTGTTATTATTGTTTTTCTATGGAAATTTAATAATGTTCCGATTTGGTAAATCGGGGCATGACAAGATGGTATCAGAGCCGACTTGACTGTAGGAAGCCAAACAGACCAGCCCAATACTTAGTTTTGATAAACTCTATTTCGTGAAAACTTACTTTATCACTTTGTTCCTTCCCTTATTATTTTCAACTTGTTGTTTTTGTAGATGCCAGTCTACCAAGTCCACAGCTTCTACCGCCACTTCGAGGGCTTCGTCCGGGAGCTCCGGATGATGGTGACCTTCCTCGGGTTCCTCTTCGAGCCCGAGTTCCACGGTGTCTACATGGAAGAGTTTGCGGGACCGTGTGACGTCTCCCTCACCATCCATGGGTCCGGCGATCAGCCATTTTTCACGGCAGCACTTGGGGGCCCAACCTTCGACGTCGCATGCCAACGTGTCGCCCTCCAAGCCCTCATGGAGCTGAGGATGATCTACGACGATCGTCTCCAGAACTCGTCCTTTCGGCTTGTGCCGAAGCGCACTCCCGGCGCCCACCGTACTATCTACATCGGAGTCCACTCTGATCGTGATCCGGTCATGGCCCAGCAGGCGCGTCTTCTTCAGGCCATGGACGACCTCCATACCGAGGACGTGCTCGATGCCGAGGAGCACCACGAGGCAGTCGAGTTTCTTCGTCAGCAGACGAAGAGCCTGATCCAACAGAATGGCGAGCTGCAGCGTAAGATTATACAGATGAAGAAGGACATTGCGAAGATGATTCCCCTTGTCCCGAGAAGGAAGAAGCCCATCTGCGAGCAAGCCCCTCGCCCCAAGAGGATCCCACCGCACCCCACGCCCGCTGGACCATCCAGCTCCAGCGTCCCTGCTTCGCACCCCGCCTCCATCGCTGACCCTATTATCGAGAACTTTCTCGAGCCCACCGTCCTTCAGGACCCTCGTGGTTCCAAGAGTACGGAGACCACCCCTGATGGCGAGTAGACGGTAGTCTCGTTGTTTGATTTTAATAATTTTGTGAGTGTGGTACCACCTGCAACGGCTTGTGTTGTGGGTGGATTAAAATAAGAACCTTGATGTAATGAACATTTTTATTACCAATTATATATATGAGCCTCTCTGGGCTGTTTTTTGGTAAAGGTTATTTTAAAGTTTTTCTCTTATGACTGAAAATATTGTGTGCTCAGAAGATGGCCGATAACCAGAACACCGGGGCCAACAATGGAGAAGGGGCAAGCAACGGTCTGCCCGGAAGTGTTGTGCCCAACTGGGGCGTAATGGGCCAATGTCAGACTGGGCTACCATCCGCCAACCATCCCACCCTAGCAGAGATGATGGCCAATCAAAACCAGTTGATCACCGCCCTCCTCACTCAAATGCAGCACCAACAGGCTTAGTTGGACCGGCTGCAACAACAAAACATGGAGCCCATCCCACGTGCACCAGCCCCCGCTCCCACGCCTCAACTCTCGGAGTTTTTGCGCGTGCGGCCCCCAATCTTCTCCATCACGACAAACCCCATGGAGGCTGGCGATTGGCTCCAGACCATTGGGAAGAAGTTGGACCTCCTCCCCTGCACAGACCGGGAGAGAGTGGCGTTGGCCACTCACCAACTCCAGGGTCCCACCGCGGAGTGGTGGGACAACTACCGTGAGTCCCAGCCGGAGGACCACGAGGTGACTTGGGCGGAGTTCACCATCGCCTTCCGCGCCACCCACGTCCCCACCGGAGTCATCGCGGTCAAGCAGCAGGAGTTCTGGGACCTGTAGCAGGGAAGCCGGACCGTCATGGAGTACCTCCATGAATTCAACCGCCTGGCCCGCTACGTGCCAGAAGAAGTGCGGACCGACGCTCTCCGTCAGGCTAAGTTCCTCCGGGGACTTAAGGATGAGCTCTCCATCCAACTCGACACCACCGACTATGCCAACTTCTAGTGGTTGGTGAATAAGGCGCTCATCCAAGAGACTGAGCAGAACAAACTGGACCTCAAGAAGAGGAAGATGATTGCGTTCAAGCATCATCAGGCGAACCCTTAGAGGCCCCGCTTCGTCCCTCCGCCACCGGCACCCGCCTACTATCCCTGGCCCGTCTACAGGCCGCCACATGCCGCTAGTGGCTCCAATGCCGGACATCCTCACCCCACTCCACCAGCTCCGTCCGTTCAATCAACACCCGCCGCCAAAGCCCCGATCATGAGGGACCGCAACGGAAAGCTGGTCGTCTACTTCAACTGCCAGAAAGAAGGGCACTACTCGCACCAGTGTCCTCACCCCAAGTAGCCCCAAGGCACGGTGCCCAACCAAGCAGTGCGTGCCCGCGTCAACCACATCAGCGCAGAGGAAGCTCAGGAGGCTCCCGAAGTCGTACTCGGTATGTTCCCTGCAAATTTCATACCTGCAATATCATTATTTGACTCTAGGGCAACACATTCCTTCATATCCGAGGGCTTTGTGAAAACAAATGACTTGGAAGTACTCCCACTGCCCACCCCCATGATGATTGCCACCCCCGGCAAGAAGACCCTAGCCAATCTATTCAGCCCGAAAGTAAGGATAGAGATCCAAGGAGTACTATTCTGGGCCGAGCCAGTTCTCATCGAGTGCACCGGACTCGGCCTCATCCTAGGTATGGACTGGTTGATGAAGCACAAGGGAGTAATTGACTGCGCTAGCAAGTCCGTCATGGTGACCAACTCCGAGGGCGAAGCCGTCACTTTTTAGATGACCAACCGTGGTTCTAGCAGGGTATCCCTTCACTCGTTAGCCCTAGAAGAAGTGCCTGTGGTCAGAGAATACATGGACATCTTCCCGGAAGACCTGCTGGGGATGCCTCCCAAGCAGGACATCGAGTTTAGAATCGAACTTGTCCCCGGGACCACCCCAATCTCCAAGCGCCCATACTGGATGGCCGCCAATGAACTAGCCGAAAGTTAAGAGCAATATTGAGGACCTAGAACAGAAAGGGTACATCCGATCGAGTACCTCACCCTGGGGTGCACCGGTTATCTTCGCCATGAAGAAGGACAAGACCAAGAAGATGTGCATGGACTATAGGGCCTTGAACGAGGTGACCATCAAGAACAAGTACCCACTGCCTCGGATCGATGACCTATTCGATCAACTGAAGGGATCCTCAGTGTTATCCAAGATCGACCTCAGGTTAGGTTATCACCAGCTGAGGATTAGGGAAGAAGACATCCCCAAGACTGCCTTCACATCCCACTACGGGCTGTACGAGTATACTGTGATGTCGTTCGGACTCACAAATGCCCCGGCCTTCTTCATGAACATGATGAACAATGTATTCATGGAGTTCTTTGATAAATTCATCGTGGTATTCATCGACGATATCCTCGTTTACTCCAAAACCAAGGAAGACCATGAAACTCACCTCCGGCCGACCCTCGGAAAGCTAAGGGAACAACAATTGTACGCCAAATACAGCAAGTGCGAGTTTTTGTCGTCCGAGGTGAAGTTTCTCAGACATGTCATATCTGCCGGAGGAATAGCAGTGGACCCCACTACCGTGGAAGCAGTGACCAATTGGCTACAACCCACGAATGTGACCAAGATCCGGAGTTTTCTTGGATTGGTCGGATATTATCGCCGATTCATCGAGAACTTCTCAAAGATAGCCAAGCCCATGACCAGACTGCTACAGAAGGAAGTAAAGTTCGAATGGACTCCAGATTACGAAGGATGCTTCCAAACCCTTAAGAAGAAGCTCGTGTCAGCCCCGATTCTGACCCTGCCAGACATCCGGAAGGACTTCCACGTCTATTGTGATGCCTCTCGCTAAGGGTTAGGGTGTGTCTTGATGCAAGACGAGAAGATGATATGTTACGCCTCTCGTCAGTTGGGGCCACATGAGCTAAATTACCCAACCCACGACCTAGAATTGGCAGCCGTGGTTCACGCGTTGAAGATATGGAGACATTACCTTGTGGGTAATCGGTGTGAGGTCTTCACCGACCACAAGAGCCTCAAGTACATATTCACCCAACCGTACCTGAACCTCAAGTAGAGAAGATGGTTGGAGCTTATCAAGGATTATGACTTAGGCATCCACTATCATCCAGGCAAGGCAAACGTGGTGGCAGACGCCCTAAGTCAAATGGGGTACTGCAATGCCATCATGATACAAGACCAGTCCCCTTGTTATACAAGGAGATGGAGAGGTTGAACCTAGGGATCACCACCAGAGCATATCTCGCCGCCCTAGAGGCCAGACCTATCCTAATGGACCAGATCCATAAGACACAGAAGGAAGATCTGGGTATCTTAGAGATCCAGAGAATATGAGGAAGGGTAAAGCCACAGGATTCTCCGAGGATGAGAACGGTACCATCTAGTTTGGAAACCGGATATGCGTGCCCGACAAGCTAGAGTTGAAGGCCCTCATCCTTCAAGAGGCCCATGAAACTCTATACTCCATACATCCCGGGAGTACAAAGATGTACCAAGACCTAAAGGAGAAATATTGGTGGGTCAGTATGAAGAGGGAAATAGCTGAGTATGTGGCCAAGTGCGACACATGCCGGTGAGTCAAGGTAGAGCACCAAAGACCTGCCGGACTACTGCAACCCCTCAAGGTCCCGAATGGAAGTGGGAAGAAGTAGGAATGGACTTCATCATAGGATTGCCAAGGACCCAATCCGGTCATGACTCTATCTGGGTGATCGTCGATCGACTCACCAAGGTGGCTCATTTCATCCCCGTCAAGACGAGTTACACGGTCGTTAGATTGACTTAGTTATACATGACCTGGATCATGTTCCTGCACAGAGTTCCAAAGAAGATCGTATCAGACCGAGGGAGTTAGTTTACCTCCAAGTTTTGGAAGGATCTTCAAGAAGAACTCGACACCCACCTGAATTTTAGCACCGCCTATCATCCAAAGACTGACGGCCAAACCAAAAGGGTTAACCAGGTGTTGGAGGATATGCTTAGAGCATACGCTCTAGATTTTTGTAGAATGTGGGATAAGAACTTTCCTTATGCGGAGTTCTCCTACAACAACAACTACCAAGTCAGCCTGTAGATGTCCCCGTTTGAGGCACTTTATGGGTGCAAGTACAGAACACCACTGCTCTGGGATCAGACCGGAGAGTCACAGCTATTCGGGACAGACATATTGTGGGAAGCATAAGAGAGAGTTAAGGCCATCAGGGATAGATTGAAGATAGCCCCAGTCCCGACAAAAGAGCTATGCCGACAACCGACGGAGAGACCTAACCTTTGAGGTGGGCGACTATGTCTATCTCCGAGTCACTCCCCTCCGTGGCACCCAAAGGTTCAACATGAGAGGCAAGTTAGCACCCCGTTATGTCGGACCCTTTCAGATCCTCCGACGGCAAGGAGAAGTGGCATATCAACTAGAACTACCTCCATCTTTGGCAGGAGTCCATGATGTGTTCCACGTCTCTCAGCTGAAGAAGTGTCTCCGTGTGCCCACCGAACAGGCCGACCTCCAACAGCTCAATGTCCAAGAAGACTTGACCTACATTGAGAAACCCGTTCGAATTCTAGAAGTTAAGGAAAGGGTAACCAGAAGCCGCGTGGTTCGTTTCTGCAAGGTTCTGTGGGACAACCACCCCATCGAGGAAGCCACATGGGGAAAAGAAGACGAGTTAAAAGCCCAATACCCCGAGCTATTCGAGTAACTTTTTGAATCTCGAGGACGGGATTCTTTGTAAGGGGGATAGGTTTGTAACACCCCCAATTTTCAAAGAAATAAAAATACATTTTTATTATATTTTCTGGAAAAGATTATTTTTGAAATTCCTTTAATGCCCTTTTGTGCCTAAATGAACTAGAACCAAGAGGAGATGTCCAAACCAGAGGCTAGAAAATTTTGTATATGATCCCAAGGCCAGGATATATTTTTGAGAATTTTTACAAATTTTTATCACCCATGAAAGCAACCCAAACATTTTAAAATAATTACAACAATTAAATTTATTCTGAAATGAATTTAAACAGTAACGGGCCCCTTTCCCCCATTCTCCCCCAACCACCCGGCCCAGCCCACTCCTTCCCCACGCCCCTCACTGATAGCTGGGCCTTGCGCGTCAGTGATCCCCTCCCTCTACGCGCGCGCACCCAACAGCTTGACCCCACCTGTCGGCGCCAACGCCCCCGCGCACCCGACGCCTCGACCCCACCCGTTAGTCGCGTCCCGTTGCCATGCCCTCGCCCCAAGCCCGCTGACCGGTGGCCCCCACCTGTCAGATTCGTCTCCCCCACGAGATCTGCCCCCAAATCCCCCCCTCGCCGACTGAAGCCCTAACTCCCCCAGATCTGCCTCGCCGGCCCCTCCCACATTCAATTGGCGCCTTTAAGCTGTCCCCCACAACCCGCCGGCCATTTCCCCTCTTTATTCCATGCGTCATCATCCCGAATCAAGCGCGCGCATGCACGGAAGGAGCTCGCCGGCATTGATGAGAGAGTTTACTCTCGGCCTCCCCGATTGCGCCCCCTCTGCCTCCGTCGACACCTCTATTTAAACCCTACGCCTCCACCGCGTTCAATCCCCACGCCAATTCGCATTGAGAGCAACAGAATGCCCACACTTCAGTTTTTAAACACCACACCGCCACCGCGCTCCAGCCACAGCTCGCCATCGCCGGAGCCCCCCTCCCCCCTTGGCGACCGCACCAACGTGACCGTCAATGCTACCCCAACCTCGGCCACCCCTCCTCCACCGTCGAGACCCGTTGGAACACCAACGCCGACGAGCACCCGCACGTCTTTGCCACCCCCGCTCATCGTCGGCCACGTTCCGACGACCTCTCGCCTCGCCAACGGTACCATCCTGTTCCCCTTGTCGCCCTGGTTCAATTTTAGCACGTAGCTCTGGCCGCCATCGCTCGTCGTGACCGCTAGGCACTCGCCGTCGCCGGAGAAGATGACCGGCACGGATAAAGTACCCGTGCCGTGTCAGATTTGTCCCCGACCATGCGATTGCTATCCGATGGTCGGGATTAAATCGACCCCTTGGTTTAATCTGGTCCGTTAGATTGCAGCGAAAGGGTACCGTGCGATCTCACGCGTCCATTTTCATTTAAAACCCCCCGCCTCGCTCGTTGCCGCCCGATCGTGATCCAACGGTGATCTGTGATCCGGCGCACGCGCACAGTGCACGGGTTCACGGTGGGTTCGGCTCACCGTGGACCGACGACCATTTTTGGATTTAATTTAAATTCCAGAAATAGTTTCAAACTTCTAAAATTCATATCTTGCTCATTTTAACTCCAAATTTAACCATTCGAATTCTAGATAATTCATAATTTTATTCTCTACATGTTTGTACAATAAAAGCAGTAGGTTTACTTTGAGTATTTTATTTTTATTTAATAAATTATTCAAATGCACTTTAGGATAAACTCAAAATTTGTCCATTTCCATTTTAGAAAATTTTATCTTTTATCCTCTTCATATTGGTGTAATAAAGTAATAGGTTTATTCAGAACTTTTTATTATTAATTAATTGGAGGTTTAAAATACATTATGATACATTTTTATTCATTTTGGAGCATTCCTAACTCCATCAAAATTCATTTTTAAACAAATTCAGACAATAATTTCAGAACCTTAATAACTTTAATTTCTTTCATTTAACCCAATCAATACTTATGTGCTTGTTGTGTGATTTTGGATTCTTTAAATTGAACGTTGTGTTTATTATGCATATCGAGAAGACTACGACGCCGTTGAGGAGCTGGAGTACTTCCCGCAAGTTCCCCCATCGCCTTTCGCTGAACGAGACAAGTCACCAAACTAACTTTTTGAGCATGTTGAACCTAGTTTTGTTAAATTATCGCTAAAATACATAGGTTATACATGCATTAGTCAAATGAAAGCCCTACGTTATATTTATTTAGATCCCCTACCTTGATGTGCAACCCAAGCCATGCTATCTAGCCTAAACTCTTTGTCACCATATTATTAGTACTAGTAGATAGTGTCTGATGTATCAACACAATTGCTATAGGTTAAAAATGAGTCGTAGCAATTTGGAATCTACTATATGATCCCTGTTATTCTTATCTCTGGAATCCTGTTGGTGATAGAGTTATGGTTAAGTGTATGCATGGTGGGTTCTGGGTGCAAGCTAGGGCATTGGTCGGTAGCACCCGGGGCACTATAAGGACCGATCTGCGGGATCCATTGCAATACATTTCCGTACTAACCACAAGTCTAGTGGGTAAGTCCTAACTAAGGTATGGAGTGTTCCAATCCGAGGCACCACTTGGAGATGGGTCAAGCAGCACCTGCGGGTGGTTTGTACCAACGTGGCGCAAAAGGGGGTGCGACGTTAGCCGGGATGTGGCCCGGCGAGTCGTCGAAACCTAGAGCGGGTGATTATCGCTTGGAGCATTTCATGCTGAGGTTTTGGCACGAGTTCCCGTGGTATGGGTCATCTCGTTACACTTTGGTGTTTGGGATGAGTGCGTGCCTTGTGGGTACAGTGGTACACCTCTGATCAGAGTCTTAAATCTTTTCGAAAAGCCGAGCTCATGGTCAAGGGCAGGTTGCGTGACATCCCATAGTTAGTTTACTTTTAATGAATGTGCATGATGACTTGGCATGTAAGGACTGATGAGCAAGGAGGGAAAACATACTCCTCGAGTTAGATGGTATTATGTTGTTCATGTTTAACATTCCACATGATTAAATTTGACTACATTAAATGCTATAACAGAAAAATGTACTTTTCCGCACTTTGAGCCATTACTATTCCTTTGTTATTATCCTGCATTATTATTGCATTTGTGGTGGCTTGTTGAGTACTTTTTGTACTCATACCTGTTGGACAAACACTTCAGAGGCTGCTTACTATGAGGAGGATGGTCTGGAGTAGCGACCCAGTCAAGAAGATCCTGAAGAAGACGTTCATCATGCCGTATTGTTTTTTTAGTTTCTTTTAATTTTACACTTATGTAATAATGTGGTCTGTGAACCACGAATGTTTGCCCGTATGTACGATTGTCGCATGATGAACCTCTTGTTATTATTGTTTTTCTATGGAAATTCAATAATGTTCCGATTTGGTAAATCGGAGCATGACACATATGAATGGTGCACTGCCTATGAACACATACTATAAATAGGAGGGTGAGAGTGCGTTTGAGATACTTTACTAATTGCTCCCACATTTTCCCCCTTTCTGCTTCCTAAGCCCGAATATGAACTCCATCCTCTCTCATAGCGAAAACTAGCCACAAAGCCCCCGCCCCTGCTTCGACCTTGACCAGGCAGCAAGCGATGGCGGCAGTAGTAGCAGCAGCGGCGCCTTCGGGCAACCCTCGTCCGGCTGGTCCTCATGATCGCCTCCTGGTGTCGACCAAGTACACGGACCAGTCGTACAGCCTGGGACCGTCAACTTGCTCGAAGAAGTCCATTGTGGCGGCGATAGAGGGGAAGACGGGTCCAGGGATCAATATTCGCCAACCCGGCAAGGAAGCAATTCCTTCGCCATGGGCTGGAGAGGTGGTTGTATTCGAAGCTTTTTTCAAAGCGGGATTAGGGCTTCCGGTAGTGGATTTTCTCTCTGAGGTATTGGGTTTGTTCCATGTTACTCTACCTCAACTATCGCCCAATGCCATTGCACGCCTAGCCATCTTCGAGTGGGCGATGCGAGCCGAAGGTTGCGAGGGGAGAGCATAGATCTTCGCAGCACTTCACAAAGCCTCCTGCCAATGGAAGACTTACAAAGGAACCGGAGGAGAGAAGATGGTGATTGCTTTTGGTAGCATCAACTTCCGGCTTCGAGATGAATACCATTCTCGGTTTCCAGTGAAGGCCATCAACGCCATATGGTACACAGATTGGGTCCTTCGCTGGTTCTATGCTGAAATAGGAGCGGACAACACCTTGGCTGGACCCTTCGAAGATATCTTCTACCAGAGGGAAGCGAAGGTTCATCCGGACCCGGGCTAGCTCGAAGCTCGCATCAGACTGCTGCAAGCCATAAGTCATCGCATGAGCATGCGAGACTTAGCAGAGGAGTTCATTGGACTCCGAATTCCACCTCTGATGGCCAGCTGGCCGATAAACTTCGAAGAGAACCCGGAGGGTGGACTCCAAGAAATCTCTTCAAGTGCTACAGGTAACCTCGACTGCCCTGCAAAATGTTTTACATGCAGTATTGATCTTATAAAAATGATTTAATTGAAAGGAAATCTTATCTTTCAGCTCCATGCACCACCCTCACTCTGGATCAAATTGTCTGGACTTCAGAGAAGATCCTCGGAGCTCCTATGCTCACCGAAAAGGAGTGGAGGGTGAAGTTGGTTGGCAGTTGGGAGCGATTCAACTGTGCATGGAGCGTACTCGGAGTTGAATCTCCCACTCTTCTGAACTAGGACATCTCCGATCAAGCTCCCAAGAAGAGGAAGGCTGAAGCAGGGACTTCAGCGCCAGCCAAGACAGCTGTGAAGAACGTGGCCTGGAAACTGAAGGCCCTTGCCCCTTCTAAATCCCCTACTTTGTCTTCGGAGTCATCTGAAGATGAAGCAAACATACAAATGGGAAGGGAGTTCGAAACCATTCTAACAGGTGATGAGGAATCACGAATGGGAGCTGAAATCCCCGCTCAAGACGAAGTGGTGCTGGCACCCATTGCTGGTGACAACCTCGAGCAGGCAGAGACAGAACGTCCTGCCTAGTCAAGTATAAGCCCCTGCGGCGGGAGAAGGCAGAGTTGAGACTGTGGATGCCCAAGTCTCATCTCCGGATGAAGTGATAGCTGCGGTTGTCGTAGAAGTTTTGGCAGCTGATCCTTCGGTTCGAAGCGTGGAGTCCGAAGAGGACTTTGGTCAGATGTTCGAGCCTCTAAGTAGTCCAGTGCTCGTTCGACAACAGAACGTTGAAGGTAGACTTTAGCAAAGTACCTTTTCTTTTTCATTCTTCTTTTTCTGCCCTGCAAAATTTATGCAATATCGTATACCTTTGGTCTTCACAGGATCGGTTCCCATGGAGGTGACCCCAACTACAGAGGTTGTGCTGGATGCTGTCATGTCTCCAAAGCCAATTCCTGAAGTGGCTATGAAGATGGGTCCTAGAAAAGGTAAAGGTAAGGGGGCACCTTTTCCTGCTCCTGTTCCATGGTGGACCCCATCAGAGTCTACGGAAGGAGGCCAATCCACGGAGGGAGGTCAATCCATGGAAGCTTCCGAAGATGCCTCGCTGCGCTCCGACCCCTCTCCGAATGAAGACGACCAGAGTGCCTTGTCGAGGCTCCCCCTCCTAGCTCCTTTTCTAGAGCGGAGGACTAGACTTTGGACTTTGCTAGAGCCTCTGGCTCGGGCTAGTCGTGAAGTTGGGAGATTGACTTGGTTTCCATTCTTGGGGAAGCTAAGGGGTCGGAGCTAGACATAGCTTTAGAGCGGGAAGCCTACCAGGTACGAAGTATCTGCAACAATAGAATTAGTTCAAACATATGTAAATAATTTACTTACATTGCTCTTTTTCTTCCTTCATAGCAAATAGTCCTAGCTCGAGCTGCGGCTGTATCACATGAGCGAGAGTGCAACTGGCTCAAGGAGAAAATAACAGCTCTTCAAGGGAGTCTTTTAGCTCCGAGATTCAGACCTCTAGCTTGGAAGAAATGGTAGCCGTAGAAAGGAAGGCTAGGATTAGCTTGGAGGCTGCCAACAATAAGCTCGAGGCTGAATGTGTCATGCTGCGGGCTGAAGTGGAAAGGCTGCGGGGAGAGCAAGTGACTGCGGGAGTTGAACTGGTCAATCTCCTAGAAGAGCAGCTGAAATTGATGGAGGAGGCCAACAACTTGCTCGGACAAAAGAATTCTTTGAAGACGGAGGAAGCTAGACTCTCATCCCTGACAGACGAGCTGTCTTCGTCAAAGAATGCTTTGTCTGAAGACAAGATGAAGTGCGAGAAAGGGGCTTTGGACACCATGGACAACCTTCGGGGTATCTTGGAATACTTTGGCACTTCTTGCGCTTCTTCTTCGACTAGCGATGTCCCTCTATTGTAGAGATTGAAAATGATCCAAGCAGCAATGAAGACCATGAAGACAGTGGGTATTCGGTATGGAGAGATCTTCGGCCAAGTAGCTACTCTCGGAGTGTTTCGTTACTACGAAGATCTAGGGCTATCTGTTGCACCGGAGCCTGAAGCAACCCCTATCAATTTCGGCGACGACCGGCTCCTAACTCCCTCTGTTGATGTGGCTGTGGCTTAGGAGGCCTTTCAACCATCTTGGAGAGCTAAAGGCTGATCGGCTATCAATACATGGATTGATGAAGGACTCCATCAAAAACAAGCGCGGCTGTAGCCTCCGTCCAGCAAGCCTCCTTCGGACCTGAAGGTTTAACTCTCCTTAGGACCCCGACTATGTAAAACTTATGCTTTTATTCTTTTTTGAATGAAAAGACTTATTTGGAAATGTTTTTAGGGTTTCCAACCTTTTTCGGATGAGCTCGAAGTGTTAAAGAATAACAAAGAACTCCGCCTGCAATGGGCCACCTTCGAAGCTCTAAGGCCTCACAAGCGTCCTCGATTTTCAATTCCTCGGGGAAGCTCTGGGGAAGTTATTCTCGATATATATAAGGAAGTATTAGCTTATATTAAAAAGGAGGAAAAGGAAGTTAGTTTAGAAACTTCATCTTCAGAGGACGTCGAATGGTCCGATGAAGAAAATGCTAATAAGGATCAAGTAGAAAAGAACTCTAAGCGACTTTGAAGCTGGGAGAGAAGCCCCGAACGACTTCGGACTTGGGCTGAACTTCAACAAGAACAAAAAGACTTTCGTGCTTCGAAAGAAGGGAAGAGGGTTAAGCACAAAATTCTAACAACTCCAGGCTTTGGCACAAGTCGCCTTCGAAGTCGTGCTAATTTTGATAGCAGTTCTAGGGATCGAAGAGGTCTTCGTTTCCTTCTTGGTATAGATATATATTTTTCATGATGTTATGTAATCTGTTTGAATAATATAAATTAGAAAGTTTGAAAATTGTCTCACTACTTCCCAGCCTCTCTTTGGGTGTAAGCATCTCCGAAATTTAATCGAAGGTGGTTACGCACAATGATGATAATGTTAAGAGTACAATTTTGGAGACTCGGAGCCCCTTATCATATTAAAGATTAAGGACTAAGTCCAAAAATGGTCACTGAAGATCTCGAAAATGTCTTTGACTCTATTAATTCAGAGTCTGAAACTGGTAACTTGGACTCTTTTTACAGACGTTTTCAAGCTATTAGCTCAGAGTCTGTTTTGTTTGGTCTCCTTAAACTCTTTTTATGGATGCTATCAAACCGGTGGTTTGGAATACGCTTTTGTAGTCTCCTTGGACTCTTTTTACGCATGCTTTCAAGCCGGAGCTTGGAATCCGTATCATTTGGTCTCTTTGGACTCTTTTTATGAATTCTTTCAAACCGGTGGCTTGGAATCCGTTTTTTGTGGCTTTCCCACCTCGTCGGAAGCTTCGAAGTCCGTAAAATTGGTTCAAATGAATGACACTTTCCTTCACAATCAACTTCGTTCTTCTAATGCGTCCACTAGAAGTAGGGAATGTTTGAGAAGTAGGCATTATCTGAACCATGAGCTTTATTTATTCAGAAGGTATTTACAAATGATTACAAGGAGCCCCTATGCAAAATATCGCTTAAGGTGCTCCGCATTCCAGGCATGCTTTAATTCTTCACCTTCTAAATTAGCTAAGTTAAAAGAACTAGGGTGTCCTGAACGAAAGATGATATATGGACCTTCCCACTTATTTCCTAACTTCCCTAGCGGTATGATGCTTCACAAAACTAAATGACCTGGTTTGAGTTCATTAAGTTTAATCTTCGGGTCATATCAAGCCTTCGTTTGATGTTGATACTTCGTCAAATTTGCAACAGCTCGAAGCCTTGTTTCTTCCGTTAGATCCAACGAGGCTTGTCTTTCATCTTGTTTTTCAGGTTCGATGGTGCGAAGAGATCCTCCTTTAAGCTCCGTCAGCGTCATGGCTTCATCTCTGAATAGTAATATGAAAGGAGTAAAACCTGTGGACCTTGCTTGAGTGGTCTGAATGGACCATAGAATCTTTGGGAGCTCTTCGGTCCATAGCCCCTTTGCCAATCCTACTATCCTTCGATTCAGGCCTAACAAAATGTTACCATTAGCTCGCTCGATGGATCCATTAGATTGAAGATGACGAACAGCTGCAAAACACATTTCTATGACAAGACCTTCATAGAACTCTCTGAATGGTTCGACATCAAATTGGGTGCCATTGTCGATTGTTAGCTGTCGAGGCACTCCGAACCTGCATATAATATTATTCCAAAAGAATTTTTGTACATTTTTTGAAGTGATAGCTGTGAGGGGTTCTTCTTCGACCCACTTGGAAAAATATTCAATTACTATCACCGCAAATTTTAAACTTCCTGTTGCCATTAGAAAAGGGCCAATGAGATACATGCCCCATCTAGCCATGGGCCAAACTAGAGCAATAACTTGAAGAGGTGTTGGCGGACGATGGCTTCATCTTCCCATCCATTGACAACCTTGGCAAGTGCGGACCAAGGCCTCCGCATTAGCTACTATTGTAGGCCAATAAAGCCCCTGGCGAAGTGTTTTTCCTGCCAAAGCTCGAGGGGCAAGGTGGCTACCACAAAGGCCTTCATGAATTTCTCGGAGTATATCTTGGCCTTCGGCTTGAGAGATACATCGGAGTAGGGGGGAACATACTCCGGCTTTGTAAAGAATACCGTTGATACTGTGATAATTCTGGACTCTTAGCTGCAATCTTGAAAGCTTTGGTCCTTCAGGGAAGGTTGCTTCGCCTTGTAGTAATTCCATGATCGAACCCCGCCAGTCAGTGTTCGGAATGCAAAGGACCTCCGCAGAAGGGATTTGAGGCACTGAAAGCGAAGTAAGCTCTTCATAAAAAGCCCATTCCGGAATATCTATGGCTCCGGCTGCAGCTTTTGCTAGGATATCATCTTGTGCATTGTCAGCTCTTCGTTATAATTTCTCCTTCGGGACCTGGCCTTGGGAAGGATATCCTCGAAGATTCGCTTGATGCAGGGATATCCTCTGAATTGCCTTTGCACATTTTTCACTTGTCTTGGATCAAGAGGTGGACCATAGCCATATTCTGCCCTTCGCGCAGTGGCTTGATCACCGAAGACAGTAAGCATTCCTGCTTGCGTGGGCATCTTCATGCACAAATAATTATGGTGCGCCATAGCTCCGAATTGATTTAACATGCCCCTTGTGAAAATAACATTATAAGCATAAGGGGCATCCACAACATCGAAAATTATTTACTCCGTTCTTGCTAAGAGCCCCTCTCCGAAGGCAACCTCAAGACCTATTTGGCCAAGGGCATCAAGAGGAGGTCCCGAAGCCTTGAAGGGGATGAGCTGCGGGGAGGAGATGCTTCCGGGAGATGTAGAGCTGATCGAAGGCTTGAACAAAGATGATATCCGCAAAACTTCCACCATCGAACAGTACTCTCCGAACTTCTGTTCCTGTAATATCGGCAGTGATGACAAGGGGATCTGCATGGGGGAATTTTATACCTGCTGCATCAGCTGCAGAAAAAGATATAGGCACATGGGACCACTCGGGCATTGCAGCTGCCGAGGAAGAGGTTCCAATATGGCCTACTTCCCGAACATACTCTCTCCGTTGTCTTTTTGACATGCTGCCTAGAGTTCCTCCTCTGGAGATAGGAAGGACCACTCTTTTGCCCCGATCTTGACCATCTTCTTGCTTCGGGGGTGGCATAACACTAGCCACCTCGAGCTTAACTTCTTGGATAATTGGTGAAGACAAGGCTGTTCTTCGGAGTAATCCCTCCTCCGACCTAGAATACTCCTCGAAATAAGCCATCAAATGTGCTACGTAGGATATATGCTTCCGATGAAGCTTGTCAAGGAGGCCTGCATGGGTGACTCCTTCCCGGGCTGCATCGACCACGGATGATGTAGATAGTCCTCTTATCTGTGACTTCATTTGAGTGAAGCGCTTAAAGAACTTCCTCAAAGTTTCTCTAGGTTGCTGCTTCACCTGAAAGAGACTTCCAGTAGACATAAGGGGCACAAAAGTACCCTGGAAGTTACTTATGAATTTTTTTCTTAACTGCTCCTAGGATTTAATTGATCCTGGCTTCAAAGACTAGAACCAACGCAAAGCAACTCCTTCAAGCGCAAGGGGGAAGCATATAGTCATTGTATCCCGAACCCGCCGATGGCTTCAATTGCTAAAGCATACGAACGAGAGAACTCCCCTGGATCTTCTTCCCCGGAGTACTTATTGAGCTTAGAAGTTTTGAACTTGGGGTTAAAGTACACCTTTTGTAAATCGGGGTGCAGCGGAGACTCGCTATCAAAGGAAGCATTCTCGGGGGCTTCGGGATAAAAAGGAGGGTCGTCGTCTTGAGGCACCACCGGGATGATAGGGGTAGCTTGGGGACGGAGCCTATCTGCAGCTTCCTGCCTCCACCTTGTCACTTAGGCTTGAAGACTGGCCATCTGGGTTGCCACGTCATCAAGACTATCTTCATTTCTTCCAGAAGGAGCTTCCAGGTCTTGAGAACTGAACAGATCACTTCGGAGTATAGGTGAAGCTGCAGGAGAAGCTCCGTTGGCTCGAAGCATAGATGGAGTCCCTGAAGGGGCTTCGTACACTCGAGGAAGAATATTCACTTCGGGGGTCTGAGGTGGGGGAACTACAGAAGGTCCTCCGACCTGTCCCGTATTTGAAGATCTCACTCCAAAGGTCCGAGGGGACCTCCAAAGGGGATTACCACCTGAGCTCCATTTAGGAGGCATGGCTCTAGAAAGTTGGTAGAGAATGAAGTTTTCGGACTAGGTTCCCTACGGACAGTGCCAACTGTTGGCGTAAAAGATTACGCTAACAGGTTCTCGAAGATTAAGAACTAACAAACGAAGAGTTTGTGAAGCGGACTATTTCAATCCTCCGTATTGGATAATAGCTCGAGTAGTTCGAAGTTGTGTATTGAATATCTTAATATTCGATGCCTATTACAGGGTGAGAATGGGGGTATTTATAGGTAAAAACATTAAAGAAAAGACCTTTTTACCCCTCAGTTACAACCGACATAGTGGAAACTATTTCGGTACCCCTAATAGGGCTAAAATGGTAAAAGACTAACTTAATCAAAAAGAAGATAAGTCTTATGTCCTTGCTGGCAGTTTTCCACTGCGGAGATTGAGCCTTCGAAGTGTATCTTCGAACGGCAGTCCAGACATATCCTCCGGACTTATTCCTACCCCAGGCCAGAGACAAGTCTTGGACTTCGGTCTAGTGAATTGTCTTTGTCTTGTAACCTTGAAGATCCTGGGGATAAAGTATTTTCCCCCAACAAAAATAATACTGCTTTTCATGGAATTATCCAACAATTGGTACTCAACAAAAATCAATATCCATGATTTATGTGCTAAAAGTGAAAAGATCCAGGCGGGTTTGTTTGTCGCACTATTTTATTCTAGACTTCTTACCATAGCACTTTGGTATGAACTGAGATAACTTAGTGTTTTCCAAAATCACTGCCTTAAGCTTCTGATGGTCTTTCTTGATCTAAGCTTGTCTTGGTTGGAAAGTATAAGGTGGACAAGTAAATAACCCCTAGCAATATAAAAAGAATTGTAAGTCTGAATCCTTTGCTTACCAAGTTTGCTAAATGCTCCATAAAATTGGACTTGCTTTCCTGTGTAGAAATTGATTAGCTTTAGCAGTTATTGCTTTCATTTTTCTAGATGACTAGTCTAAGTGGTGATTCTTTTATTTTCAACTATCTAAAAAGTTAATATTTGGTTTTGGAATATATTAACTCGAGCTGAGCATCTGAGCCTGACATTATGATTTGGCATATTGTTGCACTATATGTCTCCACACTTTTCATCATTTTGAAGCCTTGCATCTTTTATTGGTCCTTGATTCTTGCATTGTCAAAGGGGGAGAGAATGCCTTGTTGCCTACCAAAGGGGGAGATCAAGTGATGAAGTTCAAAGGTGGAGAGATTTTTTATGAAAAAGGGGGAGAACTTGCTGCTTATCTCAAGGGAAGAAATGTGCTTTCATGCTTTACCGAAGGGGGAGTCTTTGCCAAATGATTTTTCATGAGTCAAGGGGAAGAGATTATTTTATCAAGTGACATGTTTTGGCTCTTTTCTGAGTTTTTATGGTCACTTGTATGTTGAAAGGTTTCAATTTTTATTAAACTTGAATTTGGTTGTCAATGCACTCATCAAGGGGGAGATTGAGAAACCAAGTTGAGATGTGCCTTGATTTCAAGTCTGTGATGAGTGATTGACAGATTACCTTCTGGATGAAGGGGTCCCTCCGAATGGGTTCGGAGGTGTTTTACCAAAGTGGTCCGAGCAGCCGAGAAGGTTGTCGGGGGCCCTACTCCCGGAAAGAAGAAACAGATGCTCGAGCTAGTGGGGTCTTGGGAGAGATACAACCGGGTGTAGAGTGAGCTTTGGACCGAGCCCCTGCTCTTCCGGACCTGGATGTCCTGGACCCCATCCCAAAGAAGAGAAAGGTGGACAATGGGCTAGTAGGGGCCCCAAAGCCTCCTTCAAAGAAGATGGCTCACAAGCTAAAGAGCTCGGTATGTCTGAGGTCCCCTATGACTTCCCTGATTGTGGAGACAGTTCTCGCACCAATTGCAGAGGAAAGAATAGCCAAAGAAGTCCGGGCGGCGGAGCCAGATGACTTGATGTCGGTGACTGACGAAGTGGTAGCGGCCGAGAAGGAGGCAACCTGGGTGGCTGCTCTAATGCTATGGTTGAGAAACCAAGTTGAAATGTGCCTTGGTTTCAGGTCTATGATGAGTGATTGACAGATTACCTTCTGGACGAAGGGGTCCCTCCGAAGGGGTTCAGAGGTGTTTTACCGAAGGGTTCGGTGTTTGCTGGCTGCAGCTGCTACAGCGGAGTATGTCTGTCGAAGGGGTCTAACAGAATATGATGAGAAGTCTATACCGAAGGACACGGTACTTTGGGTGGTACACCGGAGTGTGTACCGGAGGTTGCATACCCGGAGAGGTCTCCGGGGTACTAGAAATGCTTGTCTGCTTGTCGGTGGTGTGCAGGTGACTTCGGAGGTGATGGGACAGTATGTAGTAGGCAAACCTGGATCAGGCAGGGAGCTTGATGCTAGGTGAGCGGGAAGCTCGATCACGGAGGCTGTCCGGAGTCAAGGTCGGTCCCCGGGTCGAGGTGCACTAGGCGAAGGCAGAAAGTGCGGAGGGTGGCTCCGGCTTAAGGTACCCTGAGACGAAGTCCTCAGGATTGAGGCAAGGCATTCGAAGTGTGCTCCAGATGGAGGCACTCAAAGGGACACCTGACGAAGGTCTCATAAGTCAAGGTGCATCAAAGGCATGGTCCGGGTGAGACTCTTCGTGGAGTGTGCTCAGGATTGAGACTCTGCGAATGAGTGCATATGGAATGCTTCACGCGGAGGCCTTGGATGAAGGAGGGACTTCAGAAGGTGGTGAAGATACTTTGAAGGTGGGGCTTCAGAGTGTGGATGACTTGAAGTACTTCGGCCATGCATGGCTTCGGTACAAGGACAGATGGAGTTTGAGCTTGGATTAGCTGCGAAGCCGTGGTGGTCCATGCCGGAGATGATGGTGTGGAGCCTCAAGGGATTTGATGGCTTCGGCTCTAAACCGTCAATGTATCGAAGATTGACTTCGGTGAAGTGAAGGCCTTCGGGTTCAAAGCATGTCACCAAAGCCTCTGCACACTTCGTGTGTGAAGGGGTCTCCAGAAGATTCTGCTTTGCAAAAGTTGATCGTGTCTGCCATGCAAAAGCCGATACTGTCTGCCCTACGAAGCTGACAAAATGAGCTTCCAATTAAGTAGAATACCATCTGTACTCCTGTGTCTGCCAGAGACAAAAACATTGTAAACCTTAGGGGTATTGTAGTCTATTCGCAAGTCAGAGTAGTGCCTATAAAAGGAGAGACAGGCTGAGGTCTAGGGTAACACTATGTACTCCATTTTAGAACCTTCTGGTTATCCTGTAGTCTTGGTCAGCTATCATGAAGTGTTCTCTGAACTTGTGAGTTTTGTGTTCCTTGTTCTTTCAATTAAAGTTCTATTCTGTTTTTCACTGATTGCATGAGCTTGTATCTGTGTTTTTGGATTGTGTGGGTAGAGTTCTCTGCATTTCATTTTGCTCTGTGCAAACCAGAGTTCTTACTCCATGTTCGTTTGAACGAAGTGTTTTGTCTCTCATATGTGCAATTTCTGTTAGTAACTCTGGTGTGTGTTCGCTCTGTGGAAATTGGAGGCTAGTCCTCACTGATTACTAGCGAAGCACTTTGTGAAGCGTCCATTCGAGGCCTATTCCCTTTCATAGCCGAAGTCCTCATTGTAGTTGGTTTTGTGTTTGGTTACAGCACTCCGATGTGCGAAGCCTAGTACCACTAATTCTTTTATTCTAGTTAGTAAGAGGTATATCTCTCCTAAAATCTAAAAAAGGACATATCATAGCGCAACCCAAATCAACCCCTAACCCTTATTTTAACTCGTTTCCCCTCAACAAATAAAGGCTTGGGTCACCTTGACGTGGTGGAAGTCATCAGTTCGAGCCTGATTATCCCTAAACCCAATGTGAGTTTTTTTCTATTTTGACTTACTCCCCCGCCACGATCGAACGGGAATGGATAACGGAACACTCTGAGGGAAACGTACTTGTGCAAAGTACAGTAGTGCGAATCCTGCTCGAAGGCACCTCGTGTGCGGAGCCTGCACTATCTTTACAGAGTTTAGTGCGTTTTTGGGTATCTGAGTGCGAGTTAAGTCTTCTGAACTTTGAACTTTTACCTCATTCGAAGCCTGTGTTCGGAGTTTGTTCGATACCTCCGAACCAGACACTTAGAAGGGTGTGTTCGAAGCTTGTTCAACAGAACAGAATTTGAAAACCTCCCATTCACCCCTCCTCTGGTCACCTGTTTCAGTCCTACAATGGTCTCCGGGGGACTCTAGTGTGGAGTTCCTCCGGATGTTTGAGTACGCGGGTAGCCCGATGTAGTCCCCGATCGGTGTCAGAACTGGTACGTTCCCCCTCCGGTCATGTCTTGAGTCCATTATATTATACCTGAATTATTTTTTGTGTCTTATATGTACCTTAATTTGTTTTAGGTACCTTCGCAGAGGATCCCTCGAAGATCCTTTCGCCCATCATAGAGAGGGTCGAGCCAAAGGGAAAGGCCCCCGTCAAGGTGGTGAACTTGTTAGGGTCGAACGACGAGGCCTGCTCGAAGAAAGCTTCGGTGGGGGCTTCCCACCGCTCGGCACCTTCTTCTTCTGAGGATGCCCAGTAGGTGCTGGCAAAGCTCCCTCTGCTGGCTCCCTTCTTGACTATGGGGCCTGGCCTTCACTCGAAGGTGGAGCCCCTGTCTCAAGTTTTCTAAGTCATGTGCGAGACCGAGCTCGTCGCCGAAGTGAGCTGCTCGAAGGGGGTTGATCTTGGCATCACCCTTGAGTGGGCCACCTACCAGGTATAATGACCTCTATATTCATTCATAGTACTTTATTCGGAGGGTTGTTCTAGTACTTCCTTCGCTTGCCTGCAGTTCATCATCATAGCTCGGGGGGCTACGACTTCTTATGACAACGAGTGCAGCCAACTTGCGGGCGAGGCTGCAAGACTCTGGGACCACCTCGCCGACTCAAAAGAGAAGGCATCGAGCTTGGAGGACGCCCTCCAACAAGAATAGGGAAGGCAAGCGGTCTTCGAGGTCGAGGCCAAAAACCTTTGGGCTGAGCGAGACGCTCTGGTGGCCAAAGTTTAGAAGCTCTAGGATCAGAAAGCCATCTTTGAAAAGAGGTCTTCTGAGCTCGTGTCTTCTGAGGTCGTCGGTGGAGGCCTTGCTCGCCGAATAGTCGAAGAGTGAAGGGATGGTGGTCAAAACCTCCTCCAACCTCAACCCCCTCCGACATATTCTCTGAACCCTCCTCTGGCGGACCTGAAGGTGTAGTCTCCTTAGGGTCTCGATGTAAAGTCCTTCTGTAAAGCTTCTTAACATATGAATGAAAATGACTTATTTTTTTGGGGGGGTTGTTTTTTGACGCACGAATTGGCATGTGCCCCGTCCCCTGAAATAGAGGTGCTCGAAGTCAACGAAGGCCTTCATCATCAATGGGCGAGTTTTGAAGCACTAAAACCTAACAAGCGCCCTGGCTTCTCTATTCCCCACGATATATTAGGAAGAATTTTTCCTAAAATGGTTAATGAAGTACTTATTTCTGTAAAATAGGAAGAAAATAGAGTAGGGGTATTGTCTTTGTTGTTGGAGTATGTAGATTGGTCCGGCAGAGACAAAGGGCCTACTGAGGTCTTGCCTTCGTCTTTGGAGTTTGTAGACTAGTCTAACGCTGAGCCAGAGCCTACTGTGTTGTAGTCTAGCCATCAACAACTTTGTACTTGGGTGGAGCTTCAAGAGGAGCGGAGGGCTTGGAGGGCTTCGAAGAAGAGGAAGTGGTCCAAGACCAAGGTAAAGAAGAAGGCTTCGCTGCCTTCCGCTGCCTCAAGTGTTGGGGAACGGGAAGGAAACGCTAGCCAAATTTCAAAATTTTTTCCCCAAGCCCTGGAACCATGTGCGCGAGGGATCGTGAATAATTACCTTCTAGCGCAAGACACGCTAGGTGCATCAGAAGAAGATGTTGGGGAAGCATGTCCTCGCTTATCCTCGCCTCGCTCTGCCCGTTCTCCGGTGATCCAATCGATGAAGACGGCGGTGTCCATGTGAAGAAGACGATGAGCGTCGCTATTCGAGCAACACCTCCATGGAGTCCACACATATAGGGATGAGATCGATCTCATGCCAGCGTGCTAGCACCACTCGTGAGAACTGAGAGAAATCTCAATCTCAACTCTTGAGATCAAGAAAGAGAGAGGAGAGATTCTTGGTGGCTAGGGTTTAGATTTGATCTAAACAATGAATAACTTAATGTCCAAGACCTCCTCTGAAGGTTATGCCCAAGAAAATTCAATGGATCGGAAGTTCCGATAGGTAGTATCAGAAGTTTCAGTTAATTTCTAGTCTCAATACCGAGAACAATTTTTGCTTCGGAAGTTCCGATATGGTATCGGAAGTTCTGACGAGTCAGAAGTTTTGATTTGGAATCGGGGAATTTTTGTACTGATCAGAAGTTCTGATATGGTATCGGAAGTTCCGAGGTGGGTGATAATAGATTGGATCTATTACGTGTCGTACTGAATTAGGAGACCTAAAATACCCTGTCGGAAGTTCTGATATAGGATCGGAAGTTCTGACGTGGGCAAACAGATTGGATCTATTACGGTTTTAGGGTTTCGTGAAGAGCACGACCCAGGGGCTCTTAGCCCTATATAAGGAGAGGAGGAGGAGGATGTCTTGGGGCAAGCAATAAGCCTAGATTAGACCTAGCCACTCAAGAGTTCTGTCCTTCCCTTCTTGATCTCAAATATTAAGGTGAAGGATCCCCGTCTCTCACGTGAGGTGCTAGCATGCTGCCGTGGGAGGTATTCCAACCCTGTACGTGTGGACTCTGTGGAGGCGTTGCTCCAATAGCGACGTTCGTGAACATCTACATGCGAACGACTACGTTGTCTTCATCGATTGGATATGCGAGGAACGGCAAGGACGAAGCGGGGAGAGGCTTGACGCGCTGCTCCAACATCTTCTTCCGCTGCACCTAGCGTGTCTTGTGCTAGAAGTTACCGATCTATGATCTCACATGCGCATGAGCCTAGGTCCTTAGGGCGGAAATTTTGAATTTGCCGGCTAGTGTAGCTCCCCTATTCCCCAATAGTGGTATCAGAGCCTACGTGCATAGTGTTTGATCTGGATCCCTCATGTATGGAGATACATGGTGGAAAAACAGATTAGATCTATTTCTGTCTGCGGCAGATCAGAAGTTCCGATATCAAACTAATGATTCAATATAGAAGGCAATTGTTGCGATGCGAGATTGTGATATTGATCGGAAGTTCCGAGAGATCGAATGTTCCGATTCTAGATCAGAAGTTCCGATCCACGCGATTTTGAAAATTGAGCTTGCTGACCCAAGTTTTTTAGATCTAGAATCCAGCCATTTGTAGATTTCTCGCCTAACTTTGTTTTGTAGAGAATGTCGTGACTAACATGGCCTTGGTTAAATGTAATGTATGAGATGCATGCAATTAATGTAAATTAAATATTTCTTGTATGTCGTGGTTATTTATAACCCAAGACTGATGTAAAATTCATTACGGCTTGCATGTCGTTTCCACGGTGCTTTGGCCCATCTAATAATATAGCCTATGCGAGATGGACTAGTACTCTTCATGGAGGCCGAGAGCACGCACTCAATGATGGGAGCCATGGAGATGGAGATCGCTATGTGAAGAATGCCATGCTATGTCACAGTTAATATGATTGCCTATGATGCTTTCTTATGTTCCTGTTATTCTATTCTTGCATGTTTCGTGTGCGCTAGGGACGTTACAATGCTGGAGTATTTTTCCATCAGAAAATTAAGTGTTGATGCTCTTCCCAATAGCTGTAGCCACCAGGGTTCATGCTCATCGATAGTGGGTCTTCCAAAGTAGGGTGCTATCTTTTATCTCGAACAGTTGGGGCGGGAGTCGGACTTCTGCACGCATAGTGTTGGTTCACTTGACAAGGCTATTGAAATGGTTTTGGGCCTTGGAGCATAGGAGTTGGGGTCAAGCATTGGATGCTTCTCCAATGACAAGAGTCACATACGATGTGATTAGCAAGGAGGTGCTTACCTATGTCAACTAGCTTCTAGCAGTGATGCCAAAGCTCACTAGGAGATAGCGTGACCATGGATCTTGCGCCACTATTAGTCATGAGAGGTAAAGTGACTGGTTTATATAGTGGAATATCTTTTATTGGATAGAAGATAAACATTGCATAGTGCTAAACCTCACAATTAATCTTTTGTAGATCATGGCACCTACTACGTCTAATGTTAAGAGCACTCTAGTTTTTAATTTGTGATCTATTCTTGAACGAGATAAATTGTCTGGAATGAACTTTATAGATTGGTATCAAAACTTGAGAATTGTTCTCAAGCAAGAGAAAAATTATTATGTTCTAGAGGAACCTCACCCTGATGAACCAGGAGAGGATGCTTCTACAAGCAAATAAGTGTGCTTATGAGAAGCATGCTAGTGATTCTGTGGATGTCAGCTGCCTGATGCTTGCCTACATGTCCTCTCAATTTTAGAAATAGTATGAGAAACTGTGATGCTTACGATATGATCGTAGGGCTTAAGGGCATGTTATAGGACCAAGCAAGGGAAGAAAGATACAATGTGTCTAAATGCTTGTTTGGTAGCAGACTGGCTGAAGGGAGCCCAGTGAGCCCTCATGTGAACAAGATGATTGGTTGCGTAGAGAATCTATAGAGACTGGGCACTCCACTGGATCGATACCTCTCTATTTATATCATTCTCCAGTCACTCCCACTGAGGTTTAAATCATTCATCCTGAACTACAACATGGTTGGACTGGAGAAAACACTAGCTGAGTTGCATGGGATACTAAATCTGTTGAGGAGAGTATCAAGAAGGCTGCAATCCATGTGATGGTTGTTCAGAATGAGGGCAAGAAGAGGAGGAGTAAGAAGACTAAGACTACAGATGCGATCTCTAATGCAAAGTCTAAACTGACTAGAAAGTCCAGGTCTGGTCCTGCCAACTCTGATGTGTTCTACCATTGCCACAAGCCTGGGCATTGGAAGCGCAACTGCAAGGTGTACATAGAAGAGTAGAAGAATAAGAAGGGAAGTAGGACTTCCACTTCAGGTATTAATGTTATTGAAATTAATCTTGCTACTCATCAAAATGATTCATGGGTATTTAATACCGGATCGATGATTCATACTTGCAAATCGTTGTAGAGGCTGAGTAGAGTAAGAAAGTGTGCAAGTGGCGAGCTGGATATCCGCGTCGGGAATGGTGCAAAGGTTGCAACAGTTGGCCGTTGGCGTCTATTCACTGTCGCTTTCATCAGGATTAGTTTTGGAGTTAAATAATTGTTATTTCATTCCAGCCTTAGGCAGAAATATTATCTCTTCTTCATGTTTAGAGGAAGATGATTTTGAATTCGTAATAAAGAACAAGAGTTGTTCAATATTTTCTAATAGCATGCTCTAT
This sequence comes from Zizania palustris, assembly GCA_019279435.1. Lineage (NCBI taxonomy): Eukaryota > Viridiplantae > Streptophyta > Magnoliopsida > Poales > Poaceae > Zizania > Zizania palustris. Next base: position 51,670,317 of record JAAALK010000285.1, on the reverse strand, counting down.
GGTGTTTATCAAATGGTGAATGGATTGTATATTCCGAGTCTTGACGATGCACACATTTATAACATTAGTACTAAGAAACAACGACTCAATGATTTGAATCCCACCTACGTCTAGCATTGTCGTTTGGGTCATATAAATGAGAAGTGTGTACAGAAGCTCCATAGTGATGAACTTTTGGAGTCATTTGATTTTGAACTGTATGACACATGCGAGTCTTGTTTACTTGGAAAATGACAAAGACGCCTTTCATTGGATAGAGTGAGAGGGCGAGTGAGCTTTTGGTCATAGTACATACTGATGTGTGTGGTCCAATGAGTCACACAGCTAGTAAAGGATTTTAGTACTTTATTACTTTTATCGATGACTTTAGTAGATATGGCTATGTCTACTTGATGAGGCATAAGTGGGAATCCTTCGAAAAGTTCAAGGAGTTCCAGAATGTGGTACAAAATCATACGTGCAAGACAATTAAGTTTCTACGATCGGATTGTGGGGGTGAATATTTGAGCCATGAGTTTAGTGATCATCTGAAGCAGTGTGGAATTGTTCCACAACTAACTCCACCCGGAACGCCTCAATGGGATGGGGTGTACGAGCAGAGAAACCGCACTTTGTTGGACATGGTGCGGTCCATGATGAGTCACATTGATCTTCCATTATCCTTTTGGGGTGAAGCTCTAGAAACCACAACTTTCACGATTAATAGAGTTCCATCTAAGTCAGTAGAGAAGACGCCATATGAGATGTGGTCTGGAAGGCATCCCAGTTTGTCTTTTATAAAGATTTGGGGATGTGAGGCGTATGTCAAACATATGACATCTAACAATCTCAGTCCTAAGTCTGACAAGTGCTTCTTTGTGGGGTATCTGAGGGAAACCAAAGGATACTATTTCTATAATAGATAGGAGGGAAAAGTGTTTGTATCTCGAAATGGTGTGTTCCTTGAGAAAGAGTTTCTCTCAAAAGGAGTTAGTGGGAGGACTGTGCATCTCTAAGAGGTTTGAGAGCCACTAGAAAGTGTTCCGGATCCCACTGAACCAGAACAGGAGGTGCAAGCTGTTGTAGATCCTGTTGTGGATGCGCTAGCACCACGAAGGTTTGGGAGAGTAGTCCATGCGCCAGAGAGGTACATGTTCTTGACCACTTGGCATCATGATGTGTGGTTGTTGGACAACGATGAGCCCAAGACCAGTGGCGGCTCCAAGGGGTAGTCCAGGTGGGCCCTGGACTACCCAAAATTTGGCTCAATACATGTTTAGATTTTTTATTTAAATATTGATTATGTTTATATTTTTTATTTAAGGATTGATTCTAGTTGATTTATGATATTAAAGGGTATTTGGATCCAAGGGCTAAAGCAAAAGTGGCTAAAATTTAGCCCCTCTAGGGGCTAAAAATCCAAACACCAAGACTAAAAAGAGGCTAAAATTTTTAGCCCATTAGCCCCCAAGGAGGAGCTGAAGAGGGGCTAAAATGCTCATTTTCCACCCATACCCCACCATGCATGAATGCATGAAAAGTAAGAGCAATAAATGAGGGATATTTCAGTCATTATACACAATAATAAATACTTTAGCTCTTTTTTAGCCCTTGGATCTAAACAGGGGTTGACTAAAATTTTAGCCCTTTTTTTAGTCATTTTTCTTTAGCTCCTTGGATCCAAACAGGCCCTAAGAGATATTAATGTTATATTTATCATATTTTGAAAAAATATATTACAATTTGAGTTTATAATGGTATACAATTTTGGGATATAAAACAGGAACACCCATGAAAAAAATCCTGGAGCCGCCACTGCCCAAGACCTATGCGGAAGCTATGATGGGACCAGACTCTAAGAATTGGCTTGTATCCATTATATCTGAGTGGTTACATGGATGCTAGCTTTCAGACCGACTAAAGATGATTCTCGATCGCAATCTGGTTTTGTGTTCTTCCTCAATGGAGGCGCAGTGAGTTGGAAGAGTTCCAAGCAAGAGACGGTGGTCGATTCTACAATAGAAGCTGAGTATATCGCCGCTTCAGAAGCGGCGAAGGAGGTCGTTTGGATCAGGAAGTTTGTTTCTGAGTTGGGTGTTGTTCCTAGTGCGTCCAGTTTAGTGGACCTCTATTGTGATAATAGTGGTGCCATTATGCAAGCCAAGGAGCCTAGATCACACCAAAAATCCAAACACATACTTCGGCAATATCACCTGATCCGCGAGATCATTGAGAGAGGTGATGTGAAGATTTGCAGGGTGCACACGGATTTGAACATGGCGGATCTGTTGACGAAGCTTCTTCCACAACCCAAGCATGAGGTGCATATGAGCTCCATGGGTATTAGATACTTGCGTGCGTGAGTCATGTGTTTGTGGAAGATGCTAGCAGAGTCTTTGTTAATGTATGAGGATAATTGTTATCTTGTTCCTTGAATAAATATCATTTTCATTTAATTAATGAGTACGACTTGTTATGTGAAACTTTTTGCTTTATGACGATGTTGTTCAAAAGGGTCCGTAATCTTGTCATCATGTGGGACAATGATGACACATGAATTAGTACATCCGACTGATTGATGATTGTGTTTCATAGATCATAAACATAGAGATGTCAAATTAGTGATATGAACACATGTTGGTGAACATGGTGTTGGACAGACCCACTTGAGATACTGCTGAGATTGTTAAGTGCCAACAGTTGTCATCTCAAATGGTGTACCTGCAGAGTCCTTGGACCTGAAATCGTCATCTGATTCTAGAATACGTAGTGACACACTTAAATGCTTCCTAACGCTATTCCGTAACAGGATAGTAATAAGGGTTATTTCAGGTGTGTTATGAAACATATCTTGGGATGTGAGCTGTCAAGATGGAATTTACCCCTCCTAATAACAGGAGAGTCGTCTCTGGACCCCTCAAGGTATTGGATTGGAAAAGTGCATGGCCATGCAACTATGACTAAGGAGTTAGTCATGATTTGAATCTGATACTTGATCGAGTGAAAATGTCAAGTTAACCAACAAGGGTGGCACATATCTCTCCTTGAGCTTGACTGACGGTGCGTGGTAAAGGGACTAGTACTTGAGTATATCAAGGTTCATGAAAATTTGATTTTGTAAGTTTTTGGGGGTCAATATGTGCTGCTAGGTACCGCAATTGATCACTGAGTCAGAAATGGTTTCCGGTAAAGAGTCATTAGTGTATGAACCTATCAGGTCACACACTTAAGGGGATGGATTAAAAACATGCAAAGAATTGGTTCTTGTGCAAGTGGGAGATTGAAGGTTATGCCCAAGAAAATTCAATGGATCGGAAGTTCCGATAGGTAGAATCGGAAGTTCCGGTTAATTTATGGTCTCGATACAGAGAACAATTGTTGCTACAGAAGTTCTGATATGGTATCAGAAGTTCCGATGAGCCAGAAGTTCCGATTTCGAATCAGGGAATTTTTGTACTGATCGGAAGTTCCGATATAGTATCGGAAGTTCTGAGGTGGGCGACAACAAATTAAATCTATTGCGTTTCGTACTGAATCAGGAGACCTAAAATGCCCTATCGGAATTTCCGATACAGGATCGGAAGTTCTTACTTGGGCAAACAGATTAGATATGTTACGGTTTTTAGGGTTTCGGGAAGAGCACGACCAGGGGATCTCAGCCCTATATAAGGAGAGGAGGAGGGCATCTTGGGGAAAGCAATAAGCCTAGATTAGACCTAGCCACTTGTTGATAGCAAAACCTGGCATTAATGTCCAAGATTGTCGAAATATCAATTTTGGTAATATGGGCCGAAAATATGCAATTCCTGGTAAAAGCTGAAGCCCTGAAGTGTCGAAGGCCCACTTGCATGGGGCCCGGAGGCCTTTTAGCGGCCTACTTTGTAGCTTGGCTTCGGCCCGTAGGCCCTCCGGTGGCCTGCTTCGCCGAAGCTTCGACCCGATGAGTAGGCTTCGACGGGCCTAGCTGAAGGCCCACTTCAGGCAAGCTTTGGATAAGGAGTCTGATACAGATTCTGGTTGTTTTTATCTCTAATCTTGATTATGCCGAATATTATTAGCTTAGAGTTAGGTATAAGAAGACTAGCCCCTATAAATACAGGGTGAGGCCGGTTCATAGGCCCCCAACAAAAATCAACTCTTCAAACCCTAGTTTGAACCGTACCTTTATTTTATTCGGTTTCCACATTAGATTAGTACACCTTCATGGGTTTGCGCTGGAAGCCCTCCGTCGGACACGCCGTAATTGTGGTAAGCCTTGTTGGTTCGCTTGTGAATCATCCATTAATTTACATAATAGATTGCTATCACCTTGTTGGCTTGCTTGTGAACCATCCGTTAATCTACGCAACAGATTGCTACCCTTCGTTTTGTATACTGCAACACTTGGTAATTCGGTCTCCAGGCCGAATTGGCACTTGATCTTTGTTTTATTGCATGTTTCATGTTCGGAGACCCCCTTCACCGAAGGTTTCCGGAGCTAGGAAGCTGGTTTCGGAGGCTGCCAGAGCACCCTTCGGTGAGTTCTCGCTTCGTCCATCTGTGCCGGATCGGTCACGTTGTTGTCGGTTCGGCCAAGTCCCGCGCATCGGAGCCACTTCGCATCAGAGTTTCTTCACACCGGTAGTCTCGCCGGGACTCCCTGCATTGGACCTCGTCGCGCCAGCACTCTGCATCAGACTTCGTCGCACCAATCCGCATCAGACTACATTACGCTAGTGCTCCGCATTGGATTTTGTCGTGTCAAGAGGCTTCGCACTGAACCCTATCCTTCGGAGGCGTTTTCGCGTAGCGATCTGTTCGGAGCCTGTCTTCGGCCAGATCGATCTGAACGCTGAAGTCTACCTTCGGCGCACCCTTCACACCAGACGCTGAAGGACCCCCTTCGGTGACACCTCACACAGTATACTTCGAACCAGTCTGGCTCCGTTCGGTCGATTGGTTTATTTTATCTATATATTTCGGCTAATTGGATTATTTTTGTGTGATATGATTACCTGGCGACTCCACCCCCTTTCCACTGTTAAGGGTAGTCATAATGCGACGTAAGTGCTATGTCATGCTTAGGCTCATCCCTAAGTATCCACACGCTTTTGGATCGTCGAACTGACCCAAGTGTGGGGGCACATTTCCATGTCAACACACTTTTTGGCAACTTCGCTGGGGAAGACTACACCAACATGACAAGTACATCTACATCGGCTACGAGTACCTATACTATGACTACTACGTCTACAACGCCGATGGATCCCATGGGGGCACAGAGATCGACAACCGCAACATCATGATGCCCACCCTTGAAGATATCCCCGAGGAAGGTCAGGCGGAGATTGAGGCGAAGATGAAAGATCTCCAAGATCTCATGCTCGGGAGTTACATCAAGACCCGCCCGAGCTTCATCAAGCGCAACATCAACATCCCTAACCTCGCCTGGACTCAGGTAGCACCAGTGTCGCCTTCTTTATCTTCTTTAGAGATTGAGCAAAAGATAGCCGCATCTGTAGATCAGGTCGTTAGCGCTTCGCTAGCCAACCGTCTAGATTCAGCAGTTAGCTCTCAGGTAGAGGCAACATTTAGAAGGTTCAGCTTTACTGAGGCCGTTCCTCCAACTCCAATCACTAGCGTACCCCTAGTAAACCGCATTTATAGTAGAACTGATGGTAGTACCGGCACAACTATCATGTCTCCAGCCTCAACATCCACAGCCGAGACAAATCACTACGCTTACGACCAAGCTAACCCTGCTTATTATGCGCCGCCCCCACCTACGAATGCGCCAGCCTTTCCCACGCTGCCTGTGGCACATGCTCCTACGCACCCGCATAGACCCAAGCACGTCATATACCTTGAGCCAGCATGGGAGGAGGAGCCCCGCGGCCGACATGCAGACGTACCACCGCATGTCGTGCCCCCACATGAGAGACGCGCATAGGCAGGAGGCCAGGATGACATTGAGGAGCAGATCTGTGCGCTGTTTAGAGAGTGTACTGGCTTCTCACCTCGAGATCGGGCTAGGGTTTACCGAAAGCCATACCCCGATCACTTCGATACCATACCCTACCCTCACGGCTATAGAGTCCCTAAATTCACCAAATTTGATGGCGATGGTAACAAAACCACACTAGAGCACATCAGCCAATTCTTAGCACAGTGTGGAGAGGCTAGTGGGTTAGAAGCATTAAAACTTAGACTGTTTTCTCTTTCGCTATCCGACACCAATTTCACTTGGTTTTCGGCGCTGCCACCGAACTCCATCCAAACATCGGCCCAATTAGAACAGAAGTTCCATGACTATTTTTATACGGGCGAGATAGAACTTAGGCTTTCACATTTGACATCGGTCAAACAAAAATCTAGTGAGAGTGTCTCTAAGTACGTCAAGCACTTTAGAGACACCAGGAACCGATGTTTTAGTCTCAATATTTCAGAAAGAGATTTGGCGGATCTAGCTTTTAACGGATTGCATTCCGAAATTAAAGAAAGACTTGATAACCAAAAGGTTTTAGAGGTCAGCCAAGTCCTGCAGCAGGCTCTGGTCCAAGAAGGCCGAGCCAAGGATAAAAAATTCATTAAAACGTTTAACAAGCCCAAAGCCAAAGTTCACATCATGGAGCACTCCGACGAGGAAGAGTCGGAGGAAGAAGAAGATTTGGCCGACATGTATGCGGGCGAATGTGCTTGGAACACTAAGAGCAAGCCTATCACTTGTTCTAAGATACAACCGTCTCCCACTAAGAGTTAGCCCAACGATGTCAAATACTCTTTTGATGTGACTAAATGCGATAAAATATTTGATTTCCTCTTGAAGAGCTAGCTTCTTAGGTTGCCCAAGGGCTAGGTCATCCCGACCATCGATGAACTAAAGAAGCGCCCCTACTGTAAGTGGCACGATTCACATTCTTATTATACTAACGATTGCAATGTTTTCCGTCGGCAGGTTCAATCGGCCATAGAAGAAGGACGATTGAAGATAGATTCTAGTCCAAAGATGAAGCTGGACAAAGACCCCTTTCCCGTGAACACCGTCATCTAAGGGGAAAGCGGTCATTATCGGAGAATAACGCACACACACTCATACCAAAGAACCCTGAAGTAGGGGTGTGGAAAAAGAACATCAACACGTCTCCTTCGGCTAGGGCTCGCAAGAAGCCTAAGGTAACATACCAGATGTTGTTGAATAAACACCAGAAGAAAGCCGAGAAAGCAGGCCCTGGGCCAAAAATGCCAAGATAGCCAAACCCTTCAAAGAAGGAGTTCGGACGCCAATAGCCAAACCCTCCGAAGGGTGAGTTCGGACCCCAATGGCCGAACCCTCCGTATAGTGGGTTCGGACCCCAATGGCCGAACCCTCCGCACAGTGCGTTCGGGCCCCAATGGTCGAATCCTCCGCTGGGTGAGTTCACACCCCAGTGGCTGAACCCACCTCTACTCTGGGTGAACCCCCCGACGGGGGAATTCAACACGCAATGGCCGAACATACCTATGGCCTGGCAGGACCCTTCGCTGATATGGTCTGAATTACCTTCGACGTGGCCGAACCCCCCTCCGGGCAATGGGTTCGGCTCACAGTGGGCGAAGCCACTAGAACCACCGATGCCTCCACCATACTACTAGGCAGGATCCTCGTGGGCTCCGAACTACACCTCGCCGCCAGAGTACCCTTCGTAGTCCCCATGTTTTCCTTCGGAGTGTTATGATTGGCAGGGACAAGTGGGCATGGTGAAGGGGAACATTTTCCACAGGCTATCCGTGGAACCTCCAAATCGACTCACGCAGGATGAAGCCAAGGAGGATGGGCGCGAAGAGAAGGGGAGGGAGTCCGAAGCTATCATAGTGAAAGTAGGGTCACAGGAGGTCCCAATCTCGAAGGCCCCCTCACCGAAGCACGACAAAGGTAAGTTGCCTAGTTCGGCTGAGGCCATCACCGAAACCCGGTCCGATCGGCTTAACGAGGCCTGTCCGACCAACAGGGTGCACAGAGAGGTTCTCGCCAAGTGCAAAGAATACAAGCCTGACCCAGACAATTCTTATTCGGCCAGAAATCACAACAAGTTGGTGGCGCCCGGTACTAAGCGATAACCATCTTGGGCACCTCCGGGCATGTCCAAATCACAAATGAGACGTCTACAATGTTTGCGATCACAAGATATGCACGAGAATAAGGCCGAGGATGAACGAGACGCCATGTTTGAGGAAATCCGCCCTTGACCAGTCATGAAGCAAATATGGATGCCTAAGCTGGTTGAAACAAACAACCCGGCTCCCGTTCCAAGTGATGACAATGATGACATGCTCGATGACGACTACACGCCCATCTCTGAGGGGTCCACACCTCAGGCAATGGACATAAACATCGTCATGCTTCCCACCGAGTTCGCACTACCACAAGACGAGGCCGAGGTCGCTTAGTTGAACCTCGGCCCATGAGATGCTATTTTCAAGAAGCCCGAGGATACGGCTCATCACCTAAAGCCCCTCTACGTTAAGGGGCACATTGACAGGAAGCCGATCTCTAGGATGCTTGTTGATGGTGGTGCCACTGTAAATTTAAGACAAGGTTTCGCATCAACCGACCCTTTAAAAGAAGTCGATATAGGCAATGGTAGCGTTCCAAGGATGACTTTTATAAACCAAAGTTTATAGGCTGATGAAAAGGCCGAAGTAATAAAGTTGCTTTGGTCGTATGTTGATTGTTTCGCATGGGAGTATAGTGAGATGCCCGGACTAAGCCGTGAGCTCGTAGAGCATCGGCTGCATATCAAACCCGGGTTTAAGCCTTATAAACAACCCCCTCGTCGCTTTAATTTGGTCGTGTATGACCGAGTTAAAGAAGAGATAGAATGAATGCTCAAGGCTGAATTTATTAGGCCATGCAGGTATGTTGAATGGGTTGCTAACATTGTGCCTGTAGAGAAGAAGGGGAGCAGACAAATACGAGTTTGTATTGATTTCAGGGATCTGAACAAGGCCACTCCGAAGAAAGAGTATCCCATGCTGATAGCCGACATGCTGATCAATGATGCTTCATGACACAAGGTACTAAGTTTTCTTGATGACAATGCTAGTTATAATCAAATTTTTATGGCCGAAGAGGACATCTACAAGATGGCCTTTCGATGTTTAAAGAATGCTGGCGCTACATATCAACATGCTATGAACCTGATCTTTCATGACTTGCTAGGAGTTATGCTAGAGGTCTATATAGACGATGTTGTAGTCAAATCGGATGCTATGGGAAACCATTTAGCCGATTTGAGAGTTGCCTTTGATAAAATGCATCAGTATGGATTAAAAATGAACCCACTCAAGTGTGTGTTCAGCGTGTCAGCAGGCAAGTTCTTGCAATTCATGATTCATGAAAGAGGTATTGAGATTGATCCTAAGAGGCCTGAAAATATTAGGAACTTTGAAGCGCCGATATGCAAGAGAGATGTGCAAAAGTTGCTAGGCAAGATGAATTATTTGCGTCGCTTTATATCTAACTTGTCTGGCAAGATATATACTTTTGTCCCCATACTCCGGCTAAAGAATGAAGCTGAGTTCACTTGGGGGGAAAGTGAGCAAAACGCCTTTGAGAAGATTAAAGAGTGCTTGTTATCACTGCCCGTGGTAAGAGCACCAAAAGTAGAGATTCTGTTTCGGCTGTACGTTGCTATAGAAGATAGTGTGATAGGAGTCATGCTAACTCAGGAAGTGGATGGAAAAGAGTACATCATCACATTCTTGAGCCGCCGCTTGCTGGACGCTTAGACAAGGTATGTGTTTGTGGAGCATTTGTGTTTATCACTCTATTATGCATGTACCAAATTACGTTACTATCTTCTCCCTAGCACATGTATTGTTGCTTGTCAAACTGATGTCATAAAATACATGTTGCAAAAGCCAATTGTTGGCGTAAAATATTACGCTAACAGGTTTTCAGAGATTGGAAACTAACAAACGAAGTGTTTGTGAAGTGAACTATTTCAAGCCTCCGAATTGGATAATAGCTCGAAGTAATTCGAAGTTGTGTATTGAATAACTCAGTATTTGATCCTCATTACAGGGTAGAATGGGGGGTATTTATAGGTAAAAGTCTTAAGGAAAAGACCTTTTTACCCCTCAATTACAACTGATATAGTGGAAACTATTTGGTACCCCTAATAGGGCTAAAATGGTAAAAGACTAATCTAATGAGAAAGAAGATAAGTATTTCATCCTAGTTTGCAGATAAATTATCTGAAGAGTCGATGTTCGAAGCCATACTCCGAACAAGAGTCCGCATTGATTCTTCGAACTTGATCCCCTACTAAACCAGAGTTTAATACTGGAACATCGGTTTAATAAGTTGCCTTCATCTTGTTACTGTAGAGACCCTGAGGATGAAGTATTTTCCCCCAACAGTAGACCCTCGAATACGCTTCTCCGCATAATCTGTAAGGTTAGGAGAGCAGTATACGCAAGAAAAATAATCATGCGTAGGGTTTAATACATTTTATCAACCTTCGGAATATGCAAAGATTTATAACTTCGAATCGATTTGTAAGAGAGTTCTATGCGATCAATTCTGGTATCAATTTCTATGAAGCCAAAAAGCCCTTTAGACTTAGAAGAAATAGCCGTTAGCCTCTTCCTTTTAGAAGAAGCTATACGCTGCGTTAATTTCTCAAACAGTAACGGTCAAGAAGGCGGAACGGCAAGTATGAACGATAAAAAATTGTGAATCCAGGCTATAAATAGAGGACCTAGAAGCATCCAAAATACCTTTCTCACCATCTTTGCGCAATCAGCCATTAGCCTCCAAACTTAGCCTTAATCGCTCTGTTCGGCTTGATGGCGAAGACAAGCTTCAAGGCTCCCGGGGCGACTTCGGCCCTAGCTTGGCAGCAAGCCATGGCGGTGGCAGTAGCGGCGGTAGTAGCGGCGACACCGGCAGGGAATCCCCAACAAATCGGTCCCCATGACCTCTTCCCGGCCTCTTCGAAGTACTCCGACCAGTCTTACAAACTGGGGCCATCCACCTGCAAGAGGAAGACAATCGCAGCAGTGGTCGAAGGAAAGATTAGCCCATGGATCAATGTCCGCAAACCCGGGAAGGAAGCCATCCCTTCGTCGCGGCCTGGAGAAGTCGTCGTTTTCGAAGCCTTCTTCGAAGCAGGGTTAGGACTTCCAGCGGTAGACTTCCTGTCGGAGGTACTGGATCTCTTCCATGTCACCCTTCCTCAGTTGTCTCCGAACGCGATAGCACGCCTAGCTATCTTCGAATGGGCACTGTGGGCTGAAGGCTGCGAAGGGAGAGCAGAGATATTTGCAGCGCTGCACAAAGCATCCTGCCAGCCGAAGACCTACCAAGGCTCCGGAGGGGAAAAATTGTAGTAGCCTTTGGTAGCATCAACTTCAGGCTCCGAGATGAATTCCAACTGCGGTTCCCAGCGAAGGCCATCAATGCCAGATGGTACACAGATTGGATTCTCCGGTGGTTCTACGCCGAGGTTGGAGTAGACAGCCGTCTTGCTGGACCCCTGCAAGACATATATTTTCGAAGGGAAGACGAAGTTCACCCATACCCCGGCTAGTTCGAAGCCCGCCTCAATCTTCTCCAATGAATTAGTCGCCGCATGAGCATGCGGGACTTAGCGGAGGAGTTCATCGGGCTCCAGATTCCTCCTTTGATGGCCAACTGGCCTATCAACTTCGAAGAGGATCCGGAGGGAGGACTCCAAAAAAATTCTTCGAACATGAGCTCTGCAGGTAACATCGAAAACTACAACATGCTTTATATATTCTTATTTCACGAAATGGCTAATAAACTTATCTTCCAGCTTCACAAGCCCCTATGACTTCGGAGCAAGTCGTTCGAGCTTCGGAGAAGATTCTCGGGGCTCCTACCTCGGCTGAAAAGGAGTGGAGGAAGAAACTGGTGGGTAGTTGGGAGCGACTTAACCGAGTATGGGGCATACTCGGAGTCGTAGCCCCTCCTCTTCCGGACTGGGTGCCTTCTGAGCTTGGCCCGAAGAAGAGGAAAGCAGATGCTAGGACTTCAGCACCAGCCAAGACTCCCGTAAAAAGTTAGCCCGTAAGCCTAAAAATGTGGCTCCTTCCAAGCCCGCTGCTTCGTCTTCAGGTTCATATGAAGATGAGGGAGTAAGAGAAATGCAAAGGGCCCTTGTGGACCTTATTACCGAAGATGAAGAAGCGCAGGCGAGTGTCGAAGTCGTAGACACTGGTGATGTAGCAGGTGTGCCAGCTGCGCCAACAACACCGAACAGGCCGGGACCTCGAGTGTCCTGCCTGACTTGCGAGCCAAGAAGCCCCTGCTGTTGAAGGCGGAGTCAAAGTCATAGCTGAACAAGCTTTGATTCTGGACGAAGTGGTAACTGTTGCTCCAAGGGAGGTTTCAACAACCAACCCTTCGGTTCAAGACCCCGAATCTGATGAAGACTTCGAAGGGGCCTTCGACCCTCCAAGTAGCCCCGTACTCATTCGCCGACAAGATTTCGGAGGTAGACTTCATTAAAGCACCTTTTTCTTCAGAGCCTGCAGAATTGTGCAATATATAATACCTTTGATTTGGCATGGTCTGCTCCCATGGAGACAACTCCTCCTGCGAAGACTGCTACTGGGACTTCGACATCTCTGAGGTTGGTTCCAGAAGAAGTTACTCAGATGGGGCCCAGAAAAGGTAAAGGTAAAATGGATCCTGTTCCTGCTCCAAACTCGGGATTAACTCCATCGGAATCGACAGACGGAGGACAATCTACGGAGGGGGGCCAGTCCACCGAAGTTTCTGGGGATGCGGCGCAGCGCTCCGGCCCTTCACCCAATGAAGATGACAAAAGAGCTTTGTCAATGCTCCCCCTCCTAGCTCCTTTTCTGGAGCGAAGGACCGGACTTCGGGCCTTGCTTGAACCTTTGGATCGAGCTAACCGCGAAGTTGGGGGAACTGACTTGGTAGCCATACTTAGGGAGGCTGAAGGGTCGGAGCTGAATGCAGCTTTGGAACGGGCAACATACCAGGTATGAAATATCTGCAAAAACAGGATTAATTTCAACTTATGAATAATTTCTCACCTTGCTTTTTTCCTCGCAGCAAATAGTCGTGGCTCGAACTGCAGCTGATTCAAACGAGCGGGGAAGTATTCGTCTTAAGGAGAGGATTACTGCCCTCCAAAGGAGTCTTGAGGGCTCCGAAATTCGAATTTCCAGCTTGGACGAGATGGTAGCAGCGGAGAGAAGAGCTAGACTTGGTCTGGAGGCTGCAAATCAGAAGCTCGAAGCCGAACAAATCATGCTTCGGGCAGAAATAGAAAGAATGCGGATGGAGCAAGCAACTGCTGGGGCTGAGTTGGTTAAGCTCCGAGAAGAAAAGACGAAGTCCATGGAGGAAGCCAGCAACATGCTCAGCCAGAAGAACTCCTTGGCCATAGAGGCAGCTAAACTATCTTCTGTGATAGATGAGCTGTCTTCGTCAAGGGATACTTTGATCGAAGACAAGGTGAAGTCGGAGAAGGTAGCTGCGGAAGTCATGGACAACCTTTTAGGTGTCTTAGAGTACTTCGGTACTTTCTGGACACTATCTTCGACTGACAACATCCCCTTGCTGTGACGATTGAAGATGATCCAAGGAGCAGCGAAGATGATGAAGACAGCGGGTATTCGGTATGGAGAAATCTCCGGCCAAGTATCCGCTCTCGGAATAATTCATTACTACGAAGATCTAGGGCTATCAGTAGCACCAGACTTGGGGGCAGCTCCTATTACCTTCGACGACAACCGGCTGTTAAACCCTTCCGAGGATGTGGCCGCAGCGTGGCAAGCCTTCCAAGCGTCTTGGAGAGCCAAAGGTCGAACAACGATCAAGGCTTGGATTGATGAAGGGCTTCGCCAGAAACAAGCTCGGTCGCCGGCTTCGAGCAGCCAGCCTCTGCTAGACCCACAGGTTTAGTTTTCTTTAGGGGTCCGAACATGTAAAAATTTATGCTTTCATCTGTTATGAATGAAGACTTATTTGGAAATGTTTTTAGGCTTCCCGACCTCTTATGGATGATCTTGAAGTATTAGATGTTACCGAAAAACTTCGCCTGCTATGGGCTACCTTCGACCTTCTAAGACTTCACAAACGACCTCGATTTCTGATTCCTCGAGAAAGCTCCGGTGCGATTGCGCTCAAAATATACAAAGATATATTATCTTACATTAAAGAGGAGGAAAAAGAAGTTAACTTGGAAGCCTCATCTTCTGAAGACGTTGAATGGTCCGAAGAAGAGAATATTGTTGAAGAACAAACAAAGAAACCTGAACAACTTCGAAGCTGGGAGAGAAGCCCCGAGCGACTTCGAACTTGGGCTGAACTCCAACAGGAACAAAAAGATTTCCGAGCTTCGAGGGGAGGGAGAAGAGTTAAACGTAAAGTTATTAGGACTCCCGGCTCTGGAACTAGTCGTTCTAGCTTTAGTGGTAGCTCTAGGGATCGAAGGGGTCTTCATTTCCTTCTTGGTATAGATACAGATTTTTCGTAATGTCATGTAATCTGTTCGAATGATAAAGATAAAGATTTTAAAATTGTCTCCCTACTTCCCAGCCCCATCTTTGGGCGTAAGCAACTTCGAAGTTTGGTCAAAGATGGTTAGGCGCAAAGAAAAATGACTTAGGAGTACAATTTTTGGAGGCTCAGAGCCCATTAGCAACTTAGAGATTGATTAAAATCTCAAAAATATCTTCGACTACTTGGAGTCTGAAAACTGGTAACTTAGTACTTTTTTTTTGAATTTAGTCACTTTGGACTAATTTTCTGGATACCTTAGCATCCAAAACAATTGGTCACTTTGGACTCTTTTTACAGATATTCGAAGCTTATCAGCTTAAACTCTGTTTTGTTTGGCCTCCTTCGGCTCTTTTTGCGAATGCTATCAAACCAGTGGTTCGGAATTCGCAGTGGTCTCCTTGGACTCTTTTTAAGGATGCTTTCAGGCCAGAGCCTGGAATCCGCATCATTTGGTCTCCTTGGACTCTTTTTACGAATGCTTCCAAGCTGATGGCTTGGAATCCATTTTCAGTGACTTTCCCACCTCGTCGGAAGCTTCGAACCAGTGGTTTGATGTCCGCAAAATTGGTTCAAATGAATAACACTTCCCTCACAACCAACTTCGTTCTTCCAGTGCGTCCACTAGAAGTAGGAAGTGTTTGAGAGGTAGGCATTATCTGAACCATGAACTTTATTAATTTATAAGGTATTTACAAATGATTACAAGGAGCCCCTATGCGAAATATCGCTTTAAGTGCTCCACATGCCATGCATTATTTAACTATTCGCCTTCTAAATTAGCTAGCTTAAAAGAACCAGGGCATCCTAAATGGAGAATAATGTATGGATCTTCCCACTTATTTCCTAATTTCCATGGTGCTATAATGCTTCGCAAAACTAGATGACTTGGCTTAAGTTTGTTAAGCTTAACCTTCGGGTCAAACCAAGTCTTCATTTGCTGCTGATATTTCGACAGATTGGCGACAGCTTGAAGTCTTGTTTCTTCTGTTAAATTATGTGAAGCTTGCCTTTCTCCTTCTATCTCAGGTTCGGTGCTGTGAAGAGATCATCCTTTGAGCTCTGTTGGCATCATAGCTTCATCTTTGAATAATAGTCTGAAAAGAGTAAAACCTGTGGACCTTGTTTGAGTGGTCCGGATGAACCATAAAATCTTCGGAAGCTTTTCGGTCCACAGTCCCTTTGCCAACCGGATAAGTTCATGAGGGACTTTGTGGCACTCATTAGTCGGCCCAAAAAATGAGATGGATGCTCAAAAGAGCGGGTTTTTATTGGCCGACTATGACTAAGGATTGTTTCAAGTATTATAGAGGGTGTGAAGCATGTCAAAAGTTGGTAATATTCAGTTGTGAGAAACCAAGGGTGGTTTCGGTCTGGATGATGAGTGATTGACAAGGATGAGCGTTTGAGCGGTTGAGTGGTTGAGAGAGGTTTAAGTGCATTGATGGGTTCGATGTGAAATGGAGGTTTGGCTGCCGAGGGTTTCGGTAGTACGTCACGTTCGTGTCTTGGCTTGTCTTGTATGTGTAGGGAGGAGATGCTGACCAATTGTCGACGGTGGGTGATCGATGGTCGAGCGGGGAGCTCAATGCCAGAGGATTAGGGAGGCCGGGCAAAGTTGGAGAAGATCTCAAGAGTGCATGAAGAGATCGAGCAAGACTTGGACGGATGGTTGACTACGATGGCAAGACGACCAGGTTTGCGAGAGGGAGGCTAGGACAAGCATTCAGGAAGCTCGAGGGGATCGACAACGGAAGTGGCTTGCTGGCGCTCGGAGTCGCGAAGCGGTGTCACAAGTCGAAGGGTTGAGAGGCTTTGTTGGTTTTTGCTGAAAACCGTCGAAACGTTAAATGTTTATGTTAATTCAATAAATTGGTGTCTAGTATTAGTTTAAATATTTCAGTTTTGTAGTGTAACCTTTTGGTATAATTTTTAGAGTGGTTCTACTCTAAAATTATATTAAAAGGAGAGTCAAATTGTAATTTTTACTTTAGATCTTTAATGGTAATTTTCAGAATTGTGATTTCTGAAATTACTAAGGGGCAAAGTGTAAATAGGGGGCTTCTAGAACATGAGTTGGTAGGATATTATGCCCCGTGAGTTGGCTGAACCATTCAGAACATTTGAGACATCTTAATCCAATGAAAATTGAAGAGAAAACTTGAGTTTGAAGGAACTTTTGACGGGGAACAGTGTTCAAATGGAAATTTCACAACGGATAAAGTGAAATCGGCAACACTGTTCAAGGTAATCTCTGTTTCCAGCGCAGGTACAATTCTGTGGCTGAATTCATTTTTGTGTTGTGATTTCTGGTAAATCTAGTGCAGAAGTTGATATTGATGTTTATACATCTTTTGTTGTGCATGATTTGAATGATCCATTTTTGAAAGTTGCATGTAATTTCTGAGATTCCTTCCTAATTCTTTGATGTTCAAACAAGGGACCTCAGCACTGAAAAATTACTCTAAAATTGTTTCAAGTTTTTGGTTTAGTTCTTTACATGTTTGATAAAATGTTTCTTCAAGTGTTCAACAGCATCTTGGCTGATTTTTGGGTAGGTTCTTGAGTATTATCATGGTTGAATGTTGGTCAAGTCATTTGGAGTAATAATTAAATCAGAACCTGTTTTGATTGTCAAAGATTTTCATCTCAGC
Organism: Zizania palustris; assembly: GCA_019279435.1. Classification (NCBI taxonomy): domain Eukaryota; kingdom Viridiplantae; phylum Streptophyta; class Magnoliopsida; order Poales; family Poaceae; genus Zizania; species Zizania palustris. The sequence goes on along the minus strand of JAAALK010000285.1, from coordinate 51,653,166 downwards.
TTGTACTGTTTGGTGTTTTAGGTTCTGGTCTAATCTTGTGAGCATTGATCATCTTCATCAAAGTAATTTCAGAATGTGTATGTGTAGTTTTGAATTCCAGTTCAGAATCTGAGTTGAAAAGAATAGTTGCTGCAATCTGTTCAGTACTTTTATTCTCTGTAGTTTCTGTTTACTCCAGGTATTTAGTGTTGTCATCTGTTTAGTTCTTTTGTTTGCCCCTGTTGAATGTGATTCTGATGATAAGATGCTATAGACAAGTCTGAATTAGTGATTTACTTCATAGGATGAAAGTTTCTCTGATTTATATCTATCCAAATCAATTCTGAACTAAAATTATACTGTTTTTCATCATGAATGGTTCAAGATTCAATAGTTTAGTGTATTGTTCTATCATCAAAATAACTCTGAGTTAAATCTACAGTTGATTGGAGTTGGATTAAATTTCTGCAATCAATTTGTCTTGTGCAAAGTATTTCACTGCAGTTATTCAGTTTCTGTTTTAGCTGCTGTTTGTTTTTCAGAATTGATACAGGAAACTCTGTTTTTGTTTTTCAAGTGTTGTTTTCTCAATTGATTAATATTGTAGAAAAAATTGTTTGGTCTGTGTTTAGTTTCTAAAGCTTGTGGTTCTGCATTTGAATCCTGTATTCAGTGATACCCTCTTTAAAGCTTGTACTCAGAGGTTTTTTAAAAGAAACAGGATTGTTTCTGTTCTACTGTGTATATACTGTGAATGCACTGATTTAAATTGTTGTTTGAATTGAATCTGGATTCTGAGTTGTGTCTTTGGTCATTATCTCTTGAAAGGAAGAAGATAAGTGTTGTGCTGTATCAAAAGGAATGTTTATTCCTATTTTCAGAAACACAGATTGAAGTATTATGTTTTCTGAAAACTTTAAGAGTGTTTTCATTTGATTGCTATTGAATCAAAAGGATCTGATTTGAAATTGGTTTTGTGTTATTCTCTGCAAGCTGAATACTGAGTTTGTATATGTGATCTGGAAGAACAAAGTTTACTCAACATTTCAATCAAAACATCGGAGAAAATCTGTTTGAGATAGGTTCTTGACAATGAATAGTGATAATGGCTATTTTCGGGTGTGCTACAGAAATGTGTTGACAACACTATTCATCGTCTAGCGTCTTCTGATTTCAGCGAGTAAATTTATCTGGTTTTGAACTGGAACTTGTGTGCTGGATTGAAATTGCTCCGAATTTGAAATATGCAAATTGGATCAAAACATGAATGATGAACCTTGTTGAAATTCACTGTTACTATTCATCGTCTAAAAAATTTTAGAAGTATAGAGATTTTGTTTGAAATTGAATTGAAACAAGCTGATTCTCTTTTACAAACTTGAATTGAACTCTTGTGTGAGTGGTTTGATATTTGTCAACTAAACAATCTTGAAACAAAGCTGATTTGTGTTTTTCAATCTAGTGGAGCTCAATTTTGTACCGATTGGTTTAAATCTTGAAACTGTGTGTTTGGAGGTGCATTGGGTGTTTAAGTGAAAGCCATCACATTCGAAAGAAAGTGTCGAGGCACTTATTCACCCCCTCTAGTCGCCATTCCAATCCCACAATTGGTATCAGAACCGGTTAGATCACTAGTTGACCTTAACCGGTTTGTGATCCTTATTTTGGCGACATGGAAAGAAACTTGAAAATCCTGAGGTTTGATGGTCATGACTTTGCATATTGGAAGGTGTGCATGGAGGCTTACCTTCTAAGCCAAGGAAGTGCAATTTGGGATATCGTCGATTCCCAATATGTGATCCATGAAACTTGAATCTCAAAGACTGAGAAGTCACAGTATGAATGTAATAGCAAGGCTAGAAACATTATTTTATCAGTATGAGTCACAAAGAGTTTGATAGGGTCCAGCACCTAAAAACTACGCGTGAAATTTGGACCACTTTGAAAACTTTTCATGAGGGCACTACCCAGATTAAGGCTAGGAGGCAAAGCACATATAATCAAGAGTACCAAATGTTTGTGCAAGGCCCTGACGAATCAGTAGATGCCATGTTTGCGTGTTTTGATGGAATTGTTAGTAATTTGCGCACCACTAGGACTTTGGCTTACTCTGACCATGATAGGGTGATCAAACTTCTCTATGCTCTTGATCGTAGCATATGGGAGGTGAAGATCTCCTGTATTGAAGAGTCGGCAAGCTTTGACACGTTGACTTGCGACAAACTCTTTAGTAAGATTAAGTCCACCGAGATTGCCAAGGCGTCTCGACCACGAGCTGGAAAATCTTTGTTGCCTTCAATTGCTTTGGTTTCCAGTCCTAGCAGTGGTTGTCAGCCGAGCCCTCAGCCGATCTTTCTCAGCTGAGCCCTCTGGCGAGAACAGAGACACACAAACAAATTTGTGGACACAACTTTATTGCTCTTCTCTTTTTATTCTCAACGTCTACACCAGACACTTATTTATAGTGCAAATTCCAATCTAAACATGGAAGAAACTAAACTTGGAAGGGAAAACCTAAAAGGAAACCTACTCCTTAAACATAGAAAATAAAAGTAGCAAGGAAAGCATCTACCATCCTAGCCACAAATCAAAGATACGCTCAAAGGATCTCTTTCCAAACGAGCTCAACGTAATCTCTAAAAAAGGGAAGTCAGGTTTATTTCCTAACAATCACCCCCTAAACCTGACATTACCATGTGCGCCAACTCATAATAGGCATGGCTCCTCGTCGGCATCCACGAGGAGGGCCCTCTCCTTCTTTGGCTCCGGGCAGTTCCTAGCGATGTGGCCACGAGCACCAAAATTGAAGCACCTCCCTCGGTTGCGGTGCTCTGAACACCAGCTGGTCCCCGAACACATGCTTGCATTGTCGTCATCCTCGTCATAGCCGCCGCTACGGCCAACACCCTTCTTGCCACTACCATGACGTGCATCATCACCGCGGGCCCGATCCTTGTTGTCGCGCTGATGTCGCCGTTCCTCCCACTGCTCCTCAGTGAGCAGCAAACACCCAGCACCCCCCGTCTCCTCATCGACATCGCGGGACTCCTCCGCCACGCGCAACCGTCCGACGAGCTCCTCCACAGACATGGTGTCGAGATCCAGAAGCATCTCAATCGCCATCGCGACCTGCTTCATCCTCTTTGGGACCACGCGTAGGATCTTTTTCACCATGCGACTGTCCTTCATTTCCTCACCAAGCTCACGTAGGCTGGCGACAAGCCCATTGATGCGTATCGTGAAGTCATCGACAAACTCCCCATCATGGAATGTGACGTTCTCGAACTCCTTCAAGAGACATTGCACGTTCGCAGATTTTACTCGATCATCGCCGACCCTCATCGTCTTCACCGCATCCCATGCTTCTTTCGCCGACGTCTTTACGGCGAGCCCAGCCTTCATCTCTGATGGCGCCACACGCAAGATGGTGGCCAGCGCCCGCCGATCCTTGGCATGCTCGGCGCTGATGGCCTCCACAGCATCCCAGAGATCCAACGCCTCTAGGCTCACCTGCATGACCAATGACCACTCATGATAGTTGGTCTTGGTCAGCAGCGGCAGCTCAACTGCACCGGTGTTGATGGCGACGCGCTCCATCATGACATTGGACTTTTGCGGAGTACCGAACATCTTTGTTCCTCGCTCTGATACCAAATGTCAGCCGAGCCCTCTAGCGAGAACAGAGACACACAAACAGATTTGTGGACACAACTTTATTGCTCTTCTCTTTTTATTCTCAACGTCTACACCAGACACTTATTTATAGTGCAAATTCCAATCTAAATATGGAAGAAACTAAACTTGGAAGGGAAAACCTAAAAGGAAACCTACTCCTTAAACATAGAAAATAAAAGTAGCAAGGAAAGCATCTGCCATCCTAGCCACAAATCAAAGATACGCTCGAAGGATCTCTTTCCAAACAAGCTCAACGTAATCTCTAAAAAAGGGAAGTCAGGTTTATTTCCTAACAATCACCCCCTAAACCTGACATTACCATGTGCGCCAACTCATAATAGGCATGGCTCCTCGTCGGCATCCACGAGGAGAGCCCTCTCCTTCTTTGGCTCCGGGCAGTTCCTAGCGATGTGGCCACGAGCACCACAATTGAAGCACCTCCCTCGGTTGCGGTGCTACGAACACCGGCTGGTCCCCGAACACATGCTTGCATTGTCGTCATCCTCATCATAGTCGCCGCTACGACCAACACCCTTCTTGCCACTACCACGACGTGCATCATCGCCGCATGCCCGATCCTTGTTGTCGCGCTGATTTCGCCATTCCTCCCACTGCTCCTCAGTGAGTAGCAAACACCCAGCACCCCCCGTCTCCTCATTGACATCACGGGACTCCTCCGCCACGCGCAACTGTCTGACGAGCTCCTCCACAGACATGGTGTTGAGATCCAGAAGCATCTCGATCGCCACCGTGACCTGCTTCATCCTCTTTGGGACCACGCGTAGGATCTTTTTCACCATGTGACTGTCCTTCATTTCCTCGCCAAGCTCACGTAGGCTGGCGACAAGCCCATTGATGCGTATTGTGAAGTCATCGACAAACTCCCCATCATGGAACGTGACGTTCTCGAACTCCTTCAAGAGACGTTGCACGTTCGCAGATTTTACTCAATCATCGCTGACCCTCATCGTCTTCACCGCATCCCATGCTTCTTTCGCCGACGTCTTTATGGCGAGCCCAGCCTTCATCTCTGATGGCGCCACACGCAAGATGGTGGCCAACGCCCGCCGATCCTTGGCACGCTCGGCGCTGATGGCCTCCACAGCATCCCAGAGATCCAACGCCTCTAGGCTCACCTGCATGACCAATGACCACTCATGATAGTTGGTCTTGGTCAGCAGCGGCAGCTCAACTGCACCGATGTTGAACACGACGCGCTCCATCGTGACATTGGACTTTTGCGGAGTATCGAACATCTTCGTTCCTCGATCTAATACCAAATGTCAGCCGAGCCCTCTGGCGAGAACAGAGACACACAAACAGATTTGTGGACACAACTTTATTGCTCTTCTCTTTTTATTCTCAACGTCTACACCAGACACTTATTTATAGTGCAAATTCCAATCTAAACATGGAAGAAACTAAACTTGGAAGGGAAAACCTAAAAGGAAACCTACTCCTTAAACATATAAAATAAAAGTAGCAAGGAAAGCATCTGCCATCCTAGCCACAAATCAAAGATACGCTCGAAGGATCTCTTTCCAAATGAGCTCAACGTAATCTCTAAAAAGGGAAGTCAGGTTTATTTCCTAACAGTGGTACCTCATCTGGAGGTAATTTGTCTGACGTTTCTGGAGCTTGTGTTTTCTCTGGTGCTTTTGACTTGTCCTCCCTTGTCTCTGTCACAAAAGAACAAGTGGATGCTCTAGATGATGAGGAGCTAGCTCTCATTGTCAAGAAGTTCACTTGCTTTTACAATGATAGACGAGACCAAAGGAGAGGAGGGTCACAGGGGTGTTTTGAATGTGGAGATACGTCTCACATAAAAGAAAATTGCTCTAAACTGAAATAGAAAAATGAAAATGAGCACAAGCACCAAAAATGGAACAAGAAACACTATTTCAGAGGAAAGCGAGGAAAATTGGCTAAGGGACTAGCCAGAGCTTTTGTGGCCGCCCTCAGCGACATCGACAGCACGTCAAGCAAGGAGCTAAGCTCGGAGGAAATGGAGCCTCCCAAGAAAGAGAAGAAGGAGAAGAAGGAGAAGAAGACAGTGGACTTCACCAACCTTTGCTTCGCAGTCCACGGCGACGACGGTAGTGACGAGCTCGACACTTCTTAGGTATATCTATCCCATGATCAGCTTTTTGTTCAGAATGATGAATTGCATGATGTTGTTTATTCTCAGGATAGATTGCTTAAACTTGCTGCTAAAGAACGTAAAGAACTAAAACTCAGACTTGAAGCTATCTCCACTGAACTTGCTATTTTGAAATCTAAGTCTGATGTTGCCGATTGTGAATCATGTCTTACTGTTATGGATGAGCTTGCTCAGCTGCATTTTATACATGCTCAAGATATTGAAAAACTCGAATTAACTGAAAATCAGCTTTTGTTGGTGGAGTCTAGTCCTACGGGCATTAACGAATGCCTGAACTATCCTTTGCTTTTGAGAGCATCAATTTGAGAGATAGGCATGTTGATGAACTTAAGGCTAGATTGGATAGTGTTGAGTGTTCTAAGGATGTGTAGTCGGCGTGTCCTACCTGCATCACCCTTAAGGACCAACTCAGCTTTGCTAGAGAGCAAGCGGAAAAATTGAAATGTGAGAATGACTACCTTCTCTCTGTAGTGGAAAAATGAACTGAAGGAAGGGTAGGATGGACCTGCTTTTGGCTAAAACAAAAATATGTGCTGACAGGGCCGGGTTAGATCTCGGGTTGGGTTATGAGAGAACCACTCCAAACACTTTGAGCGAAACCGTGTTAACTCCTCCCACTACCCTTGAGAAAGAGAGAGCCCAGTTAGACACCGATCAAAAAGCCAAGAATCCTACCCAACCGACAAAGAAAGCTCTTCATGCTTCAGATGAACCTCCTCAGCCAAAACCCAAGAAAATTGTGAGATTTGCGCATGAGACCCATACTCACACACCCAAGAAAGTGTATCACTGTTCTTATTGTCATTGGGTGGGTCATTTGGTTGGGTTTTTCTTTCGTCGTATCAGGGATGAGCGTCGGTCATTTGCTATGAGCTTTTAGGACATGCACTACCAATCTTTAGGTATGCATGAGTATGCTTTCTGCTCTTATCCTGATTTTGAGGCCCCACATGGTTTTGAGAGTGATTTTGCCCCTCGTGGTGTACACAATGTTTCATATGGTGATAGATCACGTGTAAGAGGCTTTGATTCTCGAAAGGTTGGGAGACCTCGTCATTTTCCAGGTTCGCGCTTTATAGTTAGACCACACACTTTTTATCATGGCTTATCTCCTGTGCATGGTCAGTCTACTACTTTGCCTGGTTCTCGAGTTTTGCGTTGCTCGATTCCAAAACAATTTTTAGCTCACCCTCTCACTGAGTATCCGAGAGATACTAGCATGTTTTGAGGGGGAGCTGTGTAGCATTGCATGAGCTTCTGTCATATGATTAATTGCTTTTACAAGTACATGCTTTGTAATGTCTTTGAACTATTGTCTTTAATACTGTTGACTACTTGACATGTTTCCATCTGAGAATTGTCACGAGCATGGCTTTTATTTGTGAAAATTTGAAAATGGTCACTTCTTAGTCTAGAAACTAGCTTGAATGGGTCGAGTGCTTTGTTGTCTTTTACACACCTGATAGCTAGGTCCTTTTCTCTTGGATGCTAATACGCAACTTGAGTTTATCAAAAATGAATGAAAATGAAAAATGAATGAAAATGAAATGAAAATGAATGATATTCATGTGTTGTGTGCTAAAATTGAAAAGATCCAGGTGGGTTTGTTTTGTCACACTACTTTTTTCTAGACGGCTTACCATAGCACTTTGGTAAGAACCGGGACGTTGTAGTGTTTGCCGAGACCATTGCTTTAAGCCTCTGATGGTTTCAACTTAGGCTTAGCATGGTCGGTTAGCATAAGGTTGACATGCAAATAACCCTTGCCACAAAAATGAAAAAATTGAAATTCATTGCATATCATGTTTGCTGAAGCACCTTGAAGTGGGATACGCTTATCTAGTGTGTGCTTGTTTAGCTTTTGCATCTCATGCCCTGACATGTCTAGTATACTAGCTTGAGTGGTGATGCTTTTATTTGCTAAAATCTGAAAATGCTTGCTCATGTCTTTTGTTTAGATGGTATTCATTTGAAATTGTCATATAGTACTTTTAGATGATATTCAAGGCGAATGCTTGTTTGTACTGTAATTGCAGCTGCTCATGTTTTATAAGCTCACATCTCTGCTTTATGCTCATTCCCCTCCTTGCATCTTTTATGTCCTTGATGCATGCATTGTCAAAGGGGGAGAAATAGTCTACATGATGCTTTGGCTTTTGGATTGCTTGGTTAAGGGGGAGTTTTCATCATGCTTTGAGATGAGATGCTGACTTTTGCATGCTCTTGATGCTTTTGCATGCACTTGATGTTTTTGCCTTTTGCCTTGCATAAATGTTTTTGCCCAAGCGGGGAGATCTTTTACCAAGTGACATGTTTTGCTCTTTTATGAGTTTTTATGGTCACTTGTGCGCGTAACTTGCAATCCTCATCATGTCTTTGCTTTGGGGTTGTCAATGCACTCATCAAGGGGGAGAATGAGAAACCAAGGGTGGTTTCGGTCTGGATGATGAGTGATTGACAAGGATGAGCGGTTGAGTGGTTGAGAGAGGTTTGAGTGCATCGAGGGGTTTGATGTGAAATGGAGGTTTGGCTGCTGAGGGTTTCGGTAGTACATCGCATTCGTGTCTTGGCTTATCTTGTATGTGCAGGGAGGAGATGCTGACCAATTGTCGATGGCGGGTGATCGAGGGTCAAGCGGGGAGCTTGATGCCGGAGGATCAGGGAGGCTGGGCGAATTGGAGAAGATCTCAAGAGTGCACGAAGAGACCGAGCAAGACTAGGACGGATGGCTGACTACGACGGCGTGACGACTGGTTTGCGAGATGGAGGCCAGGACAAGCATTCAGGCAGCTCGAGGGGATCGAGAGCGGAAGTGGCTTGCTGGTGCTCGGAGTCACGAAGCGGTGTCACGAGTCGAAGGGTTGAGAGGCTTTTTCGGTTTTTGCTGAAAACCGTCGAAACGTTAAATGTTTTTGTTAATTCAATAAATAGGTGTCTAGTATTAGTTTAAATATTTTAGTTTTGTAGTGTAACCTTTTGGTATAATTTTTAGAGTTGTTCTACTCTAAAATTATATTAAAAGGAGAGTCAAATTGTAATTTTTACTTTAGGTCTTTAATGGTAATTTTCAGAATTGTGATTTCTGAAATTACTAAGGGGCAAAGTGTAAATAGGGGCTTCTAGAACATGAGTTGGTAGGATATTATCCCCCTGAGTTGGCTGAACCATTCAGAACATTTGAGACAACTTAATTCAATTCATTGAAGAGAAAACTTGAGTTTGAAGAAACTTTTGACGGGGAACAGTGTTCAGATGGAAATTGCAGATAAGATAAAGTGAAATCGGCAACACTGTTCAAGGTAATCTCTGTTTCCAGCGAAGGTACAATTATGTGGCTGAATTCGTTTTTGTGCTGTGATTTCTGGTAAATCTAGTGCAGAAGTGGATATTGGTGTTTCTACATCTTTTGTTGTGCATGATTTGAATGATCTATTTTTGAAAGTTGTATGTAATTTCTGAGATTCCTTCCTAATTCTTTTGCTGTTCAAACAAGGGACCTCAGCACTGAAAAATTACTCTCAAATTGTTTCAGGTTTTTGGTTTAGTTCTTTACATGTTTGATAAAATGTTTCTTCAAGTGTTCAACAACATCTTGGTTGATTTTTGGGTAGGTTCTTGAGTATTATTATGGTTGAATGATGGTCAAGTCATTTTGGAGTAATAATTATATCAGAACCTATTTTGATTGTCAAAGATTTTCATCTCAGCTTGTACTGTTTGGTGTTTTAGGTTCTGGTCTAATCTTGTGAGCATTGATCATCTTCATCAAAGTAATTTCAGAATGTGTATGTGTAGTTTTGAATTCTAATTCAGAATCTGAGTTGAAAAGAATACTTGCTGCAATTTGTTCCGTACTTTTATTCTCAGTAGTTTCTGTTTACTCCAGGTATTTAGTGTTGTCATCTGTTTAGTTCTTTTGTTTGCCCCTGTTGAATGTGATTCTGATTATAAGATGTTTTAGACAAGTCTGAATTAGTGATTTACTTCATAGGATGAAAGTTTCTCTGATTTATATCTATCCAAATCAATTCTGAACTAAAACTATACTGTTTTTCATTATGAATGGTTCAGGATTCAATAGTTTAGTGTATTGTTCTGTCATCAAAATAACTCTGAGTTAAATCTGCAGTTGATTGGAGTTGGATTAAATTTCTGCAATCAATGTCTTGTGCAAAGTATTTCACTGCAGTTATTCAGTTTCTGTTTTAGCTGCTGTTTGTTTTTCCGAATTGATACAGGAAACTCTGTTTTTGTTTTTCAAGTGTTGTTTTCTCAATTGATTAATATTGTAGATATATTTGTTTGGTCTTTGTTTAGTTGCTAAAGCTTGTGGTTCTGCATTTGAATCCTGTCTTCAGTGATACCCTCTTTAAAGCTTGTACTCAAAGGTTTTCCAAAAAGAAACATGACTGTTTCTGTTCTACTGTGTATATACTGTGAATGCACTGATTTAAATTGTTGTTTGAATTGACTCTGGATTCTGAGTTGTGTCTTTGGTCATTATCTCTTGAAAGTAAGAAGATAAGTGCCGTGCTGTTTCAAAAGGAATGTTTATTCCTGTTTTTAGAAACACAGATTGAAGTATTATGTTTTCTGAAAACTTTAAGAGTGTTTTCATTTGATTGCTATTGAATCAAAAAGATCTGATTTGAAATTGGTTTTGTGTTATTCTCTGCAAGCTGAATATTGAGTTTGTATATGTGATCTGGAAGAACAAAGTTTGCTCAACATTTCAATCAAAACATCAGAGAAAATCTATTTGAGATAGGTTCTTGACAATGAATAGTGATCATGGCTGTTTTCGGGTGTGCTATAGAAATGTGTCGACAACACTATTCATCGTCTAGCGTCTTCTGATTTTAGTGAGTAAATTTATCTGGTTTTGAACTGAAACTTGTGTGCTAGATTGAAATTGCTCTGAATTTGAACTATGCAAATTGGATCAAAACATGATTGATGAACCTTGTTGAAATTCGTTGTTACTATTCATCGGCTAAAAAATTTCAGACGTACAGAGATTTTGTTTGAAATTGAATTGAAACAAGCTGATTCTCTTTTACAAACTTGAATTGAACTCTTGTGTGAGTGGTTTGATATTTGTCAACTAAACAATCTTGAAACAAAGCTGATTTGTGTTTTTCAATCTAGTGGAGCTCAATTTTGTACCGATTGGTTTAAATCTTGAAACTATGTATTTGGAGGTGTGTTGGGTGTTTAAGTGAAGGTCATCACATTCTAAAGAAAGTGTCAAGGCGCCTATTCACCCCCTCTAGTCGCCATTCCGATCCCACAAGTTGGCTCCCGCGTCGCTACTTAACCCTATTATCAAACCATGGCCATTCCGAGGTTGGGGTTTAGACTTCATCGGTCAAATTCATCCTCCCTCTTCATAGGGGCATCAGTTTGTGTTGATGGCAACGGATTACTTCACCAACTGGACCGAAGTCGTGCCTCTCAAGAACATGAATCACAATGAGGTAACTGATTTCATCTTGAAGCACATTATACATAGATTCGTTATTCCCCAAACTCTCACTACAGATCAAGGTACTTCATTTATTGCTAAATAAGTGAGAGACTTTGCTGAATTTTATCGAATTAAGTTGATAAACTCTTCACCATACTATGCTCAAGCCAACAGTCAGGCCAAGTCTAGTAATAAAACTATAATTAAGCTCGTTAAGAAGAAAATTGAAGAGTTCCCTAAAATGTGGCATGAAGTGCTTTTTGAGACGTTATGGGTTTGTAGAGTTGCAAAGCATGGTGTTATCAAAGTTAGTCCATATGAGTTAGTGTATGGACAAGAAGCCATTCTACCGGTGGAGGTAGATCTTGGCTCTTTAAGATTTCTTAAACAAGATGGCTTATCAGTCGATGAATATGAAACTCTTTTGAAGGATAATTTGGAAGAAGTGAACGATAAGAGGTTAAGGGCTCTAGAAGCTATAGAGAAAGATAAAAGAAGATTAGCTAGAGCATACAATAAAAGAGTCAAAGCAAAATCGTTTCTAGTTGGTGACTTGGTTTGGAAGACAATTTTGTCCTTAGGCACTAAGAGCCCCAAATTTGATAAATGGTCGCCTAGTTGAGAAGGCCCTTTTAAGGTGGCTGAAATTGCTCTAGGTAATGCATACTTGTTAGAGTCTCTACAAGGCGAGTGATTTCGAAGAGCTTTAAATGGCATGTATTTGAAAAATTATTTCCCAAGTGTGTGGCAAAGCGCTTAAAGTGTCAAAAGGTCGATATGGAGTGTATCATCCTTAGCTCGTTGTGCTTTTAGCTCACTTAGTTTGCTAAAAGGCAGGGGAGCATGTGTTGATAGCAAAAACTGCATTAATGGCCAAGATTGTCGAAATATCAATTTTGGTAATATGGGCCAAAAATATGCAATTCCTGGTATAAGCCAAAGAATTAAAGTGCCGGAGGCCCACCTGCATGGGGCCTCAGAGGCCTTCTAGCGGCTCGCTTCATAGCCTGGCTTCGACCTGAAGGCCCTTCGGTGGCCTGCTTCGCCGAATCTTCGGCTTGAGGAGCAGGCTTACACTAGATGTCATCCATCGGTCATGCCGTAATTGTGGTAAGCCTTGTTGGTTTGCCTGTGAATCATCCGTTAATCTACGTAACAAATTGTTATCACCTTGTTGGCTCGCTTGTGAACCATCCGTTAATCTACGTAACAGATTGATACTGATACGGATAGCCTAGCATCAACAACATTTCCTTTCCCCAATGATCAAGATATTCCAAATCATTTTGAAGGAGCAATAACTCGCGCTCGTGCAAAGCAAATAAATCGACAGGTGAACTCTCTCCTAAATAAGAATAGTATTACACATGAAAATCAGTTGCTACCTAATGCCCGTAATTTAATTGTTCTTAGGTATGACAACGTTGAAGAGTGGCCAAAGGAGCAGCACTTCATCAACAGCCATCAATCAAGCAATGAATGCAATGAAGGCCTTTTCGGATTCAAGTGACCAGTATGGAATAAAATGCTCATATAAACTACATATTAAATCTAATAAATGTGTTCGACCACATCTTGGAACGCTTACTTCATAAGCTTTCCAACGGATCTGGCCTCACCCAATAATTCTACCAGAACAGAGAGTTATCACCGACTTAATGTGGAGACCTGAAACTGTCAAACGTTTCATTTGCTTTAATTAGGGTGCTACACACCAATATTGGCTTAATGCCATGTAAAACGTTCTAAACACCTCTCCATCTCCCTCTCAATCCCTTCTATATAATAGGATCTTTCTCAATGTGTTGGAAGAACAAAATTTTGAGAATGAAATAACTATGTTTTATGCATGTTCTTGAGTGTTCTAGCTACTAGCTGAATCATCTCTGTTGGGGGATATAATCCCGATGGAGCCTGGGGGCACGAGAGATGTGGAGCGCTGTTCGAAGGAAGGACTCTGCAAGCTAGTGGTTGGCGAAGACGTCGACCCTAGGGCAGTACGGTATGGCGGTCAGATGCTCCCCTCTAAAGGCATTCAGAGGGAGTCACTCGGAGTCCACTTCTTCTTGAGACCCGAAGCTCGGAGGCCCGTGGCCTCTGAGCCCGTGAAGCCGACAGGAGGCCGGAGCCATATCCCCGAAAGGTGCGAAGGGCTCAACACCGAGACAGTAGACCGGGACCAGTTTGGTCAAGATGGTCTGGTGACAGGATCGCGATCATCTGCGCAGCGTTTGGCACTGCTGCCATGCTCGGAACGGTTGATACGCTGTATGGGTTGCACTTCTTGTCTGTACTATAGGGCTGCACTTCTTATCTGTACTATAGGGCTGCATTAGGCAGTACTACTGTTAGAGGGATTTTGGAAGTATCGGACCCCTATAGGGCTCCCCTATAAATACTCCCCCTCCCTAAGTTGTAAAGGATAGGACACTCAATCCAAGAATACACTTTGATCTGAGCTTCACATTCCTAAACCTGTTGGTCCAGTCCGCTGCGCCAACAGTTGGTGCCGTCCGTGGGGATCCTAGTCCAAGAAGCTAGCGTCCTCTACATCCACCTAAGAAGAAACATGTCGGACAGGAAGGGTGTGAGCACGGCCCCCCTCCGGAGATTGGCCCGCACCACTAGGACACGGCCCATCCTGGCCGTTGGACCCGATCCTCCTGCAGCCCCCCTCATCGTCAGCCCCCCGACGTGCTGAGCGTGGGGCCAGGCTAGGCCCTAGGAGGGGCACCGGAGGTGCGGGATCCCACTGGCTCAGTGGGGCCAACCTTGGGGAATCCCCCAGCATCTCAGGAGGAGCTCTTTGGGTTGCATCTCCCTGGCGGCCCCCCAGCCGTAGCCCTCCAAACCGACTATGTCCGCTCGCAGGACCCGGAGATAGCCTCCGGAGGTAGCGGGATCCAAGGCGATGCTCTGGCCGCCGAAAATACGAGGTTGAAGGCCGAGTTGGCCCAATGGCGCCAGGAAGCTTCGCTTCGCCCCCTCCCCAGCCCTCTAGGGCTGGGGGGTTGTGGCCATCGCGATAAGTGATGACAAAGATCAAGGGGTGGAGGAGAATGTGTCCTACGACGAGGAGTCTCCGTTGCACCCTGACCTGCAAAGGGTGCGATTCGACTCGAAGTTTCGCGCCGCGAAGCTCCCCAAGTACTCTAGAGAATCTGACCCTGAAGAGTTCTCTCGCTTGTACGCCTTGGCGATAGAAGCCTGTGGGGGAAGCCGAGACACAATGGCTAAGTGTTTTCCTTTGGATCTCGAGGGGATCGCTCTCCGATGGTTTTGGTCATTGAGGCCAGGGACCATCAGGTCGTAGGACCAACTGAAAAAGAAGTTCGTCAACAACTTTCAAGGGACCTTCGTGGCCCCGATGTCCACCGGGAGTCTTTTTCAAGTAAAGAAGCAGCCCAGAGAGACGTTGCGGTAGTATTCGCAGCGCTTCGCACACACCAAAGCACCGATCAAGGGGTTGTCTGCCTCCTCCATAAGTGATGTTGCTCGGGAGGGTGTCACCAACCCGGGCCTCCTCGACAAGCTCCACCGGAAGCCGATATCCTCGGAGGCCCATCTCATGACGTACTTCGAGGAGTACGCTCGATCCGAAAAAGGCCAGCTGTGTAGCCAGGCGATGATTGCCCCCATCCGGGCTCCGAGCATTAAGGTGTATGAAACACCCTCCGGCCCTGCTCTGGATCTTCGCCATTGGGATTCTCGGCGAGGGCAGAAGCATCTTCATGGAGAAGTCCTCAGCATTACCCTGAGGGGCCCTGTAACATCCCAAGAAATAAAAACAAATAGAATAAAAGGAAAACATTATTTAAATCATTTCTGGATTTATTATTAAAGGAAAATCATAAAAGAACCCAAATAAAGCCAAACAGGGAGAAATACTCAAAATTTGGACCTGAAAATTTTATGAGATGAACTAGAGGCCAAGACATAATTTTAGGAATTTTTACAAATTTTTACCAACAGTGATTCAACCCTTAATCAAATATATGAATTACTGGATTTATTTTAAATCAGAAAAGAATTGAAAATGCTTAACGGGCCGCAACCTTCAAAGTGACCGAGCCCAGCCCAGCCCAATCGAGAGTCACTGACCTGTGGGACCCAGGTGTCGGCGCCGCTCCCTTCCTCTCTCCTTCGCCCGCGCCCCGCCTGGCCCCACTGGTCAGCCTCCTCTCGCTCGCCCTCGCTCCCTGACACCCGTGGCCCACCTGTCGGCGCCGTTGTCTTCACGCTCGGCCACTGACAGGTGGGGGGCACCTGTCAGGATCTTCGTCTCCGATGGAAGGGGATCGCTCCCCTTTCCTTTCCCAGCGATCCCTTTCCTTCCCTCGCCGCCGGCCGCCCCGATCCGATCGGATCCACCTCGGACGCCCTTCCTTGGACCACGGCGACCCCCTTCCATCTTTATGCCACGCGTTTTAGCCAATATGGAAGCTAGCCCATGCGGATGGAACCCTCGCCGGCGCAAAAGAGGAACCCTTCGGGTTTCCTCCATTCCCCTTGCCAAAGCCACTGCCGGCGACCCCTATAAATACCCTCGCCCACGCCGCCCTCTGCCCACACCGTAGCCACCTTAGCCGAGCAAGAACAGAGCACCTCGTTCCCAAATTTCGGGCTCCCTCTCTGCCTCGACTCCGGCGAGCCCTCGCCGTCGACTCCGGCCTCCCCTGCCCTAGCCACTGCCACCGTCGAGTCCGTCATCGACCGCCCTCCCTCGGCCGTCCCTCGGTTGGCCGTGGATCCCGCCGGATCGCCGTCGCCGACGAGCTCCCCGAAGGCCTCCTTCGTCTACCCCTCGCCGCCGGTCGCCGTCCGTAGCCGTCGTCACCACCGAAGGTATGGCCGAGACCATCTCGACCTCCCCTTTCCATTTTTGGACGTAGCTAGGCCCTTAGGTCCTCGCCGCCGCCGTCGCCACCGCGCCAGAGGCCACCGTCGCCGGAGACGAAGGGTAAACTACCCTCATCATCACGTGCCGTGCCGGAGTTCATTCGAGTCGCACGATCCCGAGCGTACGGTCCGGATTAGATCCTGTAAGGATCTAATCTGAGCCCTCAGATCCGGTCAAACCAGTATCCTTTGATCCTGGCCGTTGATCGCTATTTAAACTATTGACTCAATCTGGTGCGTCCACGTATACCCGTTCGATACATTTTAATCTGGACCGTCCATTTTCATTAAACCCACCCGCCTCGCATCTGGCCGCTGGATCCAGATCCAACGGTCCAGGTCGCTCGGGTCCACGCGCACAGTCACAGGTTCACGATGAACCTGGTTCACCGTGGACCAGAGGCTGATTTCTGGTTTTAAATAAAATTCAGAAAATAGTTTAAACTTCAAAAATTCATATCTTGCTCAATTTAACTCCAAATTTCCCCATTCAAATTTTGTTAAATTCAGTAAATTATTCTCTACACATTAATGCCATAAAAACAGTATGTTACTATTACCCAAAATATTTTTAGCAAATAAAAGAAGAAAAACCCCTTAGGGATAAATTATTAATTTAGAAAAATAATTTAGAAAAAGCCCTAAGAAATTAAGTCTACTATTTATTCACCAAACATCAGAATATTAAAACTTTAATCCACATAATAAAACCCACAAATATGTATGTTCCTTTATTTGGTGGATTTTATCTGTTATTGAATGTATTATTTATTTTTCCGTATCGAGAAGACTACGAGTTCATCGAGGAGCAGGAGTTCTACCCCGAGGTTCCACCTTCACCCTTTGCTGATCAAGGAAAGTCATCGACCACCTCTGTGGAAACAGTTGATCATAATTGAGCCCATGTTTTAATAAATTATCGCTATAACCCATAGGTTAATATTGCATTAGTCCAATAATCAAGCCTTACACTTATATTTTTTAGATCCCCGTCCATGTGTGCAAACCCAAGCCATGCTTATTGAGCCTTAACTCCTTGTCACTCTACTATAAATTATTAGCTAGTGCCCAATGTACCGGCACAACTGCTATAGGATAAAAAGAATGAGTCGTAGATAGCTGGATTCTGTATATGAATTTCCCCGTTATTCTTGTCTCTGGACTCTGTGGAGTTGGCTAGGTTATAAGTATGGTGGGTTCCGGGTGCAAGCTCGAGCACTGGTTTGTCGCACCCGGGGCACTATAAGGACCGGTCTGCGGGATCTATTGCAAAGCACTTCCGTACCAACCACAAGTCTAATGGGTAAGTCCTAACTGGAAGCATGGAATGCTCCGGCTCGATGCACCATAGAGGAGGGGGCAAGGGGCTAGCCTGCGGGCGACTTGTACCGACGAGGCTCAAGGGGGGTATGGTGGGGCTCCGATGCGTCGGGACACCATATGAAACCCATAAGAGGGTGCTATTGGGTCGGGGAGGACTATATGGAAGGTTTTGACACGAGTTCTCGTGTGATGGGTCATCTCGTTACACTTCGGTGTAGGTGATGAGTGCGTGCCTTGTGGGTACAGTGGTACATCTCTGATCAGAGTAATCCAATCTTTTCGAAAAGCCGAGCCCACGGTCAAGGGCGGGTTGTGTGACTACTCGCAGTTAGTTTACAATTATTTGAATGGTCGAGTTATTCATGGCACGTAAGGACTGTTGAGCGAGGTGGGGCTGACTGTACCCCTCGAGTTAGAAGATGATGATGCACACACACATGTTTACTTTTCCGTACCAATAAATTGCTCACATATAAAGCTTTACAATTATGCTGCTTCCGCAAAACTAGCCACTATCTCCCTTGTTATTACCTTGCATTATATTTGCATTCGGTGGCTTGTTGAGTACATCTGTACTCACCCCGTTGACTTACACCATCAGAGCCAGTCTACTACGAGGAGGATGAAGGTCTGGAGTAGCGACCCAGTCAAGGCGAGACTGGAAGGAGGCGTTCATCTAGGACCCTTATTTTATTAGTTTCTCTTCACCTTTATTCACTTTTGTAATAATGCGGTCTACGAACCGTGAATGATTGCCCGTATTGTACGTGGTCGCATGATGAACGTCTTGTTTTATTGATTTCTATGGAATTTCAATAAAGTCCTGATTTATTAAATCGGGGCGCGACAAGATGGTATCAGAGCCGACTTGACTGTAGGAAGCCAAACAGACCTGACCTTAGGACTTATACTTACTATATTTTCTTACAAACACTGCTTATCCTCTCATCTTCCGAGATTTTCACAAAAATTTCTCTCTTTTGTAGATGCCAGTCCGTACCATGAGTGGGAACCTTCGTGACGAGGCCGGATTCATTCGCGAGCTGCGCATGCTCATCAGCTTCCTTGGATTTGAGCATGAGCCGATGTACCATGGAGTCTTCCCCGACGAGGAAGAAAGCTTCTGCGAGGTCACCGTCGTCGTCCAGCCCTCCCCTCAGACAGCTCACACCTACCGCGGAGGAGGACCTACCTTCCTGGTTGCCAGCCAGCGCACCGCCCTCCAGGCACTCACAGAGCTCCGGATGATCTATGACAACGAGCTCTACGACACGGACTTTCGCTTCGTGCCTCTTCGCACCCCAGGAAGTCCCCACAGTGTCTTCGTCAGCACACTCTCTCAGCGCCATTCTGTGATTGGTCATACCATGCGCTTGTTGGAGGCCATGGATGATCTTCATTACGAGGCACTGCAGGACGCCAATGGACAGCGCGACACAATCAGCTTTTACCGACAGTCTTCTGAGGATCTGAACCGCGAGAACGGAGATCTTCGTCGCCGCATCCAGCAGGGACATCGTTTGGCTGCCGAGGCAGAGGAGTTACGACATCAAAATGAGCTCCTTCGGCAGCGTGTCGCCACCAACCCTCAGCTCCGCTACCAGATCGAGGAATTGAAGAAGGACATTGAGGAGATCGCGCCTCTTCCGCCCCGCAGGAAGAAACCCCTTCGGATCCCTACCGTGAGGCCCAAGAGGATCTCCCGCAGCGCACCACCCGCCGGACCATCCAGCTCCTCGGCCCCGACCGTCTCCCACGAGCCTGAGATCGAGCCGTCCCCCGAGCTACCCTAGACGTAGTTTACGATTGATTGTTTTTCATTTATGCTTGCTTGTATTACCATTCATGTCAAAACATAAGGCATGAATGATGAAATAAATAAATGTAACCGCAAGAACGGTACCTTTTGAAATAAAATACAAAGAGTTCACTAAAATAAATATTGTTTGCTTTGAAAACTCCAGGATGACCAACACTCAGGGTTCCGACGCTCCTCAGAACGGAGGGGATAATGGAAACTTGCCTCAGTGGGGAGCAACTGGGCAAAGGCAAGCCCCGGTTGCCAATCACCCCACTCTGGCCGAGATGATGGCCACGCAGAACCAACTAGTTTCAGCTCTCCTGAATCAGATGCAACAGCAGCAGCAGCAGATGCAGGAGCAGTAGGCTCATTTCTTCCGCCTCCACCAACAGCCTGAGCTGCATCGTCCCGCCGCACCAGCTTCCGCTCCCACCTCTCAGCTCTCGGAGTTCCTCCGAGTTCGCCCACCGACCTTCTCAAGCATCACCAACCCCATGGAGGCTGGGGATTGGTTGCGAGCTATCGAGAAGAAGCTCGACCTCCTTACCTGCACCGAGCAGGAGAGGGTGGCCTTCGCCACCCACCAGCTTCATGGTCCCGCCGCAGAATGGTGGGACAATCTTCGTGAGACCCTGCCAGAGGGACACGCCCACACTTGGGCGGAGTTCTCGGCCGCCTTTCGTGCCGCTCACATCCCCGATGGCATTATTGCGCAAAAACAACAGGAGTTTAGAGACCTGCAGCAGGGGGGCAGGTCTGTTACAGAATACCTGCACGAGTTCAACCGTCTGGCCAGGTACGCTCCTGAGGAGGTCCGTACGGATGCGGCCAGGCAGGCCAAGTTCCTCCGGGGATTAAAGGATGAGCTGTCCCTACAGCTTATCTCTGGAGATTTCGCCAACTTCCAAAAGTTGGTGAACAAAGCCATCATGCAGGAGACCCAGCAGAACAAGGTCGACCTGAAGAAAAAGAGGATGATAGCCTTCAGGCAGAACCAGGGCATGGCCCAGAGGCCCCGCTTTGCTCCACCTCCATCAGCACCGCAGTACCACCCCCGCCCAGTATATCGTCTAGCACCACCAGCCGCCAATGCCGGAGCCAGTCAACCTCGCCCCGCTCCCGCCGCACCAACCGCCCCAGCTGCCCGGCCAAGAAGCCGGAGATCCTGAGAGACAGGCATGGCAAGCCTGTAGTTTGCTTCAATTGCCGCCAGGAGAGACACTACTCCCATCAGTGCCCTCATCCCAAGCGTACTCAAGGCGTCGCTTCAAACCCCGCCGTCCGCGCCAAGGTCAACCACGTCACCGCCGAAGAAGCCCAGGCCGCCCCGGAGATTGTCGTGGGTAAGTTTATGGTTCATTCATCACTTGCAGTGGTATTATTTGACACCGGAGCTACACACTCCTTTATATCAACTGCTTTTGTGGAAAGTAATACCTTGGACATAAGTGAACTACCCAGGCCAGTATTGATAGCTACCCCGGGCAAGCAAACCCTCGCCTGTTCTTTTAGTCCAAGGGTATGGGTAGATATCCAAGGCACGATATTTTGGGCCGACCCCATTCTAATAGAATGTCAAGGTTTGGATCTCATTCTAGGGATGGATTGGCTAAATAAACATCAAGGAGTGATAGAATGTGCCCAGAGAAAGGTGACTGTGACTAATGAAGAAGGGACTATCGTCACATTCCAGATGCCAAGCATGAAGACCGGAAGGACAAGACTCCATCAGATTACCTTGGAGGAGATACCAGTAGTCAGTGAATACCCGGACGTATTCCCAGAGGATCTACCAGGGATGCCACCCAAGAGGGACATCGAGTTCAGGATTGACTTGGTGCCCGGAACTACCCCGATTTATAAGCGACCATACCGGATGGCCGCCAATGAGTTAGCTGAGATGAAGCAGCAGCTGGAGGATCTTGAGAAGAAAGGCTACATCAGACCTAGCACATCGCCATGGGGTGCTCCCGTAATCTTCGTCGAGAAGAAAGAAGACAAGGCAAAGCGTATGTGTGTGGATTATCGCGCCTTGAATGAAGTAACCATCAAGAATAAGTATCCATTGCCTCGGATCGATGATCTCTTCGACCAGTTAAAGGAGCTACAGTATTCTCGAAGATCGACGTGCGGTCTGGTTATCATCAGTTGAGGATTCGAGAAGAAGATATACCCAAGACTGCCTTCACCACCCGTTATGGATTATATGAGTGCACGGTTATGTCCTTTGGATTGACCAACGCCCCTGCATTCTTCATGAATATGATGAATAAGGTCTTCATGGAATATTTGGACAAATTCATCGTAGTCTTCATAGACGACATACTCATTTATTCCAAGGACCAGAAAGAGCACGAGACTCACCTCCAGTTAACCTTAGGAAAGCTAAGGGAACACCAACTGTATGGCAAGTACAGCAAATGCAAGTTTTGGACGGCAGAAGTAAAATTCCTTGGACACATCATCTCTGCGCAAGGAATCGCAGTAGACCCTGCCACCGTAGAAGCAGTTACGGATTGGCTGCCACCCACGAACGTATCTGAGATACGAAGTTTTCTGGGTTTGGCCGGATATTATCGGAGATTCATTGAGAATTTTTCTAAAATAACCAAGCCAATGACCAAGTTGTTGCAGAAAGGAGAGAAGTTTGAATGGACTCCTGAATGCGAGGAGAGTTTCCGCACTCTCAAGACCCGTCTGGTGTCAGCACCCATACTAACCCTACCCGATATCCGCAAGGACTTCCATGTCTACTGCGACGCATCTCGCCAAGGATTGGGATGTGTTCTTATGCAAGATGGAAAAGTTATCTCTTATGCCTCCCGTCAGTTGAGACCCCATGAGTTGAACTACCCGACCCACGATTTGGAATTAGCCACTGTGGTACACGCCCTTAAGATTTGGAGGCACTATTTGGTTGGGAATCGTTGTGAGATCTTTACGGATCACAAGAGCTTGAAGTACATCTTCACATAGCCAGACCTCAATCTGAGGCAAAGACGATGGTTGGAACTAATCAAGGACTATGACTTAGGTATTAACTACCACCCCGGAAAAGCAAATGTGGTAGCTGATGCATTAAGTCGCAAGGGATATTGCAAAGCCATGATGATTCAAGAACACGCACCCCCTGTTATGTAGAGAGATGGAAAAGTTAAATCTTGGGTTAACCACAAGAGCCTATCTAGCCACCTTGGAGACTCAACCTGTTCTGTTCGAACAAATCCGCAAAGCTCAATCGGAAGACCCGGACATAGCTGCCATTAGGAAGAACATGAGGCAAGGAAAAGCCCCAGGATTTTCAGAGGACGAAAACGGCACCATATGGTTTGGAACCCGGATATGCGTACCGGATAAGCCCGAGATAAAAACCCTTATCCTGAGAGAAGCCCATGAGACATTGTACTCCATTCATCCCGGCAGTACCAAGATGTACCAGGATCTGAAGGAACGTTATTGGTGGGTCAGCATGAAAAGAGAGATTGCACAGTTTGTCGCTGAGTGTGACACCTGCAGGAGGGTAAAAGCTGAACACCAGAAACCTGCAGGGCTGCTGCAGCCATTGAAAGTACCTGAATGGAAGTGGGAAGAGATCGGTATGGATTTCATCACCGGACTACCAAAGACCCAACTTGGGTATGATTCTATTTGGGTAATAATCGATCGGCTTACGAAAGTAGCACATTTCATAGCCGTCAAGACGACTTTTAGTGGCCCTAATCTTGCAGAACTATACATGGCCCAGATTGTATGTCTTCATGGAGTACCCAAGAAGATAGTATCCGACAAAGGAAGTCAGTTTACCTCTCGTTTCTGGAAGAACCTTCAAGAGGAGATGGGCACGAGATTGAATTTCAGTACCGCCTACCACCCTCAGACAGATGGACAAACAGAGAGGGTAAATCAGATATTGGAGGATATGCTTCAAGCATGTGTCTTGGATTTTGGAGCCACTTGGGACAAGAGCTTGACGTACGCTGAGTTTTCATACAACAACAGCTATCAAGCCAGCCTTCAGATGTCTCCCTTTGAAGCACTATATGGACGAAAGTGCAGAACGCCCCTACTTTGGGACCAAACCGGTGAATCCCAAGTATTCGGAACAGACATTCTTCGTGAAGCTGAAGAGAAGGTACGGATCATCAGAGACCGACTCAAGACAGCCCAATCACGACAGAAGAGCTACGCAAATAATCGTCGCCGAGACCTAGCCTTTGAAGAAGGAGATCATGTGTACCTTCGAGTTACGCCTCTCTGTGGTACTCAATGGTTTAACATGAGAGGAAAGTTGGCCCCTCGATATGTTGGACCATTTCCCATTGTTCGACACCAAGGCGAAGTTGCATATCAGTTGGAATTACCACCCTCATTGGCTAGAGTGCATGACGTATTTCACGTATCCCAACTCAAGAAGTGTCTCCGCATCCCCACAGAGCAAGTGGATCTTCAGCAGTTGGATGTTCAAGAGGATCTGACCTATGTGGAAAAGCCTGTCAAGATATTGGAAGTCAAAGAAAGGATCACCAGGAGTCGGGTCATCCGTTTCTGTAAAGTACAGTGGAGCAATCATCCTGTAGAAGAAGCTACATGGGAAAAAGAAGATGAACTCAAGGCACAGCATCCTGAGCTATTCGAGGATTGATCCGAATCTCGAGGACGAGATTCTCTGTAGGGGGGATAGGATTGTAACATCCCAAGAAATAAAAACAAATAGAATAAAAGGAAAACATTATTTAAATCATTTCTGGATTTATTATTAAAGGAAAATCATAAAAGAACCCAAATAAAGCCAAACAGGGAGAAATACTCAAAATTTGGACCTGAAAATTTATGAGATGAACTAGAGGCCAAGACATAATTTTAGGAATTTTTACAAATTTTTACCAACAGTGATTCAACCCTTAATCAAATATATGAATTACTGGATTTATTTTAAATCAGAAAAGAATTGAAAATGCTTAACGGGCCGCAACCTTCAAAGTGACCGAGCCCAGCCCAGCCCAATCGAGAGTCACTGACCTGTGGGACCCAGGTGTCGGCGCCGCTCCCTTCCTCTCTCCTTCGCCCGCGCCCCGCCTGGCCCCACGGGTCAGCCTCCTCTCGCTCGCCCTCGCTCCCTGACACCCGTGGCCCGCTTGTCGGCGCCGTTGTCTTCACGCTCGGCCACTGACAGGTGGGCGCCACCTGTCAGGATCTTCGTCTCCGATGGAAGGGGATCGCTCCCCTTTCCTTTCCCGGCGATCCCTTTCCTTCCCTCACCGTCGGCCGCCTCGATCCGATCGGATCCACCTCGGACGCCCTTCCTTGGACCACGGCGACCCCCTTCCATCTTTATGCCACGCGTTTTAGCCAATATGGAAGCTAGCCCATGTGGATGGAACCCTCGCCGGCGCAAAAGAGGAACCCTTCGGGTTTCCTCCATTCCCCTTGCCAAAGCCACTGCCGGCGACCCCTATAAATACCCTCGCCCACGCCGCCCTCTGCCCACATCGTAGCCACCTTAGCCGAGCAAGAACAGAGCGCCCCGTTCCCAAATTTCGGGCTCCCTCTCTGCCTCGACTCCGGCGAGCCCTCGCCGTCGACTCCGGCCTCCCCTGCCCTAGCCACTGCCACCGTCGAGTCCGTCGTCGACCGCCCTCCCTCGGCCGTCCCTCGGTTGGCCGTGGATCCCGCCGGATCGCCGTCGCCGACGAGCTCCCCGAAGGCCTCCTTCGTCTACCCCTCGCCGCCGGTCGCCGTCCGTAGCCGTCGTCACCACCGAAGGTATGGCCGAGACCGTCTCGACCTCCCCTTTCCATTTTTGGACGTAGCTAGGCCCTTAGGTCCTCGCCGCCGCCGTCGCCACCGCGCCAGAGACCACCGTCGCCGGAGACGAAGGGTAAACTACCCTCGTCATCACGTGCCGTGCCGGAGTTCATTCGAGTCGCACGATCCCGAGCGTACGGTCCGGATTAGATCCTGTAAGGATCTAATCTGAGCCCTCAGATCCGGTCAAACCGGTATCCTTTGATCCTGGCCGTTGATCGCTATTTAAACTGTTGACTCAATCTGGTGCGTCCACGTATACCCGTTCGATACATTTTAATCTGGACCGTCCATTTTCATTAAACCCACCCGCCTCGCATCTGGCCGCTGGATCCAGATCCAACGGTCCAGGTCGCTCGGGTCCACGCGCACAGTCACAGGTTCACGGTGAACCTGGTTCACCATGGACCAGAGGCTGATTTCTGGTTTTAAATAAAATTCAGAAAATAGTTTAAACTTCAAAAATTCATATCTTGCTCAATTTAACTCCAAATTTCACCATTCAAATTTTGTTAAATTCATTAAATTATTCTCTACACATTAATGCCATAAAAACAGTATGTTACTGTTACCCAAAATATTTTTAGCAAATAAAAGAAGAAAAACCCCTTAGGGATAAATTATTAATTCAGAAAAATAAATTAGAAAAAGCCCTAAGAAATTAAGTCTACTATTTATTCACCAAACATCAGAATATTAAAACTTTAATCCACATAATAAAACCCACAAATATGTATGTTCCTTTATTTGGTGGATTTTATCTGTTTATTGAATGTATTATTTATTTTTCCGTATCGAGAAGACTACGAGTTCATCGAGGAGCAGGAGTTCTACCCCGAGGTTCCACCTTCACCCTTTGCTGATCAAGGAAAGTCATCGACCACCTCTGTGGAAACAGTTGATCATAATTGAGCCCATGTTTTAATAAATTATCGCTATAACCCATAGGTTAATATTGCATTAGTCCAATAATCAAGCCTTACACTTATATTTATTAGATCCCCGTCCATGTGTGCAAACCCAAGCCATGATTATTGAGCCTTAACTCCTTGTCACTCTACTATAAAATTATTAGCTAGTGCCCAATGTACCGGCACAACTACTATAGGATAAAAAGAATGAGTCGTAGATAGTTGGATTCTGTATATGAATTTCCCCGTTATTCTTGTCTCTGGACTCTGTTGGAGTTGGCTAGGTTATAAGTATGGTGGGTTCCGGGTGCAAGCTCGGGCACTGGTTTGTCGCACCCGGGGCACTATAAGGACCGGTCTGCGGGATCTGTTGCAAAGCACTTCCGTACCAACCACAAGTCTAATGGGTAAGTCCTAACTGGAAGTATGGAATGCTCCGGCTCGATGCACCATAGAGGAGGGGGCAAGGGGCTAGCCTGCGGGCGACTTGTACCGACGAGGCTCAAGGGGGGTATGGTGGGGCTCCGATGCGTCGGGACACCATATGAAACCCATAAGAGGGTGCTATTGGGTCGGGGGGGACTATATGGAAGGTTTTGGCACGAGTTCCCGTGTGATGGGTCATCTCGTTACACTTCGGTGTAGGTGATGAGTGCGTGCCTTGTGGGTACAGTGGTACATCTCTGATCAGAGTAATCCAATCTTTTCGAAAAGCCGAGCCCACGGTCAAGGGCGGGTTGTGTGACTACTCGCAGTTAGTTTACAATTATTTGAATGGTCGAGTTATTCATGGCACGTAAGGACTGTTGAGCGAGGTGGGGCTGACTGTACCCCTCGAGTTAGAAGATGATGATGCACACACACATGTTTACTTTTCCGTACCAATAAATTGCTCACATATAAAGCTTTACAATTATGCTGCTTCCGCAAAACTAGCCACTATCTCCCTTGTTATTACCTTGCATTATATTTGCATTCGGTGGCTTGCTGAGTACATCTGTACTCACCCCGTTGACTTACACCATCAGAGTCAGTCTACTACGAGGAGGATGAAGGTCTAGAGTAGCGACCCAGTCAAGGCGAGACTGGAAGGAGGCGTTCATCTAGGACCCTTATTTTATTAGTTTCTCTTCACCTTTATTCACTTTTGTAATAATGCGGTCTACGAACCGTGAATGATTGCCCGTATTGTATGTGGTCACATGATGAACGTCTTGTTTTATTGATTTTCTATGGAATTTCAATAAAGTCCTGATTTATTAAATCGGGGCGCGACAGGCCCCGCCAAGCATCAACACACTGCGGGTGGAGGGCGTCCCACCAGAGCTAAAGCGCCTGCAAGGGCGCCTCCGGGGGGAGCGACCTTCTACTGCAGCGTTCATGGCGACAATCGGAGCCACGACACCGACTCCTACTGTACCATCCTCGCCCTCCGGAATGACTACCTCGAGCGAAGCTCCGGCCGCGGCTCCTCCAATAAAGCGCCTCCAATATCCCACGCCGACTCCGTTCAGGTGGTCGGGCGCCGTGATGAGCCAGGAGCTTTAGGGCTTACTCCGGAGGTTGGCAGGTTCCCAGTTCCCAAACTTGAAGATAGGGCAGACTGGGGGAAGCGGGTGGTCCTGCCTATTTTTGGAGGCGGAGTTTTGGGGGCTATGTCAAAGCGGTAGCGAAGGGAGTATGTCCGGGAAGTCGGGCATATCGGGACTTCTAGCTTCACCATGCTTCTCGAGTGGTCCCACGTTCCCATCTCCTTCACCGCTGACGATGCTGTCGACATCAAATTCCCGCATGCTGATCCCCTCATCATTTCAGTGGATATTGCTGGTGTTGAGGTGCGTCGCATCTTAGTTGATGGAAGTAGTTCTACTGACATCATTTTCATGCAGGCCTTCGATCAGTTGTGTCTCTCTCAGAAGCACCTATTGCCGGCTTCCCGGCTGCTCTAGGTTTTGTAGGACCACTCCTCGATGTCCTTGGCCAGATTGGGCTAGAGGTGACCTTCGAAGAAGCTCCCTTGTCTCACAACGAAGAGATCATCTTCAATGTCGTCGATGCCCCGTACGCCTACAACGCCATCTTCAAGAGGGGTATGCTCAACCGCTTCGGGGCCATAGCACACCACAACTATTTGTGCCTCAAGATGCCAACCCCTGGAGGGGTGCTATCAGTCCTGGGTGATCAGGCTGTGCCTCAACGAGTGGAGTACGGCCACTCTGCACCTTTGGAGCCAAGGCAAGTCCACAGCATTCGCGGGAACTCGAAGGAGGCCGAACTTCCTGGCGTCAGCAACATTCCCCTACCCGTGATGGGCCCCCCAAAGAGCCCGCTGCCAAGCCTCATCCAGAGGGGGAGGTCGTCACAAGGATCTTGATCCAGGATGGGAAGGAGTACCCTATCTAGTTCAGAGGAGGCCTAGAGCCGGACGTATTAAAGCAACTCGAAGAAGTCGTCCGAAGCAACCTAGACATCTTTGTGTGGTCCGAGGAAGACATACCTGGCGTCGACTGCTCCATCATCGAGCACTCCTTGGCGGTCAACCCGAAGGCTCGCCCAGTGCGCCAAGGGCTCCGCAAGCTATCCTCCGAATGAGCTGATCTCACCAAGATCGAGATATAAAATCTGCTCAGGGCTGGGGTAATTCGGGAAGTCAGTCATACAGAGTGGTTGTCAAACCCTATGTTCGTCCAGAAGAAAACATCTGGCAAATGGCGCATGTGTATCGATTTCACATCTTTGAATAAAGCTTGCCGCCATGACCCCTACCCCATGCCTCGCATAGACCAATTGGTCGACTCCACGGCAGGTTCTGAGCTCCTCAGCTTCCAAGACACATACTTCGGGTATCATCAGATTTGGCTGAAGCAGGAAGATCAAGTTAAGACAAGCTTCGTTACTCCCTCCGGAGTATTCTGCTATGTGCGGATGCCTTTCGGCCTCTAGAACGCTGGGGCCACCTTCTCCAGGTTGATATCCAAAGCCCTGGGTCACCAGATTGGTCGCAATATCGAAGCTTACATGGATGATATCGTCATCAAAAGCACGGATAAACACTGTCATAGCTCAGATATAGCGGAAACATTTCATAGCCTCCGGAGTTGAGGGATTTGCCTTAACCTGGAGAAATGTGTCTTCGAAGCCCGAGATGGGAAGCTGCTCGGTTATCTAGTTTCCAATCAAGGTATCGAAGGCAGCCCAACCCAAGTCAGCGCACTTCAGAACATGGTCCCTCCCTAGAACTTGAAGCAGGCTCAGAAGTTGGCTGGGCGCCTCGCGGCTCTCAGCAGCTTCCTAGCCAGGTCAACCGAGCGAAGTCTGCCTATATTCAAGGCGTTGCGGGGATCCAAGGACTTTGAATGGACTCCCGAATGTCAAAACTGATTCGACAGCATAAAGGAATACCTCGTCAATCTTATTACCCTCGCTACACCCCGGAGTGGTGATCCCCTTCTCGTCTATCTCACTGCCACGGGCTGGGCGGTGAGCTCGGCGTTAATTCATGAAGAAGAAGCTGATGGAAAACTGGTTCAGCGCCTGGTGTACTTTGTGTCCGAAGCCCTCTCTGGAGCAAAAACTCGGTACACCGAGCTCAAGAAAGTGGCATACACCCTCGTCACGGCCTCCCGGAAGCTATGACACTACTTTCTAGCCCACAACATAGTCATCCCAACCGCTTACCCTCTGGGTGACATGTTCTAGAATAAGGATGCTACTAGAAGAATTGGCAAGTAGGCAGTGGAACTTGCTCCGTTCGGCATCACTTTCGTGGTCTGAACTGCCATTAAGTCTCAAATCCTCGCAGATTTTGTTGTCGAATGGACACCGGCAGCAGGTCATGCCCCTGATGAAGCTAACGAAGGGGTGTGGACTATTTATTCAGATGGTGCTTACCAAGCCTCGGGAGCAGGCTTAGGGGTAGTCATTGTTTCTCCCTCGGGTCAACAAGCATTATACTCTGTTCGGTCGAATTTTAAAGCTACAAACAACGTTGCTGAGTATGAAGGAGTGTTGCTAGGCCTCCGCAAGGCGCATGCGCTCGGGGCTGCTAGAGTGATCGTCAAGACCAACTCTCAAATCGTGGCCAGGCACGTGGACAAGAGTTTTCAAGCTCGACACCCCGATCTCGTCGCATTACTCGAGGCCGTTCGGAAGCTCGAGGCAACTTTTAAAGGAATTTCTGTCCAAAGCATTCCAAGAAGCGAAAATTGTCAGGCTGATATCCTTGCTAAGGCTGGCACAGGCGGTCAAGCCCTTCCTCCCACTGCTTTCTTCGAGGAACTCGCCAAGCCATCTACATCTCTCCGAGAAAGCACCCCGACCCAAGTTCCGACAGATCCTTTGGCGTCCTTGAAACCAGCCGAGGTCCTTTGTATGGTCGACGGTGATTGGCGGGAGCCCATCCTGCAGCTACTTAAAGGCGAAGTGGAAAGCAAGCCTGGTACCGAGCTTTCGCAACTTCAGCTCCACGCGAGATCTTATCAGGTCATTAACGGAGTACTCTACAAGTCGGGTGTCTGTTCCCCGCTGCTTCGGTGCATCTCTCGTCCCAACGGGAAGCAGATGCTTCAGGAAATTCACGAAGGCTTGTGTGGTAGCCATATGGCCCCTCGGGCCCTCGCCGGGAAAACTCTTCGTCAGGGCATGTATTGGCCCACTATTGTCGCCGATGCTGAAGATCTAGTGCGCACCTGTCAAGGGTGCCAATGGATGGGGCGGCGAAGCCATCAGCCTCCCACCACCCTGCAAATCATCGCGCCTGTTTGGCCTCTAGCTCGATGGGGGATGGACCTCATCGGTCTGTTTCCTAGAGCTAAGGGCAACCTGCGCTTTGCCGTCATCGTTGTTGAATACTTCTCCAAGTGGGTCGAATCCGAGCCACTGACCGGCATCACCTCCCGAAGCATCCAGAAGTTCTTTTGGCAAAACATCATCTACCGGTTCGGAGTGCCCAAGCAGCTCATGTTGGATAATGGCACTCAGTTTGATGCAAGTACTTTCAAGACATTCTGCGAGGAGCTTGGAGTACAGCTATGCTTCGCAGCCGTCTGGCACCAGTAGTCTAATGGTGTCGTTGAACGAGCCAACGGGCATATACTTTCCAGCCTCAACAAGCGTATCGTGGGTTTGGCTAAGGGCCTATGGCCCAAAGAGTTGCCCAAGATTTTGTGGTCTATCTGGACCACCCCTTCCTGAGCAACCAGATTCACCCCCTTTCGGCTGTTGTTCGGAGACGGAGCAATGACGCCGATGGAGCTTCGGGCTATCTCCCTGCGGGTCACAACTCTAGAAGCCAATGAAGGGCATGCCATATCCCTCGACCTCATGGAAGAATCAAGGCTCTGAGCCATCGCCAACCTTTCCAAGTATCAAAAACAGACGAAAGCATTGTACGACCCCAAAGTAAAGCAAAGCGAGTTCAAGCCAGGGCATCTCGTCCTTCGAGTGGTTGTTGCCCCCACGAATATGGGCAATAAGTGGGAAGGTCCATACATCATCATCGGCTCCAGACGACCGGGGTCCTACCGTTTGGCTACTCTATAAGGCGAAGATCTGAAGCACACTTGGCATGCGAAGCATCTGAAGCGCTATTTCGCGTAATTTGATGTAATACATTTTTCCTTTTTTATTTTTTGTTGTACTTGATTTCTCAGGTTCAATAATAAAATCCGGCAAAACGTTCTACCGAAGTGGACGCACTATGGTACTAGGCACGATCCCTACAGACTCGAAGGGTTCCGGGCCCTGGCTCGAAGCACCCCATCGAAGGGTTCCGAGCCCCGGCTCGAAGCACCCCATTCTAGGTTCCGAGCTCCAGCTCGAAGCACCCCATTTTTGGTTCCGAGCTCCGGCTCGAAGCACCCTACCTTAGGGTTCTGAGCTCCGGCTCGAAGCACCATTATTTGGGTTCCGAACTCTAGCTCAAAGCACCCAATTCTGGGTTCCGTGCTCCGGCTCGAAGCACACCATTTTGGGTTCCGAGCTCTAGCTTGAAGCACCCTACCTCAGAGTTCCAAGATCTGGCTCGAAGCACCATTGTTCGGGTTCTGAGCTCTAGCTCGGCGCGCCCTATATCTGGGTTCCGAGCTCTGGCTCGATGCACCCTATGATTGGGTTCCGAGTACCCGGCCCAAAGTGCCTCGTGCTCAAGTCCTGAGGACCAGGTCCGAAGCGCCATGTGTTTTGTGCTGTAGGTCATGGCTCGTAGTAAGTAAGTGTGGTATTTCTGGCTCCCGATCCTAGGTCCTAACGCATTGCACCCATCCGACAAGTCACCTACACACAAAGAGGGGGAGAAAGGAGTAGACAAGGAAGAAATCAGGATCCATCAGTGGCACGAACAAAATTTCATAGGTTGCACAAAACGTGGACGATAGCTATTACAAGGTCGAACTGAAAAATCTAGCTAAGAGAACTCATCGTCTAAGCCAAGCAGGAATCGGAAGCCTTTCCGTTCTTGTAGGTTGCCTAGACCCCTTGCACCCTCTCTGGTCCGTGCCCCTAGAGTCACGCGAACGGACTCCTTCTTCTCTTTCTTCTTCTGCTTCCTCTCCTCCTTCTTTTGAGCCTGAAAATCCTTATGTTCTTCTTGATGATGTGCTCAGCTGCGCAAGCCTTGGTCTTCGAGCCCCGGTTCATCGGGGCCAGTCTCCACATCGGACCAATTCACCGGCTCGAGCGATGAGGATGGGGCACGTGCCTTTTCCTCTTCTTCCTTGATAAAACCCAAAACCTCATGAAGGACCTCAGGGATAACGTGCCCGTTGTCATCTCGAGGAACGTTGAAGCGTGTAGGCTGATAGGCCCTGAGGGCCTCTGAGAAACCAAGGGTTGGTTTCGGAGTCTGTGATGAGTGATTGACATATTTTATCCTCTGATTCGAAGGGGTCCCTCCGAAGGGGTACGGAGGTTGTTTCACCAAAGGGTTCGGTGGGTCTGTTGGCTGCAGCTATTGCAGCGGAGTGTGCCTGTCGAAGGGGTCCAACAGTACACGATGATTGGGTCATACCGAAGGTCTCGGTACTTTGGGCGGTACATCAGAGTGTGTGCCGGAGGTTGTTTACCTGGAGAGGTCTCCGAGGTACTAGATACACTTGGCTGTTTGTCTATGGTGTGCATGTGACTTCGGAGGCGACGGACAGTTCGTAACAAGTGAACCTGGGTCAAGTGGGAGGCTTGATGCTAGGGGAGAAGGGAGCTCCGTCACAAAGGCTGCGAAGGGGTCGAGGTCGGACCTCGGGTCAAGGTGCGCCAGGAGAAGGCAGTAAGTGCGGAGTGTGGCTCCGGCTGAAGGTACTTCGAGACGAAGTCCTCGGAGGCGAGGCACTTCGAAGGGTACTCCGAATGGAGTGACTTCGGAGTATGGTGGACCGAGTCCTCAGCAATGAGGCAGGGTTTTCGAAGTGTGCTCTGGAGGGAGGCACTCGAAGGTATACCCGACGAAGGTCTCAGAAGTCGAGGTGCATCCAAGGCATGGTCCGGGTGAGGATCATCGAGGAGTGTGCTCGGGGAGAGACACTGCGACGAAGTTCTCATGGAATGCTTCACGCGGAGGCCTTGGACGAAGGAAGGACTTCGAAGGGTGGTACTCCGAAGTGAAGCTGACTTCGGAGTGAGAAGCTGTGAAGTCGTGGTGGTCCTCTCCGAAGGTGTTGGTGCGAAGGCCCAAGGGCTTTGACGGTTTCGGCTCAAAACCGTCTCTGTATCGAAGGCTGACTTCGGTGAAGCGAAGGCCGTCAGGCTCAAGGCTTCTCACCGAAGCTACCGCACCCCTCGCGTGCAAAGGGGGGCTTCAGAAGGGTCCAAAACGGCAAAGGCTGGCCGCGTCTGCTCTGCAAAAGTTGATGCTGTCCCCTCTGCGAAGCTGACAAAAGAAGCCTCCAAATAAAGTAGACTATCAGCTGTACCCCCCTGTTCTGATGAGACAAAACCGGTGTAAACCCTAGGGGTAAAGTAGTCTATTCACAGGGCTGAATAGTGCCTATAAATAGTGGAGGCTAGCTAGGTCACATCAACACTTTTAGCAGTCATTTTTGAGCTCCTGTGCTAGCCGCCACATACTCTTGTGTTCATCCTGTGAGTTCATTTTGTGTTCCCTGTTCAAGTAATGAAACTTTGATTCTGTTCTCATTTGTGCTTGAACTTGTATTCTGTGTTGCACTGCATGCTTTGATTTCGCTGGGCACCATCTTCTTGTGAGTTTTTCTAGAGAGGTGTGTGAGAAGTCTGTCTGGGTGAAGTGTGTCTTTCAGTGTCTGTTCGCTCTGTGTAAACTGGAGGCTAGACCTCTCTGATTACTAGCGAAGCACTGTCTCTGTGCTGAATCGAAGCCCGTTTTCTTCCCTTGTTGAAGTCCTCGGCGAAGTGTGTTCAGTGTGCGTTTAGACTTCTGAAGTGCGAAGCCTAGTACTAGTTGCTAGCGCTGAGTATTTGGTTGAAGTCCTAAGAGGGAAGTCTGCTCTTGCGAAGGGTGAAGTGTGAAGCCTGCTCAAAGGCACCCAGTGTGCTGAGCCTGCACTGACTTAGCAGAGCTGATCGAAGTCCTCAGAGGGAAGTCCGCTCTTGCGAAGGGTAAAGTGCGAAGCCTGCTCAAAGGCACCCTGTGTGCGGAGCCTGCACTGACTTAGCAGAGCTGAATTTTCGGGGTTGTGGGTGGAGCGAAGTCTTCTTGGCTTCGAACTTTTGATCCTTGCGAAGCCTGATTTCGGAGCTGTGAAATACCTCCGAACCAGAACTTCAAAGGGTGTGTTCGAAGCTTGTTCCGCAGAAGACAGAAGTAAAATAGAAGGCTATTTTTTGTCTGAAATTTTAAAAGCTCCCATTCACCCCCCCCCCCCTCTGGTCGCCGTTTCTGGTCCAACAGCCTCGAAGATGGCCCATTGGTGCCGGAGGGCTTCGTCCCCATCGAGTATCTTGACGTCGGAATCACGAGTGTCACAGATACCCTAGATGATTTCCAGAAAATAACTTTCCTTTATTAATGGATTACGAAAGTTTCTATCTATTACAGGAGCTGTGATACGAAGGCCCTAGGGGAAACTACACCTTCGGGTCCAGAAGGGCGCAGTGGGAGGAGGCTTCGAAGAGGGCTGAGGAAGGCTCGATCGAAGGGCCTCGTCTATCCAAGCCTTGACTGCATCCGGGCCCTCCACCCTCCAAGTCGTTTGGAGAGCCCTCCAAGCTTGCGCGACCGCCGGAACCGGGTAAAGGAGACGGCTCCCCCTAAAGGTGACTGGAGGCGAGCTCAACACCGAAGGCAAAGTGCCCCCGGAAGCCTCTAGCTGATGAAGTACACCGAGGGAAGCCATCCGCGCTGACACCTCCCCGTATCTCAACACCATGGAGCTTATCTGCCGGATAGCAGCCTGAATAAACTTCAGTCAGCGGCTAAGGGTCTCCTGGGCGACATCGAAGGCTATGCATCCCGTGCCGTAGTGCTCCAGGACCCTTCAGAGGGACACCACGGTGTTAGCCGCGGTCTTCTCACCTTGGGCCAGTGCCTCGGCCGCCACTTCGTTCCGGGCCAGGAGATCCATGATTGTTCGCTCGAGCTTGAGTCCTTGGATCTTCTGGATCTCCGCAGCGGTGACCTTTGCCTGGAGCTCCTCCATCTCGATGACCTGGACCCAGAAGGCGTCAACCTCGACCTCGAGCCTGTCTGCTTCGGTGGCCCGGGCTCAGAGCTCCTCCATCTCAGTGACCTGGGCCCAGAAGGCGTCAACCTCGGCCTTGAGCCTATCTGCTTTGGCAGCCCGGGCTCAGAGTTCATCCATCTCGATGACTTGGGCCTTGAGGACGGTGATTTTAGCAACTTGGGCCTGGAGGCCTTCCATTTCGGCCGCCCGAGCCCGGAGTGTGTCGATCTCCGCGACCTGAACTCGGAGCTCCTCGGCTCCGGCGGCTTTTGTGTGGAGGCCCGCGACCTCCGTTTCCAACACCCGGAGCCGGTCAGCCTCAGCCGCGTGCTCCTAGGCAATCCTCTCGGTAGCCTCAGCTCGTTCGGGGAGCCTCAAAGTCTCACGCTTGTGGCGACTCCACTCAATGGAGAGAGACACCAGCGATCCCTATGCCAATGCGACTATCTGCGCACAATGGAGCAAAGAGTAAGCCATAAGCGAAGGAGGTGCTAGGGGCTCAGCTGGTAGCATCTTGAAGGCATACCTGGCTCATGGTGCTCTCGATAGCGAAGCCGAGGCTGGCGCCGTCCACCCGGCCGAGCTCCGATATCAGCTCGGTGTCCCTCAGACCCAAGTAGGAGTCGTGGAGGGGAGCGATCTTCGTCGTGAAGTTTTGGTCGCTTTGCAGGAAAGGAACCAAGAGGGGCACGCAGGCGCGGGCATGCCCCAGGTCCGTAGGAGGGCGGACCTTGGTTCATCGAGTGGCTTCCTCCGAGGCTACCTATGAGGCTTCCTCCGAATCCGCCTCGCCGTCTGACTCTGAGACCTCCACCACATCAACAGGGGCTTTGGCCCTAGCACCGGCGGCATCTCCGAAAGGCACAGACGATGAGGCTGGAGCCCAGGTAGAGGTGCCTGGCCAAGTGCGAGGTAAGTCAATGAGAAGCAGCGTAAGTTAAAATACTCAGGTAGGAGATCAGTGCGAGGCTTTGTACCTTCGTTCATGGTCTCGGTTGGAGGGTCCAGGGACTGAACGTCTACGGGGGTACGGGGCCGGAAGAAGAGGTCATCCATCGAATTTATCGGGGAGTCGGCCAACGCCGCGGCTAATTCAGACACCACGTTGGCGCTCCCCTCAACCGCTCCTAGGGGGTCGGCCAACCCCCCTAGGTCCAGGTTGTCCGTCTCTCGACTTCCACGGGAGCTGGCAGAGACCCCCTCCAATACCGGGCCACGTGGAGGAGTAGACCGGGGAGACACCGTTGCTCCCGTGTCGCCCGCCTCCGGTCCGGACTCCAGAGGAGGCTGCGGCAAATTCGTCGAAGCCGAAACCCCTCCGTAATCGGTGCCACAGGAAGCTGGTCGATCCGACCAGGATGTGCCAGGGTTCGGTAGGGAATTGTTTGGTTCTGTCCCCGCCTCCCCGCTAGAGGATTCCCCCTCAGAGTTGGAGGTGGAGGAGCGAGCCGGGGAGAGCCGCTTGGGACCATTCACGGTTTTCTTCTTCTTCGGAGTGAGCCTCGGAGACTCCCCCATGTCGAGATCTGCCGCCCTCTTCTTCGAAGCCGGGCGTAAGGCATCCGCCTCTGGGAGGTGTGGCGGAGAGAGATTGAGCGCGTCGCACACGCGGTTGAACCGCTCCAAGGACCCAACGAGCTCCATACTCCACTTGTGCTCGGCCGGAGTGGGGGCCCCGAGGATCTTCTCGGCTACTCGGGCTACCTCTTCAGGGGTCTTGACAACGAGCGACCCTGCAATCAAGTTAAGTATTTTAGCACCTCCGCTGACTCCCGAAGTCGTAAGATGTTTGTTGCGGGGAAGTAGAAGGCGATCGAACCTAGCAAGTTGGAAGGCTCTGCTGAGGTAGACTCATCCTGGGTGCTCCGAAGCGAAGCCGGCCATGCCTCCTTCAGAGGCAGGATCTCGAGGGTGATGAACTCCTCCGTCAGGTCTGCATGCTCATCCTGCGGGCGATGATCTAGAGGAGTCGGATGCGGGCAAAGATCGAGTCGGCATTGGCTTTTATGGTTGCCTCCCTCCGAAACCAGATGTGGCGCGGAGGTCTAGTGAGTCCGGATTCCAGTCCGACTCAGACATAGAACCAATGGTGTATCCAGTTGGAGTACCACCGTTCGTTGATGGCCTTCGTAGGGAAGGAGTCAGCGTATTTCTTCTGGAGTTGGAAGTTGATGTTACCGTATGACTGCACTAGGCCTTCCTTCTTCTTTGGTTGGCAGCATGCCTCGTGCATCTACGCGAAGACCTCGATCCAGCCTTCGCAACCCTCCACCCGCATGGCCCACTCGAAGATGGGGAGACGGGCCACGGCGTTCAGGGATAGCTAAGGCAACTCAAGGTGGAATGCATCGAGGACCCCCGCCAGGAGCTCCGAAGCTGGGAATCCCAGCCCAGCGTCGAAGAACGCCTCGAAGATGATGACCTCTCCTTCACGCGGTTTGGGGACGATCTCCAGGCCAGGCTTCCTGGCCTCCAAGCCAGAGCCGAGGTGGTGCCGGGTCGCTAGCGCGATAGACTTGACCGTGCACGCCGACTTCCCCAGCTCTAGAGTCTGCTCCTAGAATCTTTCTGACATCGGGCGGAGCTCCCGGGGATCACGGGTTTCCACCGAGTTGGGAGCCATTGCTGCTACCACTGCCGCTGCTACTTGGCGCTGCAGGAACTGAGGGTCGACCACTGCCGCGGGGGCACTTCTCCTCGACATACTTGAAGACGACGGCGGAAAGGAGGCGGCAGAGAGCCAACGTGATGAAGGCGGTAGTCGAGAGCAGTTGTGAGCATAGTTGGCCGAGCAGGAGAAGCAGGCAGGATGTAGCCAGAAGAGGGTATGTATGCGCGTGCACCGTCGCCAGGCCCATTCAATGCCCCACCTGTTCGCATTCCCCCATGCGCCAGCATGCGCTGGGCGTGCGGGAGTCGCATTAAAGTCCCGCCAGTCTACTCCTCCCACGCGCTGGCGTGCGACGGTCACGCTGAATTCGCATTAAAATACTGTCGGTCCACTCCTCCCACATGCTGGCGCACGACGGTCACGCCGAAGTCGCATTAAAATCCTGCCGGTCCAACTCCTCCCATGGGCTAGTGCGTGACAGTCGTGCTGGAGTTGCGTCATAGCCACCGGCCAAGTCTCCCATTGCGCCGGCATGCATCGAGCATGCCGGAGCCACTCTAAGGCCAACCCCAGGCCCCGAAGCTTCGAAGCAGCCTTGAAGCATTCGGAGTAAACAACCGGTTCGCTGCGAACGTCCAGGCCACGTTGTGTCACATGGTTCTCTCAGTCTAAGCCTCACGGTGAGTTGATTTTCGATAGGATTACCCATCGATATTATCTTGTGGGCTTCCTTCCTCTTCCTCCGTGCAGGGCCGTCGGGCAGAAAGAAGCGAGGGGCTACTATTTGGGGAGATAATCTCGATGGAGCTTGGGGGCGCAAGAGATGTGGAGCGTTGTTCAAAGGAAGGACTCCGCAAGCTGGTGGTTGGCGAAGACGTCGGCCCTAGTGCGGTACGGTATGGTGGTCGGATGCTCCCCTTTGAAGGCGTTCGGATGGAGTCACTCGGAGTCCACTTCATCTCGAGACTCGAAGCTCAGAGGCCCGTGGCCTCTGAGCCCACGAAGCCGACAGGAGCCGGAGCCATATCCCAGAAAGGTGCGAAGGGCCCAACACCGAGACAGAAGACCGGGACTAGTTTGGTCAAGATGGTCTAGCGATAGGATCGTGATCATCTGCGTAGGATCTGGCACCGCTGCCATGCTCGGAACGGTTGATACGTTGTCAGGGCTACACTTCTTGTCTGTACTATAGGGCTGCATTAGGCAGTACTACTGTTAGTGGGATTTTGGAAGTATCGGACCCCTGTAGGGCTCCCCTATAAATACTCCCCCTCCCTAAGTTGTAAAGGACAGGACACTCGATCCAAGAATACACTTTGATATGAGCTTCTCATTCCATACACATTCCTAAATCTGTTGGTCTAGTCCGCTGCGCCAATAATCTCTGAGAATTGTGCATTCCTTCCCGTTGTTCTTGCAAGCCCTTTGTGATTGCAACGAGGATTGTAATCTGCTTGACTTGGTTGAGTGGACAACGTGAGGTTGGGCGAAAAATGTTCTGCAGGTTGTTGCACATACAACGGTTGGCTGCACAAGACTCGTCAGGTTTCACGAGTATCTTTGATTCTACGTCGTGAAGGTTGGGTGCATCCTCGTATCATTTGGTATTAGAGCCTCAGTTATCACGGTAGAATCATTATCCCTAGTCGTAGTTTCATTTTCGTCCTATTTGAAAATGGCCTCACAAAAATATTGAATCATAGTTTACGATATGTTGTTCTTGTGCGTTCTGCTAAGTTTTAATCCAAGAAATCGTGTTCTTGTTGCTGAACGATTCATTGTCCTTCACGTTACTTATTTTTATTCCCCATTGATCAGTTTAATATATCAGTAGTAATTCCCACAAGCAAACTCAGATTATTGTTTACCCATCTCTGTTGGAAAATCAAAAAAATCCTACTAAGTTTTCAAATTATTGGCTTCTTCCTACTGAAAAGAAAAGCCTGAATTCTTTTGATAGCCATTCTGCCCTTTGGGAATACTTTGATCCTACAAAGACTAGCTGATCTGTTCCATAGGGCTGCACTTGGTGATCTTGTTCTCATAATTTTAATAGAAAAGAAAGATATGAA
This sequence comes from Zizania palustris, assembly GCA_019279435.1. Taxonomy (NCBI): domain Eukaryota; kingdom Viridiplantae; phylum Streptophyta; class Magnoliopsida; order Poales; family Poaceae; genus Zizania; species Zizania palustris. The sequence continues at coordinate 51,612,830 of JAAALK010000285.1, read as the reverse complement.
TCAATGTTGAAAATCACAATACAGATAACAAGAGTATAAAAAACTAAAGTTATTGTTTCGCCTGCTAAAAAAAGAAAGACAACCTACTATGTGAAAAAAAGAAGAGAGGGGCTATTGTTTTTTTTTGCATTATTGGGAGAACAGTTCTGTTGGTGCAATCTTGTGCCCTATTTTAAATCAGTTTAATCAGCTAGCGTCTTTCCATAACCATTGCAATTGAGCCATTTTTTGTAACTCATATCTACTGTTGGCTCACCCCTTTGATTGCATTTGGTTCCATTATCTTTGTATGTGAGTTGCTTTTGTTTATCTTCCGAACCTTGTGTTTAACAACTAGATTGTGCGTTCTCATGTGGATAACTACTTAGTAAGACTACATCAAGAATTCATATTGTGTAGGACAAAATTTCCCCTACCAAGCTCCACAAATAAAATCGTTGTAGGCTTTGATCTCAGCTGTGAGTTCGCTAAACCTCATATTGTTCTGCCTCTCCATTCATGTGTGAACTCCTTTATCAATCAGCAGAGGGTAAGTAAGAACTTCGGTGGTAAGGATAAGTGAGGTTGAGAGTACTATCCACACATATAATTTTTTCATTTGTTGTTTGCCCAACTAACCATGTCAGGTCAAGGTGAAAATTTAGGGAACAGTGGACGTGCTCCAGATGCCGCAGTTAACTAGACTGGATATTGTGCATTGAGAGCCACACTATGATGAGAGATCATTGTTGGAAATGAGCAGCTAAGAGAAAAATTGAATAACTCCATACAAGATCTTCAAATTGAAGTAAATCAACAACTGAACGTATTCCACACTAACATAGTTGCTGACATTGTACGGCAACTACAACCACAAGCTGAACAAGAACCATTAATAAATGAGACTGATGAGAAAGCCGCTGCTCGAAGGGCTCGTGTTGTTAATATAAACCCTCCACCTGTTAGAAATATAAGGGTTGGTGATGAAAATAATAATAATGCAGGAAGGGAGCGTAGTCGCGGCGTGGGTCGTGGAAGAGCTGCATATGAACCAATACATATTAACATACCCTCGCGCAATCAAGCAAATCAACACCATCATCGCAACAACAACAATCATCATGATGAACATAGGTTTGGTAAACTTAAATTTTCTATGCCTAAATTTGCAGGTACCAATAATCCTGAAGAATACTTAACTTGGGAACTAAAAGTCGACAAAATCTTTTGGATGCACAACTACACGGAAGAAAAGAAGCTTGCAATGGCATCACTTGAATTTGAAGATTATGCGCTGATTTGGTGGGAATAAATTCAGAATCAAAGAGGGGATCATGACGAACCTCCTGTATCATCGTTGACTAAAATGAAGGTTGAGATGAGAGAAAGGTTTGTCCCTCGTTATTACAAGCATGATCTATTTGATAAATTGAGGGGCATAGGAAAGGAGGTCGCACCATGGATGAATATTACAAGGAGATGGAAATGGCCATGATCCGTGCTAACATATATGAACATGAAAAGCAAACCATGGCACACTTTCTGGCTGGTTTGAACCATCCTATCAAGCGCATCGTTGAGTTTCAGCCGTATGAAAATGTGGTTGAATTAGTGCATCAAGCAATCAAAGCTGAATGACAAGTACAACAAGAATCGAAGGTAACAAAGAATTCTTTTGCCTCCCGATCAACTCAAAACAATCTGGTACCTGCAGCAGGTAAATCCCCCTCTCAGTTCAATTCTTTTTGAGCTAACAGTTCTGGTGCAAGTGTTTCTTCCATTACCTATGCAACTCAAAGTGGAAAAGAGCAATCTACACCAAATGTGAAGCAAGATACAATAGCAAGTGCTTCTTTCATGGGTTCTACAGTGAAGAGTAGTGTTATTCAATGTTTTAAGTGTTTGGGTCGAGGACATATCACAAGGAAGTGTCCAAACAACCGCACAATGCTAATAACGGAGAGAGGTGAGTATGAATCTGGAAGTGAAGACGATGATGACCCAACTGCTAAAATGGGAGAAGAAGAGGACAAGATGACTTTCTGTGATTTTGAGAGTGGTCAATCTCTTATTGTTACAAAGAAAGTGTTAAGTGTACAACCAAAACAAGATCATGAACAACTCTGCAATCTTTTTCACACAAAAGCTAAGGTAAATGGTCATGTATGTAAGGTAATCATAGATGGTGGAAGCTGTCATAATTTAGCTAGCAAAGAAATGTGCGAAAAACATGGATTGAAGCAGCTACGACACCCACATCCATACCATGTACAGTGGTTGAATGATTGTGGAGAAGTGAAGATTCAACATATGGTGAAGGTGCCTTTCAAAATTGTTGAGTGTAATGATATCGTAGAATGTGATGTTGTTCTTATGACAGTTTGTCATTTGCTTCAAGGTAGACCATGGCAATTTGATAGTGGCATTCTACATGATGGTCGCACTAATCAGTATTCATTTAAGTGGAACAACAAAGAATTTATCCTTCGACCAATGTCTCTTACTCAAATTTATGCTAATACAATGCAAAAGAATGAGGTAAATGTTGGAAGTATTAAGAAGCAAAAAAAATAAAACTGAGAAACCCAATTCTAGAAATGAGAGTTACAAATCAAATGAGAATGGGAATAAAATGGGTGAGAAACAAAAGTTAGTTATGCTAGCCACTAAATCAGAACTAAGAGAAATAAATAAAAACTCAAATTGTGTGCATTTTGTGCTAGTATACAAAGATGTATTGTTTTCTACTAATGATATCTCCTCTCTTCCAAGTGCCATCACAAATGTTTTGCAGGAGTTTGGTGATGTTTTTCTAGAAGAAATACCAGCTGGTCTTCCCCCACTTCGAGGTATTGAACATCAAATCGACCTTATACTAGGAGCGTCTCTTCCAAACAGACCTTCGTACCGAGCCAATCCAGAGGACATGAAAGAAATGCAGTGACAAGTACAAGCATTTCTTGGCGATCCCACCACGAGATCTTTGCGTTCTCAGGCTGTTCACTCACCGTGTTTGCTGAGTCTACTTTTGTTGCCACCTTTGAGCCTAGAGATGTTGCTCATGCTTTATCTGATGCAAATTGGATAAATGCCATGCAAGAAGAGCTTGAAAACTTTGTTCGCAATCAGGTTTGGACACTAGTTGAGCTGCCACCATGTTGCAACCCCATAGGCACCAAGTGGGTGTTTAAGAACAAGCAAAGTGAAGATGGGGTTGTGGTGCACAACAAAGCTCGATTAGTTGCCCAAGGTTTTTTCCAGATAGAGGGTATTGATTTTGAGTAGACTTTCGCCCCTATTGTCCGTCTTGAGTCCATTCGCATACTTTGGGCATTCACTGCTTCTAAAGGTTTTAAGCTTTTTCAAATGGATGTCAAGATTTCTTTTCTAAACGGGTACATAGAGGAGGAGGTCTATGTTAGGCAGTCCCCTCGGTTTTGAAAACCCTAAGTTTCATCGACATGTTTTCAAGTTGCTGAAAGCTTTATATGGTCTGAAGAAAGCCCCTAGGACTTGGTATGATCGTTTAAAGAAGTTTTTGTTGGGGAACGGCTTTGTGATGGGTTTTGTGGACAAAACTCTTTTCTTGCTTAGAGTTGGCTCAGATTTCTTGATTACTTAGATTTACGTGGACAACATTATTTTTGGTGGTTCTACTAATGAGCTTGTGTCCAAGTTTTCTGAACAAATGCATAGCGAGTTTGAGATGAGCCTCATGGGTGAGCTCAAGTACTTCCTAGGGCTCCAGATCAAGCAGACCAAGGATGACATCTTCATCCACCAGAGCAAGTACACGTGGGACATGCTGAAGAAGTTCGACTTCGGTGGAGAGTTGAAGCCTGAGATGACCCCCATGGGCACATCTGGGGGTCTGGACAAGGACAAGAGCAGCGTCAAGGTCAACAAGAGAGAGTATCGAGGGATAATCGGATCGCTTTTGTACTTGACTACGATGAGACCGGACATTCAGTTTGTCGTGGGACTGTGCGCGCGCTTTCAGTCTTCACCACGCGCATCTCATCAGCAGGCTGTCAAGCACATTTTTAGGTATTTTACTTATGCGCCTGATCTCGGTCTTTACTATTCAGCATCATCATCTCTTGAGTTACCTGGCTTTTTCGATGCTAATTTTGGTGGGTGCCGGCTGGATCGCAAGTCGACTTCCGGTACTTGCCAATTTCTCGGTTCTACGCTTGTTTCTTGGTCTTCTAGAAAACAATTTGGAGTTGCGCTTTCTATCACAGAGGCTGAGTATATAGCTGCTGCTAGCTGCTGCTCTCAATTAGTTTGTGATAGCACCAGCGCGATTAGTGTTGGGAAAAACCCATGTCTTCATTCAAAAACCAAACATATTGATGTGTGTTTTTACTTTCTAAGGGATCAATATGAGAAAGGTGTCATTGACCTTGTTCATGTTGATACCCATCATCAGTTGGCTGACATTCTCACCAAACCCCTAGATCAGTCTACATTTGAGCGTTTGCAAGGGGATTTGGGAGTTGTGTATCCTTTTTAGGATATTTTTGAGTCTTTTTTCTTCTTTACTCTTTTATTGAGTCTTTTCGTGTGAGTTCATACCATGCACATTCATATATCACACTTTGAGCTTGATTTTGTTATATGATTGAATTGCTTTACTTATTCTAGCTAGTATATGCTTTTGAATACTTGTCGATGATCATGCTTTGCTTTAGTTCACATGATATATCTAGCATCTGTCATATGCATGGCTTTTATGCTTTAAAATTGAAAAATGATCACTATTGCTTCTGGTAACTAGCATGTGTAGGTTGAATGCTTTTGCTATCTTTTACATGCCTGGTAGCTAGTTCCTTACTTAGATGCAGATATGCAATTTGGACATCTATATGCTTTAACATGGAAAATATGCTATAAAATGATAAAAATCAGAAAAATGAAAAATTCATGCCTTTTATGCTCAATTGAAAAGATCCAGGTGGGTTTGCTGTGTCGCATTGCATTATTCTGGACTGCTTACCATAGCACTTTGGTATGAACTAGGACATTGTAATGTATGCTAGGACCAATGTATTAAGCTTCTGATGGTCCTGTTCTGGCCTAGGCTTGACTTGGTCGGTTAGCATAAGGTTGACATGCAAATAACCCCTGGCAAAAATGAAAAAGGAAAAGAAAAAGTCTGAAAATTAAAAAGATAACAAGTTTGCTGAAGCTCTTTGTTTTGGACAATGCTTATCTTGGTAGATATCAGCTAGCTTTTGCATCTTATGTTTTACCTTGCTTGTCAACTATAAAATGTGGTGATGCTTTTATTTGCAAAAATCTAAAAATGGATGCTAATGACTTTCTTTGGATATCATCTATTGCTTTGATCATGCCATGTGTCTTAGACAGTATTTTGTGCTATACTTGCTAGATGTTGTAATTGCAGTTAATCATATCTGAGAAGCATGCTTTTTACACTCCACTTGCACCCTAGTTGCATTCATTGCATATTTTTAGGGGAGTTGCATTTCAGGGGGAGTTTGAGTTTATATCTCTTTTGAATGCATTTAGTCTCACTTGATGAGTCCAATTGTCAACAAGGGGGAGAAATTTCGGGTTACTTGATCTTTTAGAAGAGTTTAGGGGGAGCTTTTGGCTTTCTCTAGGATTTATTTCAGGGGGATTTTTAGTCTCTTTTGCCTTTACTCTTTGGATATGCTTGTTGATAATTCAGATATTGCACTCGTTTGAGTTTTATTTTTGTTTAACCATAATGACCGTTTTCTGGCTTTTGTTTGGTTTTTGGTCATTAGGTTAAACCTTTTATTTTATTTTCTTTCTATCTTCTTGTGTTTTTGTTTTCGTGTTTCCACATGTTTTGCAGGTTCTGAAGCATTGATGAAGTGAGTGTTGATAATGCACTCATCAAGGGAGATTGAGGAGCCATGTTGAAGATCATGGGTCTCATGGCTCTAGAAGTGATGAATGATTGTCAACGGAAGTCAACAGAGAGACGTGAAGAGGAGATGAGATCTATCGTGTCTTGGGTCGCGTGTGACTCAGGTACACGGGCGGCGAGCGACTGCCGGTCAGAGAGGCCACGGAGTCAGGCCGGCCCAATCTGGGTACATGGGCCAGGAACGATAGGGGATCTGCTGGTCTATTGATCGGGTTTGACCTAGGTAGACGGGCGGCGAGCGATTGACGGGCTGAGGGATCCGCGGAATCGGGCCGGACCAATCCAGGTACCCGGTGCGAAGACAGCGGACGCTTTTTCAGTTTCAGCGTAAAACCGACGCAACCATCCAAGACCGCCCATCAGAGATCAGACGGTCCTAAAGTGAAGCCGTAGATGCTATGAAAGCTCTGCATCAGGACAAGTTACCTTTAGTTAGGATTTTACTATTTTTCCTTTTAGGCCCACAGTCTGTGTTAGTCGAGTCTATAAAAATCCTAAGGGCATTTTGGTCTTTTCTAGTTTATTTCGGTGTTTGTAAAAAACCCTAAGGGTAAATTGGGTTTTTCCTAATATATTGGGCTGCCTATAAATAGGGACCCAATTCCCCCCTAGGATTTCCAACTCAACTACTTTTGAAATCAGAGTTCACTTTACCGATTTCCAGAAATCACTGTTCTTCGGGATTTACTGTTCATCGACGATTGCTCTGCACTCCTCTATCTTCTGCCATCCGATGGTCTTTAGTTGGATGCTTGTGGGATCAGAATGGCGACTAGAGAGGGGTGAATAGGTGCCTCAACAAATTCTCACGAATGTGATGGCCTAATCAAATCACCCAACGCTCCTCCAAAAGTTCAGATTTCAACTTTATACCAATTAAATCAAAATCAAAGTAATCAGATCAACTTCCAATGAAATACTTATTTCAAAACTGTTTGACAAGCACTATTGCAATTCTGAGGATGAACAGTGGACCAACTAGCAATTAGAAACAATTCAGAAAAGATTCTTGTGTAAGACACTCAACTCAAATTTCAGTGCCAAAAAGTTTCAACTCAATTTTCTGATTCAAGCAATTTAACTCTTCATGAGTTTGTCTCCAATTTCAGAAATAGATAAGGTGTGAATGAATATTGTAAACAGGAATGTAACACTCACAAACTCCTCTAGAGACAAAAAAACAATTAGTATGATCTAAATCAGTTTTACTGTGAACAGTGTGTCAACAACTGAGAATAGGATCAACAGGACAATTTAGTACTTCATTGTAGCATTCAATGTATCAACACAGTAAGCACAGATTGTATTCAAATCTTATCTCTAGTTGCAGATATTTAGATCAATTCAACAAATCAAGATGGATTTGCTTTCAGAATTCAGGATATTAAAACTCAGCATACAGTTTCAGCCAATGCAAAGAGTATTTAGCTGAAAAGCTGATTCAAATTGAAAAACACATAGCAAACTGAATATACACTATGCTTCAGATAGCAAAAATGCAGAACAATTTTTCAGTCAATCCAGAATGGCAAACCTGATATAACTTGGATAACAATGATCAAATGCACACAACTCAACTCAGTTCAACATAATAACCTTCAGTTAACTTCTTGAACATGAACAGTAAGTATACAAGTTGTGAACCAGAATTCAGAGAACACAAAGTTCAAATTCAGAACAATGAACCTGTCTACAAATTAGAATCTCACACAAATTTGTTGAGGAACAGTATAATTTTAGAAACATATTCAAATTGATTCAAGATTCAGAATTCTATTCTCTGCCTAAACAACTTTTCAAAAACACCACAAGATCACACATCAGACTCTATCCTGTTGCTGAAAAAGGATTCTCTGAATCAGAGCAAAATTACTAGCAGATAATAAAATGAAATAAATGAGTATATAATCAATACACTTCACACATTCTGAAATAGAAAACAAATCTCAGAACTGAAAAATAGATTCAGTATTATGGATATTAAATAGCACCTTCTATTTGATATTCATCAATCTAATCAAATCAAGGTAGTAAAATACTGTAAACATGTTCAGAATACATCAAATAAACTGATTCAACTAGTACCAAAAACTCAATGAAAGTGGAGTTCATTCTTGACACAAAAATGACATCTAACCATTAACTCAGACAAAAAACAGAATACTCTTCACAGAGAAGGTTATCAACACTTGAGCATAGTTAATAAATATTTTCAGATCTGAAACATCATCAGTGGTTATAAAATTCTAGATCAGAATCTCTTCATTCAATAACAGTACAAACACAGGAATAAAACATCTACAAGATCAAATAATCTAAACAGAAACAACACAGTTTAGAGTTAACAGAATTTGTTTTGAGCAGAAAAGTACCTGTTAACACTTTAGTACTTCATCCTTGTTCTCTAAGGCACGACCTAATTAGAACCTTCTCTTCTTTAGATGAATCCTTGAAAGAGTGACTTGATTGAAGAATCACTCCCAAAATCCGTACCAAATGTCACAAGAACACCGATTAAAAGTTCTAAAAACAGAGTTCAACTCAGCAGGTTTTAGAACAAATTTCCTTCAAATCTTCTTTTAAACGATGAATCAACACGAGAATCACAGATGAATTCAGTCAGAAGATGTCCTCTTATCTCTACAAGCAATTTGAACAGATGCAAGAAATCGTTGATCAAAAACAACAGCAAAATTTCCCTGGCGGCGCTGCAAAATAGAACTGAAAATGACGATCAACAGTAATTTCTGATCTACAACACTATCAGCTCGAGGGTAATCTAGAGAGGAACTCCAAAATCACAGATTAAATGGATTAACCAACAAATTTCATAACGGAAAAATCTTCAGAATAAACCAAGCTCACAGCACATGTATTTTTCTGATTTTTTCTATCAAAAGGAGCAGCCCATAACAATTGAAATAAGAATCACAAATTTGAAAAGGTTTGCACCAAGATACATCCACAAATGATTTACTCAATAAACACTCCAAGAATAAGCCAAGATGCTGATGAAAAGCATAAGAAACATTTCATCAAACATTTAGTGGGCTACTCAAACACTAAACCATTTCAGGCAGAGATAAATTCCAGAACTGTGATGCCTTGTTTGATTAGCAAAAGAATTAAGAAGAAATCACATAAATCACTTGAAACTTTCAAAAATGGATCATTCAAAACATCCTCAACAAAAGATGTATAAACATCAACATCAACTTCTGCACTAGATTCACAAAAAAATAGCTCTCAAAAACGAATTCAGGCACAAAACTGACCTGCGCCCAAAAAGTCTCCCGATCAAAGTGTTGCACTGTTCTTTTTTCAGATTATAAATAGTGCTTTGAAAAATCAATCAAGCAATAGAATACATCACTAATTTCATATAAAAATTTTGTGGTTCTGCAAAAAGAACATCCAAAAATCTATAAAACCTGCCCATGGAAATGGTCCCCTATTTATAGGCCAACCATGGGGGGTATTTTCTAAAAAGAACCCTCTAAAATTAAAATATTACACAAAAGTCATATTCCTTGTAATATATTTTCAGAATTAAGAAATTCTGAAAATATAACAAAGGAGCACAATTACTCTAGACTCTCAACTTTTTATTACACATTGACTCAAAGTAAGAAGACTCCAAACTATTAAAATTAACAAAACTAGATATGTGACGATTTTCAGCAAAAAACGACAAAACCTCTCAACCCTTCGACTCGTGACACCGCTTTGCGACTCCGAGCGCCAGCAAGCCACTTCCTCTCTCGATCCCCTCGTGCCACCTGAATGCTTGTCCTAGCCTCCCTCTCGCAGACCCGATCGTCACGTCGTCGCAATCAACCGTCTGTCCAAGTCTTTCTCGGTCTCTTCGTGCACTCTTGAGATCTTCTCCAACTTCGCCCGGCCTCCCTGATCCTCCGGCATCGAGCTCCCCGCTTGACCCTTGATCACTAGCCGTCGATAGTCGGTCAGCATCTCCACCCTGCACATCCAAGACAAGCGAAAACAAGAACGCAATTCACCGCCGAAACCCTCAGCACACACTCCTCAACTTTACATCAAACCCCTCGATGCACTCAATCAACACTCCATCGCTCAACCACTCATCCTTGTCAATCACTCATCATCTAGACCGAAACCACCCTTGGTTTCACAATCTCCCACTTGATGAGTGCATTGACAACCCCAAGCAAAGACATGATGAGGATACAAGTGAAGCACACAAGTGACCATAAAACTCATAAAAGAGCAAAACATGTCACTTGTTAAAAGATCTCCCTCTTGGGAAAATACCTTATGCAAGGCAAGGCAAAAGCATCAAAAGCATCAAAGCAAAAGCGTCGAAAGCATATCAATGCAACATGAAAGCCATTACTCCCCCTTAACCTAGCAATCCAAAAGCCAAAGCATCGTGTAGACCATTTCTCCCCCTTTGACAATGCAGGCATCAAGGAGATAAAAAAATGCAAAGAGAGGAATGAAGGTAAAGCAAAGATGTGAGCTTCTAAAATATGAACAACTGCAATTACAGTACAAACAAGCATTCACCTTGAATATCATCTAAAAGTATTGTATGACACGCTTAGATGAATACCATCTAAACAAAAGGCATGAGCAAGCATTTTCAGATTTTAGCAAATAAAAGCATCACCACTCAAACTAGCATACTAGACATGGCAAGGCATGAGATGCAAAAGCTAGCCAAATACTAACCAGATAAGCATATCCCACTTCAAGGTACTTCAGCAAACATGATATGCAATGAATTTTAACTTTTCATTTTTGTGTCAGGGGTTATTTGCATGTCAACCTTATGCTAACCAACCAAGCCAAGCCTAGGTCAAGCAAAAGACCATCGGAAGCTTAAAGCATTGATCTCGGTATACACTTCAATGTCCCGGTTCATACCAAAGTGTTATGGTAAGCCGTCCAGAACAAAGTAGTGTGACAAAGCAAACCCACGTGGATCTTTTCAAATTTTAGCACACAATAGCATGAATGACATTCATTTTCATTTTCATTTTCATTTTCATTCACTTTCATTTTCATTCTTTTTTGATGAAATCAAGTTGCGTATTAGCATCCAAGTGAAAAGGATCTAGCTATCAGGTATGTAAAAGATAGTAAATGCACTCAACCCATTCAAGCTAGTTTCTAGATTAAGCAGTGATCATTTTCAAATTTTCACTAATAAAAGCTATGCTCATGACAATTATCAAATGAAGACATGCCAAGTAGTCAACAGTATTAAAGACAATAGTTCAAAGGCATTACAAAGCATGTACTTGTAAAAGCAATTAATCATACGACAGAAGCTCATGCAATGCTACACAGCTCCCCCTCAAAACATGCTAGAAGCTCTCGGATGCTCAGTGAGAGGGTGAGTTAAAAATTGTTTTGGAATCCAGCATCGCAAAACTCGAGAACTAGGCAAAGTAGTAGACTGACTATGCATAGGAGATAAACCATGATAAAAAGTGTGTGGTCTACCTACAAAGCGCGAACCTAGAAAACGACGAGGTCTCCCAACCTATCAATAATCAAAGCCTCTTACGCGTGATCTATCACTATATAAAGCATGGTGTACACCACGAGGGGCAAAATCATTCACAAAACCATGTGGGGCCTCAAAATCAGAGCAAGAGTGAAAAGCAGACTCATGCATACCTAAATATGGGTAATGCATGTTGTGACGCCCCGATTTATCAAATCGGAATATTATTGAATTTCCAAATAAAAACAATAATACAAGAGGTTCATCATACGATACGTACATACGAGCAATCATCCGTGGTACGCAGACCACATTATTACATAAAAATTAAAATAAACAATAAAAATAAATTGCATGATGAATGCCCTCTTCAGGATCTTTCTTCTTGACTTGGTCGCTACTCCAGACCATCCTCGTAGTAGGCATCCTCTGAATTGGGTGTCCAACGGGTATGAGTACAAAAAGTACTCAACAAGCCACCGCAAATGCAAATCGTAATGCAAGGTAATAACAAAGGAAGGACAATGGCTAATAGTGTGGAAAAGTACATTTTTCAGTTATTGCATTTAGTGGAGTCAAATTTAATCATGCAGAATAATAAACATGAACATCATAACACCATCTAACTCGAGGAGTACGTTTTCCCTCCTCGCAAAACGGTCCTTACATGTCAAATCATCATGCACATTCATTTCCAAAGTAAACTAACTGTGGGATGTCACGCAACCCGCCCTTGACCGTGGGCTCGCCTTTTCGAAAAGATTTATGACTCTGATCAGAGGTGTACTACTGTACCCACAAGGCACACACTCATCCCATACACCAAAGTGTAACGAGATGACCCATACCATGGGAACTTGTGCCAAAACCCTCAGCATGAAATGCTCCAAGCGATAACCACCCGCTATAGGTTTCACCGGCGCGCCGGGCCGCATCCCGGCTAACGTCGCACCCCCTTTTGTGCCACGTCGGTACAAGTCACCCGCAGGTGCTACTTGACCCATCTCCAAGTGGTGGCCTCGGTTTGGAACACTCCATACCTTAGTTAGGACTTACCCACTAGACTTGTGGTTAGTACGGAAGTGTATTGCAATGGATCCCGCAGATCGGTCCTTATAGTGCCCCGGGTTGAGAAACCATGTTGAAGAATATGGTTTTGATATTCCAGATGTGATGAGTGATTGTCAACGGAAGTCAAAGGAAGGGAGAGATGAAGACTTGCCGAGTTTGAGGCGCATGTGACTCAGGTACACGGGCAGTGAGCGACGGCCGGGCAGAGGAGCCGCGGAGTCGGGCTGGTCCAATCCGGGTACATGGCTAGGAGCGGCAGAGGATCCACCGGTCTGTTGACTGGGTTTGACTCAGGTACACGAGCGGCGAGCGATTGCCGAGCTGAGGAAGCTGCGGGGTTGGGTCGGCCCAATCCGGGTACCCGGTGCGAAGACGGTGGACGCTTTGTCAGTTTCGGCGTAAAAATGACGATCTATGTTTAATTCGTTTTTAGGATATTAATATTTAGTTTTTAAGTTTAGAATATTTTTATTCGAGTCAGTTAATTTTTCTAAGAATATTTTAGTAATTTTCGGAATTTATTTTAGAGTCAGTTTATTTTACCCGAGGGTAAAATAGTCTTTTCATGTATTAGGATTTGCCTATAAATAGGCCCCTATCCCTTTGGGGATAGATGACTGTTTTTCTAATAGATCAATCTACAGTCCATTTTCGTTTTCCACCAAAAATATTTCGATCTGCAAATTTCATCGTCGTCTTCTTCTCCGGTGAAAATTTTCACATCATCTTTCCACTACGTCGCTGGCTAGATATCACGGGGAGCAGTGGTTGGCGCGTGCGGCAGCCACGGCGGCAGGAAGCAGCTTCAAGCCGGCGGGTTTTTTTTCCTTCAACGCCAACGCGGGCCCACAGCAAAGAAAGTCACGAGCAATAGCTTTCCTGCTGATTTTTGTATTGCAGTGCATGCATACCGAGGCCGGAGTACAAGGAGAAAAGCTAGTGTTGCAGCCTAGGAAGCAAATAGCCTCTGTCACATGTCCTTGCTTGCAGCAGCTTTAGCAGTTTTTTTCCTCATAGCGAAAGTAGCAACATAACAGCGATTAGATGTTTCGATGTTTCTTTTTGCTGTCGCAAATCACAGTGGCCTACGCAAATTTCTTTTGGTGAAAAGCTACAGCGCTAGATCTTCACCTTTTGGCTGGATTATCTGTGGTTTCGACAGATCGGCGCGGCGACGTAAACAACATGCAGGTTAGTTTTTTAATTGGACACCAGTTTTTTTAGTCTGGACAACTTTAATTCCAGTAATTTGTTTTGCTAATATTATTTGTCTGGTTAAGTTTGGTTGGGTGTTGGGATTAGATCTTAGTTTAGCAAGAAATTTTTAGGCGCCCATTCACCCCCCCCCCCTCTGGTCACTATTTTCGGTCCTACAAGTAGTATCAGAGCGAGGTTAGGTTTTTCTAATATCTTAACTGATTCTAAACCTAGGTAGTGACCATGACGTCTTCTGGTAAAATCCCGTCCCTAGAAGCTTTTGGCTATACTTATTGGAAGACTCGCATGCGAGCATACCTTATGAGCCAGAGCTCGGACATATGGGATATTTGTGTTCATCCTAATTTCACAATAACGACTATTGCTGTGGATACTGTTGTAAATGTAGTTACCCAACATCAAAATAATAGTAAGGCGGTGAATATTTTATTTTCTGGTCTAGGTCCTAGTGAGTTTAAGCGTGTTAGCCATCTCACCACTGCTTGAGAGATCTGGGCTACCCTCTAGGCACACCATGAGGGTACAGCTCAGGTCAAGGCTAGGCTCTACCAGACCTACCGGCGTGAGTATGAAAATTTTTCACAGAAGCCGGGTGAAACTGTTGAGGCTTTGTTTGGTCGTTTTCAATCGATCATTAACAAGCTTCGCGTTAACAAGGCCGAGCGTGATCAGCTGGTCTCAGATCATGAGCAGGCGCTTAAAGTACTCCATACCTTGGACCCTAAGATCTGGGAGATCAATGTTTCTTCTATTGTTGAGAGCGCGTCCTATGATACCTTGACCGTCGCAGAGCTTTTTAGTAAGCTCAAGGCCTCAGAGGTCGATATTCAGTTGAGATCAAATCTCACTAATTCTGGCTCCAAGACTCTGGCGCTTGCGACACCGTCTGCAGATCCTAATGCCATGAGTTGTACTGCTTTTTCCTTGATGTCTATCTCCGAGAAACAACTTGATACTCTAGGAGATGATGATCTGTGCTTGTTTAACAACCGGGTGTGACGTGTCTATGATAAGCGAATGTTCATGAGACACGGCACAAAATCCGGATGCTTTGAGTGTGGTGACCCAGGTCATTTCATCGCCGACTGCCCTAAGCAGAATAATTACAAGAAGGGAACAGGCGGCAACTCCTGCAACTCCTACAACTCCAGCAAGTATGACAATTCCACTTCCACAAAGGGCAAGCCCAAGAAAAGATTTTTTCGAAAGGCTCTAAAGGATTATAGGCGTGAGAATAAGAAGCGAGACAAGACCTTCTTCGCCGAGATGGAGAAAAGATACTCCAAGAGATCATCGTCTTCCTCCTCATCTTCAAGTTCAAGTGATGAAGAGATCATGATCAGGAAGGGGAAGGACAGGGACAATCCGGCGGGCCTCTATTTCATGGGCTTCGGGGACAAGCCGAAGAGTCGCTCACGTCACAGCTGAAGACCCCACAAGAGCTTCTGCTCAATGGCTATTGGGGAGAAGAAAGAGAAGGACTCCTCCGACGACTCCGATGATGACGACGATGAGAAGGCATCTTCCTATGAACAAGAAGTTGTTAATTTACTAGAACAGAACAGTCAGGAGTTGAAGTATAGGGAGAAACTGCTTAGAGGGGCTAAGAAGAGGATAGATGAGCTTGAGAGTGAGCTTACCACGGCAAATGGCAAGATTGAGAGTCTGTCTTCTTCCCCTTGCTTGGGTGATAGTGGTGAGTGCCCTAACTGTGAGGTGCTGTTGTGTGACCTAACGACTCTTAAGTCTAGGTACATAGAGAGAGTAGATGAGAGAGACACATTGGCCACTAAGCTTGAGAGCGCTCAGCAAGAGCTAAAAGATGCTCATGCCAGTGTCGTCGCACCTTGTGTAGACTTCCCATCTCATTTAGCTAGTATAGCTGAGCTGAGAGCCAAGAGTGATGAGCAGTTGAGCGAGTTAGCTGGAGTGAGAGCTGAGTTGGAGCAGAATAAGCTAGAGCTTGAGACCTTGTCAGTTCCACCCACTGTTTGTGAGAACTGTTTGTCCATTAGAATGGAGTTGATCAAGCTAAAAGCTGAGAAGTCTGTCGAAGTTGATAAAGAGTGTGAGATCTGCTTGTCACAGGTGGAGGTGTTAGCTTCTTTGAGAGAGGAGCTAGCTGATGTTCAGAATGAGAACTTTTACCTCCATCAGATCCTGAGTTGGATTAGTGCCAGAGAGCCACAGCTCGGCATGATGATCTAGTAGTTTAAGAGACAGGATGGGTTTAGGGTAGGTTACACCTATACCAAGGCTGATTTTGAGAGTGCCATTAGCCGAGCAGTGGAGTGGAGTAAGATGACTCCCGAACAGAGATATCCCAAGACTCACTCCACTGAGTCCTTTAAGGATAGTCAGCCCAAGGATGGAGTGATCCAAGAACAACCTAAAGCTCCACCTAAGAAGCAGATCTGGGTTCCTAAGCCTAAAACTCTTCACACTTCTCTTGATTCTTTACTTGGACCTTCTCACACCAAGGATGCTACACCCAACACCACTAAGCCTAAGAATCCTAAGCCTCAACAACATCCCAAGAAGCCTACGTATCATTGTGACTTTTGTCATAGAGACGGGCATCTTGAGGAGTTTTGCTTCAGGAGGAAGCGGGTTGAGCGAGCAGAGAGAGCTCGAAGTGGGCAGGAGCAGTTTTACAAGAAGGGTGGTAGACAGAGAGTTCCTCGATGTAGAGAGAGGCTAGAGGCCAGGCCACGTCGTGTAGGTGGTGGTAGAGGAGACGGTTTTTATGATCGTGCTCCGGAGGGTGGTTTCCGTTCCGGCAGAGTTCCAGATCGTTCGGTATACGGTTTTGGATCTCGTGACCGTGACTTTTGGAAGAACAGAGGACCACGCTTTGAGTCGCGTTTTGGTCCAGACTCATATGATTCCTTCTGCTTTCCTACATACGAGCAGATGGCTCGACACTGGTTTAACACCTTTGCCAAACCTGGTGTTGGACCGTTTGTTCCCACTCATGATTATTGATCTTGATTTGAGAGTTATGTATCCTTTTTGGGATATTTTGAGTCAGCCTTTCATTGGTATCAGTTTTTCTTTCTTCTTTATTTTTATTGAGTCTTTTTGAGTGTGCGTTCATATCATGCATAATCATCAATCACATTTTGAGCTTGCTTCTATTATATGATTAATCTGCTTTACTTTCTCTAGCTAGTATATGCTTTTGATTACTTGTCGATGGTAATGTTCTGGTTTAGTTCACATGATATATCTGATATTTTTCATATGCATGGCTTTTATGCTTTAAAATTGAAAAATGATCACCATTGCTTCTGGTAACTAGCATGTGTAGGCTGAATGCTTTCACTATCTTTTACATGCCTTGTAGCTAGATCCTTACTTAGATGCAGATATGCAACTTGGACATCAATATGCTTTAAATATGATAAATGTGCTATAAATATGATAGAAATTCAGAAAAATGAAAAAAAAATCATGCATTTTTATGATTATCAAAAAAGATCCAGGTGGTTTGCTTTGTCGCATTGCATTGTTCTGGACTGCCTACCATAGCACTTTGGTATGAACTAGGACGATGTAATGTATGCCAAGACCAATGTCTTAAGCTTCTGATGGTCCAGTTCTGGCCTAGGCTTGACTTGGTCGGTTAGCATAAGGTTTGACATGCAAATAACCCCTGGCAGAAATGAAAAAAAAATAAAAAGGAAAAAGAATCAATCTGAAAAATTTAAAAAGATGACAAGTTTGCTGAAGCACTTTGATTTGGACAATGCTTATCTTGGTAGATATCAGTTAGCTTTTACATATCATGCTTTACTTTGCTTGTCAACTAGAAAATGTGGTGATGCTTTTGTTTTTGCAAAAATCGAAAAATGTGTGCTAATGACTTTCTTTAGATATCATCTATTGCACTGATCATGTCATGTATCTTAGACAGTATATCTCTTGCTATACCTATTAGATGTTGTAATTGCAGTTAATCATATCTAAGAAGCATGTTTTTCATACTCCACCAGCACCCCATCTGCATTCATGACATATTTTGAGGGGGAGCTGCATTTCAGGGGGAGTTTGTGTCTATGTCTCTTTAAAGTGCATTTAGTCTCACTTGATGAGTCCAATTGTCAACAAGGGGGAGAAATTTTGGATATATTTTTAGCTTTCTCTGGGATTTATTTCAGGAGGAGTTCCTTGTTGGTAATTCTGAGATTTGATTTGCACTTGTTTTTGAGGCTTTATTTTTGGTTAACCATAATGACCATTTTTTCTCGCTTCTATTTGGCTTTTGGTCATTAGGGTTAAACTTTTATTTTCCTTTTCTATTTTCTTTTGTTTTGTTTTTCTTGTTTCCACAAGTTTTGCAGGTTCTGGAGATGAGTTGAAAAGGGTGTTGACAATGCACTCATCAAGGGGAAGATTGAGAAACCATGTTGAAGAATATGGTTTTGATATTCCAGATGTGATGAGTGATTGTCAACGGAAGTCAAAGGAAGGGAGAGATGAAAACCTGCCGAGTCTGAGGCGCATGTGACTCAGGTACACAGGTAGTGAGCGATGGCCGGGCAGAGGAGCCGCGGAGTCGGGCTGGCCCAATCCGGGTACATGGCTAGGAGCGGCGGAGGATCCACCAGTCTGTTGACTGGGTTTGACTCAGGTACACGAGCGGCGAGCGATTGCCGGGCTGAGGAAGCTGCGGGGTCGGGTCGGCCCAATCCGGGTACCCGGTGCGAAGACGGTGTACGCTTTATCAGTTTCGGCATAAAACTGACGATCTATGTTTAATTCATTTTTAGGATATTAATATTTAGTTTTTAAGTTTAGAATATTTTTATTCGAGTCAGTTAATTTTGCTAAGAATATTTAGTAATTTTCGGAATTTATTTTAGAGTCAGTTTATTTTACCCGAGGGTAAAATAGTCTTTTCATGTATTAGGATTTGCCTATAAATAGGCCCCTATCCCTTTGGGGATAGATGACTGTTTTTCTAATAGATCAATCTACAGTCCATTTTCGTTTTCCACCAAAAATATTTCAATCTGCAAATTTCATCGTCGTCTTCTTCTCCAGGGAAAATTTTCACATCATCTTTCCACTACGTCGCTGGCCAGATATCACGGGGAGCAGTGGTTGGCGCGTGCGGCAGCCACGGCGGCGGGAAGCAGCTTCAGGCTGGCGGGTTATTTTTTCCTTCAATGCCAACGCGGGCCCACAGCAAAGAAAGTCACGAGCAACAGCTTTCCTACCGATTTTTGTATTGCAGTGCACGCATACCAAGGCCGGAGTACAAGGAGAAAAGCTAGTGTTGCAGCCTACGAAGCAAATAGCCCCTGTCACATGTCCTTGCTTGCAGCAGCTTTAGCAGTTTTTTTCTCATAGCGAAAGCAGCAGCATAACAACGATTAGATGTTTCGATGTTTCTTTTTGTTGTCGCAAATCACAGTGGCCTACGCAAATTTCTTTTGGTGAAAAGCTACAGCGCCACATCTTCACCTTTTGGCTGGATTATCTATGGTTTCGACAGATCGGCGTGGCGACGTAAACAGCATGCAGGTTAGTTTTTTAATCTACTATTTTCAGCTCTTTAATTGATTAAGTATTTATCTATTTTTAATTAGCTGCTAATCTGTTTAGTAATTTCGTAGTTAATGTTTATCTGCTAGAATATTACTAGTACTCGAATAATTTTATTTAAGCATTTTTAATGTGCTCATATAAAAAATATTTTATTATTCGTCGCAACAATATTTTTATTCTAGATTTACATGAAATATTTTAGGTTTATTTCCGAATTAATTTCTGGATGATCCATGTTTTGTTTAGTTGATTAGCATTTTATTTTCAGACCACAATCTGAATATTTTATTAATATATTTAGGTATTTTGCTTACGTCATTAAATATTTCTAGTACCCATTTTTATTTACTGCAGTATTTCTATTAGTTTATCTTTAATATCATTTTAATTGGGACACCAGTTTTTTTAGTCTGGACAACTTTAATTCCAGTAATTTGCTTTGCTAATATTATTTGTCTGGTTAAGTTTGGTTGGGTGTTGGGATTAGATCTTAGTTTAGCAAGAAATTTTTAGGCGCCCATTCACCCCCCCCTCTGGTCGCTATTTTCGGTCCTACACGGGTGCTACCGACCAATGTCCTAGCTTGCACCTGAAACCCACCATGCATATACCTAACCATCACTCTATCACCAACAGACTTCTAGGGATAAGAATAAATAGGGATCATATAGTAGATTCCAATCGCTTCAACTCATTTTTAATCCTATAAAAATCATGTTGATACATTGGACACTAGCTAATAGTACTAATAATATGGTGACAAGGAGTTTAGGCTAGATAGCATGGCTTGGGTTGCACATCAAGGTCGGGGGATCTAAATAAATATATTGTAAGGCTTTCATTTGACTAATGCATGTATATCCTATGTGTTTTAGTGATAGTTTAGTAAAACATGGGTTCAATATGCTCAAAAGATTGGTTTGGTGACTTGCCTTGTTCAGCGAAAGGGGAAGGAGGGACTTCCGGGAAGTACTCCGGCTCCTCGGTGGCGTCGTAGTCTTTTCGACGAAAGTAATAAACATCACATTTAATAAACATTCCAAAATCACACAATAAGCACATGGGTTTTAATTGGGTTAAATTTAAGAAAAATAAGTTATTAAGTCTCTAAAAATCATTATATGAATTTTTAATATGAGCTTTGATGGAGTTATAAATTTCTAAAAAGGAAATAAAAATGTACCCATAATATATTTTAAGCTTCCTATTAATTAATAATAGAAATTCCATATTATCCTACTGTTTCTATTATACAAAAATGAAGGGGATAAAAAGATAAATCTTTTTAAAGTTGAATTATGAACATATATTCAAGGGCATTTGAATACTTTATAAAATAAACCTAATATACTCAAAATAAACCCACTGTTTTTATTGTACAAACATGTAGAGAATAAAATTATGAATTTTCTGGAATTGAAATTGTAAATTTTGGAGTTAAAATGAGCCAGATATGAATTTTAGAAGTTTAAAACTATTTCTGGAATTTAATTTAAATCCAAAACAGGCGTCGGTCCACGGTGAACCGGATTCACCGTGAACCCGTGCACTGTGCGCGTACGCCGGATCCAGATCCACCGTTGGATCGCGATCGGGCGGCCACGGGCGAGGTGGGGGAGTTAAGTTAACGTGGACGGCTGAGATTAAAACGCTGAAACGGTATGCGATGGATGGCCTTGATTCATCCTGGGTTTTATATAAAAATGGACGGCTCAGATTAAAACGTAACGTTTCGCCGAGATCTAACGGATCTGATTAAACCGCACGAACGATTTAATCGCCACCGTCGGATCCAGATCGCACGGTCGCGATTGAATCTGACACGGCACGGGTACTCGACCCGTGCCGGTCATCTTCTCCGGTGACAGCGAGAGCCTAGCGGCCACGGCGAGCGATGGCGGTCCGACCTAAGGGCTAAAATAGAACCAGGGCGACAAGGGGAACATGATGGTACCTTTGGCGAGGCGAGAGGTCGTCGGAGTGTGGCCGGCGATGAGCGGGGGTGGCGAAGGTGTTCGGGTCCCTTGTCGGCGGTGGCGTTCCGGTGGGGTTCGTCGGCGATGGAGTGGTGGCCGAGGTCGAGGTGGTGCCGGTGGTCACAGTGGTGTGGTCGTCGAGGACGGACGGGGACTCCGGCGAAGGCGAGCGGCGGCTGGAGCGAAGGTGGCGGGGTGGTGTTAAAAACCAGAGTGTGGGCGCTCTGTTCGTTCTCAAAGTGAAATGGTGTGGGGGTCGAATGCGGTGGAGGCATAGGATTTAAATAGAGGCACCGGCGGGGGCAGAGGGGGCGCAATCGGGGGAGGCCGAGAGTAGCACCGGCGAGATCCTTCCATGCATGCGAGCGACAGTGGGGTGATTGCACGTGGAATTAAGAGGGGAACCGGTAGGCGCGTCGCGGGGGTGTTAATGGCGACGACGAATTAACGCGAGGGGGCCGGCGGGGGAGGATCCGAGGCGGGATTGGTGGCCGACAAAGTAAGGGGGGTTGGCGCGAGGTGGACGACGGGTCCGACAGGTGGGGGCCACCGGGTAGCGGGCGCGGGTGTGGCAACGGGTGGGGCTAACGGGTGGGGTCGGGTTCGGCCGAGAGAGGGTTGGCGCCGACAGGTGGGGCCGAGGTGGTGGGCGATTGCGTGCGGAGGGAGAGGGCCACTAACCAGTGGGGTCCGCATGTCAGTGAGGGGCGCGGGGAGGGAGTGGGTTGGGCCGGCCGGGGAAGGGAGATTGAGGGAGGGAGGCCCGTTACTGTTTCAATCATTTTCTGAATAAATTTAATTGTTGAAATAAGTTTAAAATATTTGGGCTCCTTCCAAGGGTGATAAAAATTTGTAAAAATTCTCAAAAATATATCTTGGCCTTGGGATCAAATACAAAATTTTCTAGCCTCTGATTTGGATATTTTATCTAGGCTCTAGTTCAATTAAGCTTAGAAGGGCATTAAAGGTATTTCAAAATTAATTATATCCAGAAAAATATAATAAAAGGTATTTTTATTTCTCTGAAAATTTGGGGTGTTACAAACCTATCCCCCTTACAAAGAATCTCGTCCTCGAGATTGGAAAGCTACTCGAATAGCTCGAGGTATTGGGCTTTCAACTCGTCTTCTTTTTCCCATGTGGCTTCTTCAACGGGGTGGTTGTCCCATTGAACTTTGCAGAAGCGAACCACACAACTCCTGGTTACTCTTTCCATAGTTTCCAGAATCTTGATGGGTTTCTCTATGTAGGTCAAGTCTTCTTGGACATTGAGCTGTTGGAGGTCGGCCTATTTGGTGGGCACGCGGAGACACTTCTTCAACTAAGAGACGTGGAACACATCGTGGACTCCTGCCAAGGATGGTGGTAGTTCAAGCTGATATGCCACTTCTCCTTGCCATCGGAGGATCTGAAAAGGTCCGACATAGCGGGGCGCTAGCTTGCCTCTCATGTTGAATCTTTGGGTGCCACGGAGGGGAGTGACTCGGAGATAGACATAATCGCCCTCCTTAAAGGTTAGGTCTCTCCACCGGTTATCGGCATAGCTCTTTTGTCGGGACTGGGCTATCTTCAATCTGTCCCTGATGATCTTGACTTTCTCTTCGGCTTCTCGCAATATATCTGTATCGAATAGTTGCGATTCTCCGGTCTGATCCCAGAGTAACGGTGTTCCGCACTTACGCCCATAAAGTGCTTCAAACGGGGCCTTCAACTCTGGCTTGTCGGGCACGCATACCCGATTTCCGAACCAGATGGTACCGTGCTCGTCCTCGGAGAATCTGGGGGCTTTACCTTTCCGCATGTTCTGTTGGATCTCCAAGATGTCCGGGTCTTCCTTCTGCGTCTCCTGGATCTAGTCTATTAAGACAGGTCTGGTCTCTAGAGCAGCGAGGTACGCTCTAGTGGTGATCCCTAGATTCAACTGTTCCATCTCCTTGTATAATAAAGGAGCCTGATCCTACACCATGATGGCGTTACAATACCTTTTTCGACTTAGGGCGTCTGCCACCATATTTGCCTTGCCTGGATGATAATGGATGCCCAAGTCATAATCTTTGATCAGCTCCAACTACCTTCTCTGCCTGAGGTTTAGGTCCGGTTGGGTGAATATGTACTTGAGGCTCTTGTGGTTGGTGAAGACCTCACATCGATTTCCCACAAGGTAATGTCTCCATATCTTCAAGGCATGAACCACGGCTGCCAATTCCAGGTCGTGGGTCAGGTAATTTAGCTCATGCGGCCTTAGCTGACGAGAGGCGTAAGATATAACCTTCCCATCTTGCATCAAGACACACCCTAACCCTTGGCAAGAGGCATCACAGTAGACGTGGAAGTCCTTCCAGATGTCTGGCAGGGTTATAATTGGGGCTGACACGAGCTTCTTCTGAAGGGTTTGGAAGCATTCTTGGTTATAATTGGGGCTGACACGAGCTTCTTCTGAAGGGTTTGGAAGCATTCTTCACAATCTGGAGTCCATTTAAATTTTACCTCCTTCTACAATAACCTGGTCATGGGCTTGGCTATCTTCGAGAAGTTCTCGATGAACCGGCGGTAGTATCCGGCCAATCCGAGAAAACTCCAGATATCGGTCACGTTCGTGGGTTGTAGCCAATTGGTCACTACTTCCATGGTGGTTGGATCTACTGCTATTCCTCCAGCAGATATGACATGACCGAGGAACTTCACCTCAGACGACCAAAACTCGCACTTGTTGTATTTGGCGTACAATTGTTGTTCCCTTAGCTTTCCGAGGGTCAGACGAAGGTGGGTTTCGTGTTCTTCCTTGGTCTTGGAGTAGACGAGGATATCGTCGATGAATACCATGATGAACTTATCCAGGAACTCCATGAATACATTGTTCATCATGTTCATGAAAAAGGCCGGGGCATTCGTGAGTCCGAATGACATCGCAGTATACTCGTAAAGTCCGTAGCGGGAGGTGAAGGCGGTCTTGGGAATGTCTTCTTCTCTAATCCTCAATTGGTGATAACCTGACCTGAGGTCGATCTTGGAGAACACCGAGGATCCTTTCAGCTAATCGAACAGGTCATCGATCCGAGGCAGTGGGTACTTGTTCTTGATGGTTACGTCGTTCAGGGCTCTATAGTCCACGCACATCTTTTAGTCTTGTCCTTCTTCATGGCGAAGATAACCGGTGCACCCTAGGGCGAGGTACTCGGTCGGATATACCCTTTTTGCTCTAGGTCTTCGATATTACTCTTTACTTCGGCTAGTTCATTGGCGTCCATCTGGTTTGGGCGCTTGGAGAATGGAGTGGTCCTGGGGACAAGCTCGATTCTGAATTCAATGTCTAGCTTGGGAGGCATTCCTGGCAGGTCATCTGGGAAGACGTCCATGTATTCCTTGACTACGGGTACTTCCTCTAGGGCTAGAGAGTGAAGGGACACCTCGCGAGGTTTGCGGTTGGTCATCCGAAAAGTGATAGCTTCGCCTTCGGAGTTGGTCACAGATACGGACTTGCTGGCGCAGTCAATCACTCCCTTGTGCTTCATCAACCAATCCATCCCTAGGATGAGGTCGAGTCCGGTGAACTCGATGAGGACTGGCTCGGCCCAGAATAATACTCCTTGAATCTCTATCCTTACCTTAGGGCTGAATAGGTTGGCTAAGGTTTTCTTGCCGGGGTGGAAATCATCATGGGGGCTGGTAGAGGGAGTACTTCCAAGCCGTTGGTTTTCACAAAGTCCCCCAAGATGAAGGAGTGTGTTGCTCCAGAGTCAAACAATATTATAGCTGGTATGGAATTGATGGTAAACGTACCGAGTACGACTTCAGGAGCTTCCTGAGCTTCCACCACGCTGATGTGGTTGACGCGGGCACGAACCGCCTGGTTAGGTGCCACACCTTGTGGCTGCTTGGGGTGAGGACACTGGTGCGAGTAGTGCCCTTCCTTCCTACAGTTGTAGCAAACAACCGGCTTTCCTTAGCGGTCCCTCATGATCGGGGCCTTGGTGGCGGGCGTCAGCTGAGCGGTCGGAGCTGGTGGAGCGGGGTGAGAATGCCCGGCGTTGGATCCACCGGTGGCGTGTGGTGCCCTGTAGACGGGCCAAGGATGGTAAGCGGGTGCTGGTGGTGGAGGGACGAAGTGGGGCCTCTGAGGGTTCGCCTGATGATGCTTGAACGCAATTATCCTCCTCTTCTTGAGGTCCAACTTACTTTGCTCAGTCTCTTGGATGAGCGCTTTATTCACCAGCCGTTGAAAGTCGGCGTAGTCGGTGGCAACGAGCTGAATGTACAACTCATCCTTATGTCCCCGGAGGAACTTAGCCTGGCGGAGGGCGTCGGTGCGCACCACTTCCGGCGCGTAGCGGGCCAAACAGTTGAATTCATGGAGATACTCCATGAAAGTCCGGCTACCTTGTTGCAAGTCGCGGAACTCCTGCTGCTTTACCGTGATGACTTCGGCGGGGACATGGGCGGCATGAAAGACGATGGTGAACTCCGCCCAAGTCACCACATGGTCCTCCGGTTGGGACTCACGGTAGTTGTCCCACCATTCTGCGGCGGGACCCTAGAGTTGGTGAGTGACGAACGCCACTCTCTCCCGATCGGTGCAGGAGAGGAGGTCCAACTTCTTCCCGATGGTGCTGAGCCAATCGTCGGCCTCCATGGGGTTTGTGTTGCTGGAAAAGATCAGGGGACGCACACGCAAGAACTCTAAAAGTTGAGGCGCGGGTGCGGGGGCTGGTGCACGTGGAGCAGGCTCCATGTTGTGTTGCTACAGCCGGTCCAACTACGCCTGTTGGTGCTGCATTTGGGTGAGGAGGGTGGTAATCAGCTGGTTCTGATTAGCCATCATCTCCGCCAAGGTAGGATGGTTGGCAGATAGTGGCCTAGTCTAACGTTGGCCCGTTGCGCCCCAGTTGGGTGCAACACTTCCGGGCAGACCGTTGCTTGCCCCTTCTCCATTGTTGGACCTGGTGTTTTGGTTATCGGTCATCTTCTGAACATACAAGATTTTTAGTCATAAGAGAAAAGTTTTGAAACGAATATTCAGCCAAAACAGCCCTGAGGGGCTCATATTTTTATCAAAGTGGTATAAAATGTTTCATTACATCAATGTTTTATTTTAACCGACCTACAACACAAGTTGTTGCAGGTGGTACCACAATCACAAAATTATTGAAATAAAATAACGAAAACTACCGCCTACTCGTCCTCTGGGGCGGTCTCCGTGCTCTCGGAACCACGAGGGTCCTGAGGGACGGTGGGCTCGAGCAAATTCTCGATAATAGGGTCGGAGACGATGGCGGGGTGCGAGGCAGGAGCACTGGAGCTAGATGGTCCGGGGGCCGTGTGGTGGGGCAGGTCCTCTTGGGACGAGGGGCGGGCTCGCGGATGGGCTTCTTCCTCCTTAGGATGAGGGGGACCATCTCCGCTATGTCCTTCTGTAGTTGTATGATCTTATGCTGCAGCTCGCCATTTTGTTGGATCAAGTTCTTCGTCTCCTGGCAAAGGAACTCGACCGCCTCGTGGTGCTCCTCGACGTCAAGCACGGCCTCGGTATGGAGATCGTCCATGGCCTGAAGAAGACGCATTTGTCGGGTCATGACCGGATCATGATTGGAACAAACTCTGATGTAGATGCTGCGGTTGGCACCAGGAGTGCGCTTCGGCACAAGCCGGAAGGACGTGTTCTAAAGACGATCATCATAGATTATCCTCAGTTCCATGAGGGCTTAGAGGGCGACGCGTTGGCACGCGACGTCAACGGTTGGGCCTCCAATTGCTGCTGTGAAGAACGGCAGGTGCTCGCCGGATCCATGGATGGTGAGGGAGACGTCGCAGGGTCCTGCGAACTCTTCCATGTACACGCCATGGAACTCGGGCTCAAAGAGGAACCCAAGGAAGGTGACCATCATTCGGAGCTCCCTAACGAAGCCCTCGAAATGACGGCAGAAGTTGTTCACTTGGTAGACCGGCATCTACAAAAACAACAAGTTGAAGAAAAGTGAGGGGAGGAACAAAGTTATGAAGTAGGTTTTCATGAAATAGTTTTCATCCAACTAAGTGCTAGGATGGTCCGTTTGGCTTCCTACAGTCAAGTCGGCTCTGACACCATCTTGTGACGCCCTGATTTATCAAATCGGAACATTATTGAATTTCCAAAGAAAAACAATAATACAAGAGGTTCATAATGCAATACGTACATATGAGCAATCATCCGTGGTACGCAGACCACATTATTACATAAAAATTAAAATAAACAATAAAAATAAACTGCATGACGAATGCCCTCTTCAGGATCTTTCTTCTTGACTTGGTCGCTACTCCAGACCATCCTCGTAGTAGGCATCCTCTGAATTGGGTGTCCAATGGGTATGAGTACAAAAAGTACTCAACAAGCCACCGCAAATGCAAATCGTAATGCAAGGTAATAACAAAGGAAGGACAATGGCTAATAGTGCGGAAAAGTACATTTTTCAGTTATTGCATTTAGTGGAGTCAAATTTAATCATGCGGAATAATAAACGTGAACATCATAACACCATCTAACTCGAGGAGTACGTTTCCCTCCTTGCACAATGGTCCTTACATGTCAAATCATCATGCACATTCATTTCCAAAGTAAACTAACTGTGGGATGTCACGCAACCCGCCCTTGACCGTGGGCTCGGCTTTTCGAAAAGATTTATGACTATGATCAGAGGTGTACTACTGTACCCACAAGGCACGCACTCATCCCATACACCAAAATGTAACGAGATGACCCATACCACGGGAACTCGTGCTAAAACCTCAGCATGAAATGCTCCAAGTGATAACCACCCGCTCTAGGTTTCACCGACGCGCTGGGCCGCATCCTGGCTAACATCGCACCCCCTTTTGCGCCACGTTGGTACAAGCCACCCGTAGGTGCTGCTTGACCCATCTCCAAGTGGTGGCCTCGGTTTGGAATATTCCATACCTTAGTTAGGACTTACCCACTAGACTTGTGGTTAGTACGGAAGTGTATTGCAACGGATCCCGCAGACCGGTCCTTATAGTGCCCAGGGTGCTACCGACCAATGCCCTAGCTTGCACCCGGAACCCACCATGCATATACTTAACCATCACTCTATCACCAACAGACTTCCAGGGATAAGAATATACAGGGATTATATAGTAGATTCCAATCGCTACGACTCATTTTTAATCCTATAGCAATCATGTCGATACATTGGACACTAGCTAATAGTACTAATAATATGGTGACAAGGAGTTTAGGCTAGATAGCATGGCTTGGGCTGCACATCAAGGTCGGGGGATCTAAATAAATATATTGTAAGGCTTTCATTTGACTAATGCATGTATATCCTATGTGTTTTAGCGATAGTTGAGTAAAACATGGGTTCAATATGCTCAAAAGATTGGTTTGGTGACTTGCCTTGTTCAGCGAAAGGGGAAGGAGGGACTTCCGGGAAGTACTCCGGCTCCTCGGCGGCGTCGTAGTCTTTTCGACAAAAGTAATAAACATCACATTCAATAAACATTCCAAAATCACACAATAAGCACATGGGTTTTAATTGGGTTAAATTTAAGAAAAATAAGTTATTAAGTCTCTGAAAATCATTATATGAATTTTTAATATGAGCTTTGATGAACTTATAAATTTCTAAAAAGGAAATAAAAATGTACCCATAATATATTTTAAGCTTCCTATTAATTAATAATAGAAATTCCAGATTATCCTATTGTTTCTATTATACAAAAACGAAGGGGATAAAAAGATAAATCTTTTTAAAGTTAAATTATGAACATATATTCAAGGGCATTTGAATACTTTATAAAATAAACCTAATATACTCAAAATAAACCCACTGTTTTTATTGTACAAACATGTAGAGAATAAAATTATGAATTTTCTGGAATTGAAATGGTAAATTTTGGAGTTAAAATGAGCAAGATATGAATTTTAGAAGTTTAAAACTATTTCTGGAATTTAATTTAAATCCAAAATAGGCGTCGGTCCACGGTGAACCAGATTCACCGTGAACCCGTGCACTATGCGCGTACGCCGGATCCAGATCCACCGTTGGATCGCGATCGGGCGGCCACGGGCGAGGCGGGGGAGTTAAGTTAACGTGGACGGCTGAGATTAAAACACTGAAACGGTACGCGATGGATGGCCTATATTCATCCTGGGTTTTATATAAAAATGGACAGCTCAGATTAAAACGTAACGTTTCGCCAAGATCTAACGGATCTGATTAAACCGCATGAACGATTTAATCACCACCGTCGAATCCAAATCGCACGGTCGCGATTGAATTCGACACGGCACGGGTACTCGACCCATGCCGGTCATCTTCTCCGGCGACGGCGAGAGCCTAGCGGCCACGGCGAACGACAGCGGCTAGACTTAAGGGCTAAAATAGAACCAGGGTGACAAGGGGAACATGATGGTACCGTTGGTGAGGCGAGAGGTCGTCGGAGTGTGGCCGACGACGAGCGGGGGCGGTGAAGGTGTTCGGGTCCCTTGTCGGCGGGTGGCGTTCCAGTGGGGTTCGTCGGTGATGGAGTGGTGGCCGAGGTCGAGGTAGTGCTGACAGTCACAGTGGTGTGGTCGTCGAGGATGGAAGGGGAATCCAGCGACGGCGAGCGGTGGCTGGAGCGAAGGTGGCGGGGTGGTGTTAAAAACCAGGGTGCGGGCGCTCTGTTCGTTCTCAAAGCGAAATGGCATGGGGGTCGAATATGGTGGAGGCGTAGGGTTTAAATAGAGGCGCCGACGGGGGCAGAGGGGGCGCAATCGGGAGAGCCCGAGAGTAGCGTCGGTGAGATCCTTCCATGCATGCGAGCGACAGCGGGGTGATTGCGCGTGGAATTAAGAGGGGAAACGGTCGGCGCGCCGCGGGGTGTTAATGGTGACGACGAATTAACGCGAGGGGGCCAGCAGGGGCAGATCCGAGGCGGGATCAGTGGCCGGTGAAGTTAGGGGGGGTTGGTGCGAGGTGGATGACGGGTCCGACAGGTGGGGGCCACAGGGCAGTGGGCGCAGGTGTGGCAACGGGTGGGGCTGACGGGTGGGGTCGGGTTCAGCCGAGAGTGGGTTGGCGATGATAGGTGGGGCCGAGGTGGCGGGCGGGCGCGTGCGGAGGGAGAGGGCCACTGACCAGTGGTGTCCGCCTGTCAGTGAGGGGCGCGGGGAGGGAGTGGGTTGGGCCAGCCGGGGAAGGGAGATTGAGGGAGGGAGGCCCGTTACTATTTCAATCATTTTCTGAATAAATTTAATTGCTGAAATAATTTTAAAATATTTGGGCTACTTCCAAGGGTGATAAAAATTTGTAAAAATTCTCAAAAATATATCTTGGCCTTGGCATCATATTCAATATTTTCTAGCCTTTGATTTGGATATTTTATCTAGGCTCTAGTTCAATTAAGCTTAGAAGGGCATTAAAGGTATTTCAAAATTAACTATTTCCAGAAAAATATAATAAAAGGTATTTTTATTTCTCTGAAAATTTGGGGTGTTACACATGTCCTGAAAGCTCATAGCAGAAGACCGTCGCTCATCCCTGATACAACGAAAGCAAAACCCAACCAAATGACCCACCCGATGACAATAGGAGAAGTGATACACTCTCTTGGGTGAGCATGGGTCTCAGG
Source organism: Zizania palustris (assembly GCA_019279435.1). NCBI lineage: Eukaryota > Viridiplantae > Streptophyta > Magnoliopsida > Poales > Poaceae > Zizania > Zizania palustris. Next base: position 51,582,013 of record JAAALK010000285.1, on the reverse strand, counting down.
CGCAAATCTCACAATTTTTTTGGGTTTTTGCTGAGGAGGTTCACCTGGTGAACGAAGAACTTTGTTTGTAGGTTGGTTAGGATTCTTGGCTTTTTGATCAGTGTCTAACTGGGCTCTCTCTTTCTCAAGGGTAGTGGGAGGAGTGAACACAGTATCGCTCAAAGTGTTTGGAGTGGTTCTCTCATAGCCTAACCCAAGAGCTAACCCTGCCCTGTCAGCACACATTTTAGTTATAGCCAAAAGCAGATCCATCATATCCTTTCCTTCAGTGCATTTTTCCACTACGGAGAGAAGGTAGTCATTCTCACATTTCAATTTTTCCGCTTGCTCTCTAGCAAAGCTGAGTTGGTCCTTAAGGGTGATGCAGGTGGGACACGCTGACTGCACATCTTTAGAACACTCAGCACTCTCTAATCTAGCCTTAAGTTCATCAGCATGCCTATCTCTCAAATTAATGCTTTCAACAAGGACAGTTCATGCATTCGTTAATGACCGCAGGACTAGAGTCCACCAAGAAAAGCTTTTTTCAGTTAATTCAAGTTTTTCAACAGTTTGAGCATGTGAAAAACGCAGCTGAGCAAGTTCATTCATGACAGTAAGACATGACTCACAATCGGCATAATCAGACTTAGATTTCAAAATAGCAAATTCAGTGGAAATAGTTTCAAGTCTGATTTTTAATTCTTTTCGTTCTTTAGCAGCAAGTTTAAGTAATCTACCCTGAGAATAAACAACATCATGCAATTCATCATTCTGAACAAGAAGCTGATCATGGGATAGATATACCACAGAAGTGTCGAGCTCGTCGCTGCTGTCATTGTCGTCGACCGCAAAGCAAAGGTCAGTGAGGTCCACTGTCTTCTTCTCCTTCTTCTCTTTCTTGGGAGGCTACTCTTCCTCCGAGTTTGGCTCCTTGCTTGACGCGTTGTCGATGTCGCTGAGGGCAGCCACAAAAGCTCTGGCTACTCTTTTAGCCAATTTTCCTCGCTTCCCTCTGAAGTAGGATTTCTTGTTCTACTTTTGGTGCTTGTGCTCATTTTCATTTTTCATTTTCAGTTTAGGGCAATTTTCTTTTATGTGAGACGTATCTCCATATTCAAAACACCCCTGTGACCCTCCTCTCCTTTGGTCTCATCAATTATTGTAAAAGCGAGTGAACTTCCTGACAATGAGAGCTAGCTCCTCATCATCTAGAGCGTCTACTTGTTCTTTTGTGACAGAGACAAGAGAGAACAAGTCAAAAGGACCAGAATAAGCACAAACTCTAGAAACGCCAGACAAATTACCGCCAGATGAGGTATCACTGCTAGGACTGGAAACCAAAGCAATCGAAGGCAACAAAGATTTTCCAGCTCCTGGTCGAGATGCCTTGGCAATCTCGGTGGACTTAAGCTTACTAAATAGTTCATCGCAAGTCAGAGTGTCAAAGCTTGTTGACTCTTCAATACTAGAGATCTTCACCTCCCATATGCTACGATCAAGAGCATAGAGAAGTTTGATCGCCCTATCGTGGTCAGATTAAGATAAAGTCCTAGTGGAACGCAAATTATTCACAATTCCATCAAAACGCGCAAACATGGCATCTACAGATTCGCTAAGGCCTTGCACAAACATTTGGTATTCTTGATTATACGTGCTTTGCTTCCTAGCCTTAAGCTGGGTAGTGCCCTCATGAAAAGTTTTCAAGGTGGTCCAAATTTCACGCGCAGTTCATAGGTGCTGGACCCTGTCAAACTCTTTGCTATTGGGAATCAACAATGTCCCAAATAGCACTTCCTTGGCTTAGAAGGTAATCCTCCATGCGCACCTTCCAATAGCCAAAATCATGACCATCAAACATCGGGATTTTTGAATTTCTTTCCATGTCGCCAAAATAAGGATCACAAACCGGTTAAGGTCAACTGGTGATCTAACCGGCTCTGATACCAATTATGGGATCGGAATGGCGACTAGAGAGGGGGTGAATAGGCGACTCGACAAATTCTCACGAATGTGATGGCCTAATCAAATCACCCAACGCTCCTCCAAAAGTCCAGATTTCATATTTATACCAATCAAATCAAAATCAAAGTAATCAGATCAACTTCCAATGAAATACTAATTTCAAAACTATTTGACAAGCACTATTGCAATTATGAGGATGAACAGCGGACCAACTAGTAATTAGACACAATTCAGAAATGATTCTTGTGTAAGACACTCAACTCAAATTTCAGTGCCAAAAAGGTTCAACTCAATTTTCTGATTCAAGCAATTTAACTCTTCATGGGTTTGTCTCCAATTTCAGAAACAGATAAGGTGTGAATGAATATTGTAAACAGGAATGTAACACTCATAAACTCCTCTAAAGACAAAAAAGCAATTAGTATGATCTAAATCAGTTTTACTGTGAACAGTGTGTCAACAACTGAGAATAGGATCAACAGGACAATTTAGTACTTCATTGTAGCATTCAATGTATCAACACAGTAAGCACAGATTGTATTCAAATCTTATCTCTAGTTGCAGATATTTAGATCAATTCAACAAATCAAGATGGATTTGCTTTCAGAATTCAGGATATTAAAACTCAGCATACAGTTTCAGCCAATGCAAAGAGTATTAGCTGAAAAGCTATTTCAAATTGAAAAACACATAGCAAACTGAATATACACTATGCTTCAGACAGCAAAAATGCAGAACATTTTTTCAGTCAATCCAGAATATCAAACCTGATATAACTTGGATAACAATGATCAAATGCACACAACTCAACTCAGTTCAATATAATAACCTTCAGTTAACTTCTTGAACATGAACAGTAAGTATACAAGTTGTGAACCAGAATTCAGAGAACACAAAGTTCAAATTCAGAACAATGAACCTTTCTACAAATTAGAATCAGACACAAGTTTGTTGTGGAAGAGCATAATTTTAGAAACAGATTCAGATTGATTCAAGATTTAGAATTCTATTCTCTGCCTAAACAACTTTTCAAAAACACCACAAGATCACACATCAGACTCTATCCTGTAGCTGAAAAAGGATTCTCTAAATCAGAGCAAAATGACTATCAGATAATAAAATGAAACATATGAGTATATAATGAATACACTTCACACATTCTGAAATACAAAACAAATCTTAGAACTGAAAAATGGATTCAGTATTTTGGATATTAAACATCACCTTCTATTTGATATTCATCAATCTAATTAAATCAAGGTAGTAAAATGTTGTAAACATGTTCAGAATACATCAAATAAACTGATTCAACTAGTACCAAAAACTCAATCAAAGTGGAGTTCATTCTTGACACAAAATGACATCTAACCATTGACTTAGACAAAAAACAGAATACTCTTCACAGAGAAGGTTATCAACACTTGAGCATACTTAACAAATATTTTCAGATCTGAAACATCAGCAGTGGTTATAAAATCCTAGATCAGAATCTCTTCATTCAATAATAGTACAAACACAGGAATAAAACATCTACAAGATCAAATAATCTAAACAGAAACAGCATAGTTCAGAGTTAACAGAATTTGTTTTGAGCAGAAAAGTACCTGTTAACACTTTAGTACTTCATCCTTGTTCTCTAATGCATGACCTAATCAGAACCTTCTCTTCTTCAGATTAATCCTTGAAAGAGTGACTTGATTGAAGAATCACTCCCAAAATCCGTACCAAATGTCAGAAGAACACAGATCAAAAGTTCTAAAAACAGAGTTCAACTCAGCAGGTTTTAGAACAAATTTCCTTCAAATCTTCTTTTAAACGATGAATCAACACGAGAATCACAGATGAATTCAGTCAGAAGATGTCCTCTTATCTCTACAAGCAATTTGAATAGATGCAAGAAATCGTTGATCAAAAACAGCAGCAAAATTTCCCTAGCGGCGCTGCAAAACAGAACTGAAAATGATGATCAACAGTAATTTCTGATCTGCAACAGTATCAGCCCGAGGGTAATCAGAGAGGAACTCCAAAATCACAGATTAAATGGATTAACCAACAAATTTCAGCAGAGAAAAATCTTCAGAATAAACCAAGCTCACAGCACATGTATTTTTCTGATTTTTTCTATCAAAAGAAGCAGCCCATAGCAATTGAAATAAGAATCACAAATTTGAAAAGGTTTGCACCAAGATACATCCACAAATGATTTACTCAATAAACACTCCAAAAATCGGCCAAGATGCTCATGAAAAGCATAAGCAACATTTCATCATACATTTAGTGGGCTACTCAAACACAACCATTTCAAGCAGAGATAAATTCTAGAACTGTGATGCCTTGTTTGATCAGCAAAAGAATTAAGAAGAAATCATAGAAATCACTTGCAACTTTCAAAAATGCATCATTCAAAACATCCTCAACAAAAGATGTATAAACATCAACATCAACTTCTGCACTAGATTCACCAGAAAACAGCTCTCAAAAACGAATTCAGCCAAAAAACTGACCTGCGCCCATAAAGTCTCCTGATCAAAGTGCTGCACTATTCCTTTTTCAAATTATGAATAGTGCTTTGAAAAATCAATCAAGCAATAGAATACAACACTAATTTCATATACAATTTTTGTGGTTCTGCAAAAAGAACAGCCAAAAATCTCCAACCTGCCCATGGATATGGTCCCCTATTTATAGGCCAACCATGGGGGGTATTTTCTAAAAAGAACCCTCTAGAATTAAAATATTATACAAAAGTCCTATTCCTTGTAATATATTTTCAGAATTAAGAAATTCTGAAAAATATACCAAAGGAGAACAATTACTCTAGACTCTCAACTTTTTATTACATATTGACTCAAAGTAAAAAGACTCCAAACTATTAAAATTAACAAAACTAGATATGCGGCGGTTTTTAGCAAACACCAACAAAGCCTCTCAACCCTTCGACTCGTGACACCGCTTTGCGACTCCGAGCGCCAGCAAGCCACTTCCGCTCTCGATCCCCTCGAGCCGCCTGAATGCTTGTCCTGGCCTCCCTCTCGCAGACCCAGTCATCACGTCGTCGCAATCAACCGTTCGTCCAAATCTTGCTCGGTCTCTTCGTGCACTCTTGAGATCTTCTCCAACTTCACCCGGCATCGAGCTCCTCGCTTGACCCTTAATCACTCGTCGTCGACAGTCGGTCAGCATCTCCACCCTGCACATCCAAGACAAGCCAAAACAAGAACGCGACGCACCGCCGAAACCCTCAGCACATATTCCTCAACTTTACATCAAACCCCTCGATGCACTCAGCCAACACTCCATCTTTCAACCGCTTATCCTTGTCAATCACTCATCATCCAGATCGAAACCACCCTTGGTTTCATAATGCTTCCGGTTTAATTTTTCTCTAAAAAACCGAGATAGGTTTTCTGTGGGAGCATTCAGTGGCAGAAGTGCGTAGCTTCAGCAGTAGCTCTGCGTAGCTCTAGCTATTTTCTGCGTAGGCAGGCGGTGGCACGGTGCTGTGGCCCAAGGCGATCAGTTCGGCCGCGTGCTGATTTTGTCAGAGGTTTCTCGCGTGCTGCGCCAAGAGTGGAGGTCAACATCCTCGGGCGGACGGAACACAGGTGGCCGGGAGCATACAGCACGAGAAGTCGTGCTCAGATTTATCGGCCAAAGTATTTTGCACTCGTCGTTTGAGGTTGTGGATCTCTGCTGCACAGGAGACATATATGTCCCTCCCAAGGACTGTCACGTGATGCTAGACGCTGTGGACTTCATGCGTCAAGAGCACGATGCGTTTTGAGACTGGATGCTTCGGTAGCAGCACATGGCCAGTATGTTTTCAAACCTGTAGTATTTTTGCATACCAAGTGTTTGTTGTTTTGCTTGCATGGTACTGTTTTTTAGTGTTAGCAATGTGCTCGATGGAAGGCTTCTATGAATCTGAAGTACTGTAGCTCAATTCATGTTTTAATATTTGTGCTTCTGCAGTAATACCTTTTAATATCTCGTGTTATGTTTTAATAGCTACTAATACATCTTAGTCAGATTGCATAATACTGAATATTCATTTCTGTGATCACTTTTTTATTTACTGCATTCATTTTATCTGATTAAATGTCTGAGTATTATTGATAAGTTTATCTCTGCCATTTGAAATGCTTGTGAGTTGAATACACTAGTTGTCTGCCTTTAAGCACTTTTGTAGTGTCTTTTGATTAGGACACTGGTCGTTTTTAGGCTAGATTATTTTTAGTGCTTATGATCTCTCAGGCTGTCGTATCACATAATATTTGATAAGAGAGTGATAGTGCTATTTTCATCTGGGTTTTTTGGCTTAAGTTTTTTGGTTGTCTCTTGAGGTGCGTTGGGTGTTGGGAGAAGGCCATTGATTCAAAAGAATTTTTTTAGGTGCCCATTCACCCCCTCTGGTCGCTACTCTCGGTCCTACAATGACCCTGGAGAAGATGTTCATCTGGATTTTTATTTTATTAGTTTCTTTTATATTAACACTTGTGTAATAATGTGGTCTGGGAACCACGAATGATTGACGTATGTGTGTCATCATGTGATGAACATCTTGTGCTTATTGATTTTCTTTAGAATTTCAATAAAGTCTGGAATTGTTAAATTTTGGGCGCTACAGCGGTGTCCATGTGAAGAAGATGATAAGCGTCGCTATTCGAGCAACACCTCCATAGAGTCCACACGTACAGGGATGAGATTGATTTCATACCGGCGTGCTAGCACCGCTCGTGAAAACCAAGAGAAATTTCAATCACAACTCTTGAGATCAAGAAAGAGAGAGGAGAGGTTCTTGGTGTCTAGGGTTTAGATCTAATCCAAACAATGAATAACTTAATGTCTAAGACCTCCTCCTCTCTTTATATAGATATGAGAGCCCTAGCCTCAATCCAATTAGAGGCCCAACAGATCCAATCTATTTTGCTCACTTCAGAACTTCGATCTTTGATCGGAACTTTCGATCGGGGCTCTCGGTCTATAATTTTAGGAACCATCGGAACTTTCGATACCCATATTGGAACTTCCGATCAATGCAGTTCTTCACGATACGCATCATATCTTTTGGTTTGAACTCTCTGTCTCTAAATTAGAAATTATTGGAACTTCAACCATATCGGAACTTCCGATTTGAGCTCTCTGTTTCGTAAACAATAAATTATTAGAACTTATTATACCATATCGGAACTTTTTATACCATATCGGAACTTCCAATTTGAGCTCTTTGTTTCTAATTCAGAAAATAATCAGAACTTCCGATCCAACCGGAATTTTCTTGGGCATTGTTCCTTCATCAAGGGCTTCGAGCCCAAGAGGGAGCTCTCAGGACCAGCCTATCCTTCGGGACCGAAGGGGTTTTTGGTTCCTTCTTAGGTTGAACACTAATTTTTCGTAGTGTAAACATACTTCTATGATTTTCTTGTTGTTGTATCTGTATGATATCTGTACTTTGTAAACATTCAACTTTTTCAAAGTAATAAAACTTATGAGATGTATTTCAATCATGCTTTTACCCTTCGCCCCACTTTACGGGGGGTATCCTTTTCTCAATAAGTGCCAGTCGCGCGCAATGCTTAGTATGATTCAAAGTATGTTTCGTATGTTGCGTAGTGCTCGGCCAGTCTTTGTTCTCTCTTTTTTTGATGATTTAGTGGTCTCTTTGGACTCTTTTTGGATGCTTTTGGCTGATGGCCCGGAGTCCTTTAGTGGTCGCTTCCTACTGTTATTACGATGCTTCGGGCCGATGGCCCGGAATCCTTTAGTGGTCGCTTCAGACTCTTTTTTGGATGCTTTGGGCCGGTGGCCTGGAATCCTTTAGTGGTCGCTTCGTGAGGAACATAGTGAGTTTTTTCACTATAGTTCAAGGTAATGATGAGTGATTGACAGGGTGAAATCATGGGTTATGTCTGGATGCTCTGGATATGGCGTGTGTGTCTGTGTTTGTCTCGTGTGTGCAGGCCTGAGTTACTCATCAACTGTCGATGGCACGGGATCAGGGTTAGATGGGGAGTCTAATGCCAGATGGTCGAGGGTGTCAGTCAAAGTCGAGAGTGGACTCTGATGTACACATGGAGGTCTAACAGGACGTGAGTTGAAGATTGATCAAGACGAAAACGTCGATCGAGTTAGTGAAAGGGAAGCTAGTTCAAGTGACAAGGCGGCTCGAGGGAACAAGAGCGGGAGAGACTTGCTGGCGGTCGGGTTCGCGGACTGACGACGAGTGTCAACGATCAGGAGAGGCTTTGTCGGTTTTTGCTAAAACCGTCGAAACTTTAATTGTTTTTTTGTTAATTCAATAAATAGGTGTCTTGTATTAGTTTAAAATTTTCAGTTTCATAGTGTATCCTTTTGGTATATTTTTTAGAGTTGGTCTACTCTGAAAATATAGTAAGAGGAGAGTCTTTTTGCAATTTTTACTTTAGTTCTTAAGGGCAATTTTCAGAATTATTAATTCTGAAATTACTAGGGGTTATGTGTAAAAAGGGGGCTTCTAGAACATGAGTTGTTGGGATATTATCCCCCTGTGATTGCTGAACCGATTAGAATAGCTGAGACATTTTGTTCCAATGAAAATTCAACAAGAAAACTGATTTTGAAGAAATGTTTGACGGGGAACAGTGATCGCCTAGGATTTCCGGATTTGATACAGCAATTCCGGCAACGCTGTTCACGGTAAGAAGCTCCTGTTTCCAGCGATTATTCTTGCATTTCTTTCTCTGGTTTTTGTGTTATTTTGTGATGATTCTAATCATCTTTCTGTGAAATTCCATCCTGAAAATTTTGGGTTATATGTTGTATAAGGTTGATTCATTCACTCATACTGTTCATCGTAAGGTGCATTGCTGTTTGAATGTTTGTGCTGAATTTGATATTAGAATCACTAGAATACATAATTTGTTCTTCAATTAAACCCATGTTGTGATTCATTTCTGTGATGGTTGTTGATAAGAAATCACCCAAGGAAGAGGTGAATAGAACCTGGAAATCATCTTAGGAGTCAAGAAGTTTTGCTGCTATTTACTCGTTGATAATCCTATTCTAAGTGTTTGTTTGGGAAAAGTGTTGTTCTGTTTTGGTGTATCTTCTGAATTCATCTCATTATCAGGTTCAGGACAAATATTTTGCTTGAAATTTCTGCTTAGGATTATTTCTCAAGTTTTCCTTGAAATCATTGTTTACTTTCTGAAAATTAGTTCTGGTTGTATGGTGAATACTCTGCATATAAAGTCTGATTATGTTAGAATGGTGCTATAGTGTTCAGGCTGTATTTGTGGCTAGTTGTTTGATGTGTTCAAGTCTGAATTAGTATTATGGCTATCTGTATTGGAGTAAGTTTGTCAATCTTCTTGTCTAAATCTGTTTTGAAACTATATAATGTTTTCATCAGGATTTTGCTAGTTTTTCAAAATCTGTTTCTCAGTTTTGACAGAAATGAATTAGATTCAGTTTCTTGCTTTTATTGTTTCCTGAACTGTGTTGTTTTCATATCTTAAGTTTAGTGTAGTTTGTGTTGTGCTTCAGCAAGTCAGATATTCAAAATGCAGTGATCTCATTCAGTTTTATTGTGTCAATCAGATCCATAAAATCACTCAATTCTGTATTCAGAAATGAATCAGATTTGGTTTTATTGAGGTGTAAAATCTGTTCTAATTCCTGGTTCAAACATTTTGTTTCAGTCAGATTGTTTCATGAATTCTCTAAATTAATTAGTCAATCAAAGATCTGTTAGTTTAGTGCTCAGATCAGTTCAAAATTGATTGAAAGTGTGATTTGTCTTGAGATGAACTGAACCACTGGTTTCAGATTTCAGACTCAAATCAATTGTGAGATTATTTCTATTTTGTCTGAAATAGCTTTGTCTGAAAACACTGTTTAGTGTCAAATTTTGAATATAATGTCTAAGATTTTTGGTTGAACTCAGTGTTCAGTTTACTGCAGTTTTGCTATTCTAAAATAGAGTGTTTGATTGAAATCTGTATTCAGCCTCGAGTGAAAGTCCTCTTGTCCAGTATTAGCCCTTGAGATGAACTTTCAGTTTGAATGAGCATCAGTTGATCACATTGTTCTGTTTCATTGTTGTGTTCAGTGCTAAATCTCACCTGACAAATTTCAGTCCTTTTGTGTTGAGCATTCAAGTGTACTAAAGTTGTTGATTGATCAGTTTGAAATTTCAGTTTTGAATCTGAATTATAATTGTGAATCTTTAAGTGTTTTCTGATATTCTGAAACCTGTTAGAGTTTCATTGATCGATACCTTGTTGTCGATTGTCCATTTGTCAAAATAGCTATTGTATTTCGGAGTCTCAAGTATCGACAATACATATCGACTGTTCAAACTCCGAGTTGCTTTGAAATCTGTTTTTGAGTCATGTTTTGAATAATTAATGTGCTTCCTTATTCAAAATTGGTTTTACAATATTGCAGAGGTGCGTTGGGTGATTTGACTAGGCCATCACATTCGAAAGAAAGTGTCGAGGCGCCTATTCACCCCCCCTCTAGTCGCCATTCTGATCCCACACTTCGGACACTTTTTAGGATGCTTTGGGGCGATTGCCTAGAATCCTTTAGTGGTCGCTTCGGGCTCTTTTTTGAATGCTTCGGATCGGTGGCCTAGAATCCTTTAGTGGTCACTTCGGACTCTTTTTAGGATTCTTCAGGCCAGTGGCCTGAAATCCTTTAGTGGTCGATTTGGACTCTTTTTAGGATGCTTCGGGCTGGTGGCCCAGAATCCTTTAGTGGTCACTTCAGACTCTTTTTAGGATGCTTCGGGCCGGTGGCCGAGAATCCTTTAGTCTAGACTGCTAGGGGAGCGACCCCGAACAACGGGACTTTATGCAGAGTACATTTTACTACCACACACATTAGTTTTTGTTTCTGTGTTTTGTACACGTCGGGGCGATGGCTCCGGGTAGCGGTGTTGTTTATGGAAACGATGTCGTACCTCACAAAAACGCTGCCCATACCGCAGTGCATCCACCACGGTATGGGTTTGTTTAGGGGCATGCATGGTTTGAATCGAATCCTTTATTCGAAGCACAGAGCGCTATTTTTACTTACAAAGTTTCTATGCGAAGTAGTGCTTGAGGTGCTCCGCATGCCATGTGTGCTTCAACTCTTCCCCTTCTAAATTAGCTAGCTTGAATGACCCCGATTGGCTAGACCGAAGAATGATATAGAGGCCTTCCCATTTGTTGCTTAGCTTTCCCGAGGCAACTACGCTCTGGAGAACGAGGTGCCCCGTCTTTAATTCTTTTAGATTTACCTTGGGCTTGTACCAGGCCTTTATTTAGTCCTGATACTTCGTCAGATTGGTTATGGTACGGAGCCACGTTTCTTCGGATAGATCTAGTGAAGCATGCATTTTGTCTTCATCTTCGGGCTTTGTTGCTCGTAAGGAGCCCCCCTTTAAACATTGTGGGCGTCATGGCTTCATCTCTGAACAGCAGTCTGAATGGAGTGAGCCCTGTTGACCAGGCCTAGGTGGTTTGTATGGACCACGGAATCATTGGCAGCTCTTTGGTCTAGAGCCCCTTGGCGAGGCCTATAATGCGACGATTGAGGTCGGATAAGATGTTTCCATTAGCCCTTTCGACAGCTCTGTTGGGCTGTGGGTGCTTGACAACTGCGAAGCACAACTAAATGTCTGGGCCTTCGCAAAATTCTCTGAAGGGCTCTGCATCGAACTGTGTGCCATTGTCGATTGTTAGTTGTCTGGGTACTCTGAATCTATAATGATATTTTTCTAGAAGAATTTATAGACATTCTTCAAGGTGATGGCTGCTAGGGGCTCGGCTTTGGCCCATTTTGAAAAATATTCTATTGCTACCACCGCAAACTTCAGGCTCCCTTTTGCCTTTGGGAAAGGTCCGATTAAATCCATGCCCCACCTGGCCAGGGGCCATATCGGGGCTATAACTTGTAGTGGCACCGACAGTCAGTGTCTTTGCCTTCCCATCCATTGGCACCCTTGGCAAGTACGTACCAAGGCTTCGGCATCAGCCATTACCATCGGCTAGTAGAGTCCTTGGCGAAGCATCTTCTTGGCCAGGGCTCGGGGTGCTAGGTGGCTGCCGCACAGGCCTTCGTGAATATCTTAGAGGATTTGCTGGCCTTCTTGCTGAGTGATGCATCAGAGTAGAGGTGAGCATACTTAGGAATTGTATAGTACGTCATTGATAATGTGATAATGTCAGACCCTGCACTACAGTCTTGAGATCTCAGGTCCTTCTAGGAGAGTGGCTTCATCTTGGAGCATAATCATGATTGGGCTCTGTCAATCACTGTCGGGTATGCAAAGTACTTCGACAGGGATCAAGGGTGGCACCGAAGGGGTGGACAACTCTTCTAAGAAAGCCCTGGAGGAATATCCTGGCCTCCGATTGCTGCCTTAGTGAGGGTGTCCGCTTGTTGGTTGTCTGCTCTTAGGATGCTTTGGACTAAAATCCCCCTAAATGATGCTTCAATCTTACGGATCTTGACTAGGTACACGGCGAGGTTTAGGTGTCGAGCTTGAAAGCTCTTGTCCACGTGCCCCGCGACAACCTGGGAGTCTATTTTTACAATAACCCGGTGGCGCCAAGTGCGCACGCTTTTCGTAGACCCAACAAGATGCCTTCGTACTCAGCTACATTATTGGTGGTTTAAAGTTGAGTCTTACAGAGTACAATGCCTTTTGTCCCAAAGGCAAGATTATTACTGCTCCGACGCCTGCTCTGGATGCCTAATACGCGCCGTCGGAGTAGATGGTCCATACTCCTTCATTGGGCCCCTCTAATGCCCATATGGCTGGCGGAGTCCACTCTACCATGAAGTCAGCAATCACTTGTGATTCTATTGCAGTGCGCACGATGAATGTTATGCCGAAGAGGGTGAGTTCAATTGCCCATTTCCCTATTTTCCTAGTGGAGTCCTTGCTTCTAAGCATGTCTTCGAGGGGGTAGGACATTTGGATAGTTACATTGTGAGCCAGGAAATAATGTCGGAGCTTCCTCGAAGCCATCATGAGGGCATATGCAATTTTTTTGTGTTCAGGTTACCTCGTTTTTACTCCCGATAATGCTTTAGATACGAAATTCATCGGGCTTTGAACAAACTTACCTTTGAGATCTACTACTCGTATAGACGAGACGCCTTGGCAATCTCAGTGGACTTAAGCTTATTAAAGAGTTCGTCGCAAGTCAGAGTGTCAAAGCTCGCCGACTCTTCAATACTAGAGATCTTCACCTCCCATATGCTACGATCAAGAGCATAGAGAAGTTTAATTGCCCAATCATGGTCCGAGTAAGCCAAAGTCCCAGTGGAGCGCAAATTACTCACAATTCCATCAAAACGCGCAAACATGGCATCTACAGATTCGACAGGGCCTTGCACAAACATTTGGTATTCTTGATTATAAGTGCTTTGCCTCCTAGCCTTAATCTGAGTAGTGCCCTCATGAAAAGTTTTCAAAGTGGTCCAAATTTCACACGTAGTTCGTAGGTGCTAGACCCTGTCAAACTCTTTGCGACTCAGACTGATGAACAATATGTTTCTTGCTTTGCTATTACATTCGTACTGTAATTTCTCAGTCTCTGAAGTGCGAGTTTTAGGGATCACATATTGGGAATCAACAATGTCCCAAATGACACTTCCTTGGCTTAGAAGGTAAGCCTCCATGCGCACCATCCAATAAGCAAATCATGACCATCGAAATTTGGAATATTAGTGTTTCTTTCCATGTCGCCAAAAAGAGAATCACAAACCGGTTAAGGTCAACTGGTGATCTAACCGGCTCTGATACCAATTGTGGGATCGGAATGGCGACTAGAGGGGGGTGAATAGGTGCCTCGACAAATTCTCGCAAATGTGATGGCCTGTTCAGAACACACAACGCTCCTCCAAAAATTCAAATTCAGATTTAAACCAAACCAAAATGAATCACAGCAACATACTCATTTCAAATTTAGAATTCAGTCTTGTTCGCAAATGTGTAGATCGATGACTGAATGAACGACAAAGGTATATCGATGACTGAAACTCCGAGAAAGCTCAAAATCACTAACCAGCAGATCATAAAGTTCCTAGGGGATTTTAGTTGAACTCACACTCTTCTGAAAAGTTCTGGATGATGAATAGTACCAAAAACATATTCAAAATATTTCAGAATTCAGATTTCAATTTCAAAACAGATTTCAGTTCTGAATTCAGTTCAATTCAATCAGACAACTAATTCAATCAGATTTAGAGATTCAACAGAATTTGATCAGAACTTGAACAAATTTGATTTCACCTAGACAACAGATTTCAGTTTTTCATAATTTGATTTATACCTGAACACATATTTCAATTTTTCAGTTCATTTCAAAACAGAAAACAGATTCAAGAATTTTGACTTTTCTGAACTTATATCTAAAGGTTCAAAGACAACCAAATTGATCCTGAGATAGATTGGTAAAAACTGTATGAGAAACAGTACTACACCTGAAAACAGTATTCAGAGAATCAGTATATTTCAATCAGATCACTGATTCAACCAACCTGACATTTGTTAAGCTATAGCACTAGATCCTGAACTTTTCTGGACAAGAAACAGTACAGAGTTTTCAAGCATGCTGAGAACTGAGATTGAACACAGATTTCAGAGGATGAACAAGATCTTAATCAGTAGTATCTAACCACAGAATCCAATAAACACTTTAACTTCCAATTAGATTACCCCAAAACAGTACTGTTTCAAAACAGTGCATGAAACAGATTAACATTTGAACCAGCTTTTGAATTGACTCAAAACAGCACTTTCAGAATACAGAATCTCAAAACAGAACTTTAAGAAAACTAAATAGAATCTGGAACTATACAGTATTTTCAGTTAAAATGAGGGTTCAAGCTGACAAGTAATTTCAGATGATGAAACTGATCTGAATTGATTGCAATTAAATCTGTAAACAAGTTTCAAATATTCAGTCCATTTCAAAATAGCAAACTGATTCAAAATTCAGAGATCAACAATTACAAACCCAAAAATAAACTGCTGCAAAATCAGAATGAATTCAAATTAGATTCTGATGAAAAATGAGTGATGAACAGTGACCACTATTCTCAAATCAGAATACACATTGAGGTTTTCCAATATACTTTAATTCAGATAACTTGAACAGTATTTCAATATTCAATCACAATACATATTTGAGCTAAAGGTTATCCTGATTTCAGTCCAAAAAAGTTAACTACAAATTTGGTCTTTGAATTAGATCAGATTTGCAGGAGATAAAGCAGTGACAATTTGTGAACTGAAAATTTGATGACTATTTAACACTCTTCACCACAGAAAACACTCACTACCTAAACTGAACCTGAAACCAGAAATTTGAAGATGAACAGTGACTTCAGAGTACTAAATCTGTCTATGGTAATTCAGGAATTTGAATTGGACAAAACCTATTAAATTCAAATCTGTAAACATATTGCAGTTTAACTAATGTCCTCAATATAGAATTTCAGATGAAGAAACAGATTAACTCAAAGAGATCAAACTTCTGTTTACTTTCAAATTTCAGAACTAAATAGACTAGAATAGTACTTGTAGAAATTATAATTCAGAACAGGTTTAACAAAATAAAACTTGGATGATGATCCTTTTGCTGGTGAAGCTCAAAATCAAATCCTGTTCATGATCAGATTGCTGAAGAGCACCCTTGTGATGCTAGATCATCTCTCCCCAAAACAGCAGCAATTTGATGCAGAAAAATGAAACAGCCTAGTTTCTAGAAAAGTTGGCAGTTGGGAAAAACAGGCTGAAAAGTGCTTTTTGTAATCCCTTTTTGATTCAAAAGGCAGCTAATGAAAATTAGCATGAATAGAAAAATAATCAGAGGTTCCTCAAGAACTCAAACTACTTCTTGTCAACTAGAGTGATCAAACAATCTCTGCTCAGAAAAATCTTTTCTGTCAGTTCTTGAAGTTTTCATTTCAGAGGTGCCATAGCACATTTAATACACATAAACTTCAAGGAACAGATGTTTGATCCGAGTGCAAACTTGAGAAATGGAATATCCAAGTCTTCCACAACAGATGTTACATAGGCATCAAACCCATGTTCTACACTGAAATCACCAGAAAACTCTCACAAAAATCGAATCCAGACACAAAAACTTACTTGCGCCCAGAACTGAATACTGTAGTTTTTTTCGGATCCGGAACAGTGGCTCATAGGAAAATCAAAATGACTGTATATAATTGATGTAGTGGTTGAATGGTTCAGCCAAAAAGAAGAGCCCCCAGCCCATGGCTATGGACCTCTATTTATAGGCCAGCCATGGGGGGTAATTTTTGAAAAGAACTCTCTAGAAACTCTATTTTACATCAAGGTCCTATTCCTTGTAATATATTTTCAGAATTAAGAAATCCTAAAAAATATACAAAAGAGTACATTTGCTCTAGACTCTTACTAAAATTAAACCTATTTTATTACACATTGACTCAACACTAAAAATGACTCCTAACAATCGAGATTAACAAATTTAGATTTGTGACGGTTTTCAGCAAAAACCGACAAAGCCTCTCAACTCCTCGACTCATGACACCGCTTTGTGACTCCGAGCACCAGCAAGCCACTTCTGCCCTCGATCCCCTCGAGCCGCCTGAATGCTTGCCCTGGCCTCCCCCTCGTAGACCCGGTCGTCACGCAGTCGCAACCAACCGTCCGTCCAAGTCTTGCTAGGTCTCTTCGTGCACTCTTAAGATCTTCTCCAACTTCGCCTGGCCTCGCTGATCCTCCGGCATCGAGCTCCCCGCTTGACCCTTGATCACTTGCCGCCGATAGTCGGTCAGCATCTCCACCCTGTA
Organism: Zizania palustris; assembly: GCA_019279435.1. NCBI lineage: Eukaryota > Viridiplantae > Streptophyta > Magnoliopsida > Poales > Poaceae > Zizania > Zizania palustris. The sequence goes on along the minus strand of JAAALK010000285.1, from coordinate 51,565,243 downwards.
CATCCAAGACAATCCAAAACAAGAACGCGATGCACCATCGAACACCTCGTCAACCAATACTCATTTGTACATCGAACCCTTCGATGCACCCAAACCATTACTCAACCACTCGATCGCTCAAATGCTCATCCTTGTCAATCACTCATCATTTAGACAGAAACCACCTTTGGTTTCATAAGGTGCAATTACCCCGGCTTCCCCCCCCCCATTACGCCCTTCATTGACCTCACCGATGACCCTTATAAAGCCCTGGCAACCACCGCATTCCAAGCATCCTGAGAGCCCTCCGTTTTCGCCAATTCCGAGCGCCCGCAGGGAAATTTAGTGTCACCACCTATTTCTGCTCTGGCCACCACTCGCCATCACCTGAGGACCCCACTGCCCTCGCCACTGGCACCATCGCAACCACCATCACACACTCATCCCCGGCCACACCTCCGATTGGGTCAAAGACCGCTAGAGCATCATCGTCGTCGTCGACCCGAACGCCCTTCGCCGCCCCCTCTCATCGTTGGCCTCGCACCACCACCATTGACCCCCAAGTCCGGTATAATAATGACCCCCGTGTTATTCTACTTCCATTTCGGCGATCGCCCGAGGCCCTAGGCCTTCACCGTCGCCGCCGTGCTCACCGCCGCGTCCTGCCGTCGCCGGAGACGAAGGCCTCATGCTAGATTCCCCGTGAGCGTGCCAGATGTGATCTCCACCGCCGGATCTCGAGCGAACGGCCAGGATTAAATCCCGGATTGGAGCGCCCAGATGCGGTCAAACCCCGTTGATCGGTATCGGGCGATCTCGGCCGTTCGTTTTCACTTAACGCCCCCGCATCGCCCGTGCGCGTCCAATCGCGATCCGACGACCTTGGTTCATCCGGTCCACGCGCACGGTGCTCGAGTTCACCGTGAGCCCGGTTCACCGTGGACCGAAGTCTATATAAAGATTTAAAATAAATTCAGAAATTGTTTTGAACTTCAAAAATTCACATCTTCAAATTAACTCCAAATTTAACCATTCAAATTTTAGAGAATTTGTCTTTTTATTCTCTTCATGATCATCCAGAAAAATATATGTTTACTTTAAATATTTTATAATGTTTTAATTGGAATTAAAATAAAATCCTAGAAATTGCTTTAAACTTCAAAAACTCATAACTTCTTTGAATCAACTCTAAATTTCACCATTCAAATTTCATAAAGTTTATCTTTTTATTCTTTTCATATTCATACAATAAAACTTATATGTTTATAATAACCTTTTATATTGTTAGAATTTAAATATAATTTGAGAATAATCAATTCAAACTTCAAAAATTCATAGCTCCTTAGGATTAACTCTAAAATTTTCTATTTAAATTTCAGAACATTTATCTTCTTGTCTTCAACATTTATAACCAACTTAATTGATATGTTTGTACTCTTTATTATCCAAAATAAAACCAACAAAATTATTCTTAACCTTTAAAAATAAGGTATAATTAAATATCGCTAAAAAACATAGGGTATAATTGCATTAGTCGAAGAGAACCCTACATTATATTTATCAGATCCTCGACCGTGTTGTGCAAACCCAAGCCATGCTATCGAGGCTGAATTCCTTGTCACCAGAATACTTACTATTAGTAGAGTGTCCAATGTATCGATACAAATGCTATAGGGATAAAAACGAGTCGTAAGATACTTGCGAATTCTGATATATGATCCCCTTACTTCTCTCCCCGTGGAATTTTGTTGATGTTGGAATTGGTTAATTGAGTTAGCATGGTGGGTTCCGGGTGCAAGCAGCTCCTACAGGAGACTTGGGCCCATGGCGCAAAAGGGGGCACGATGTTAGCCCGAAGCACCGGGCGCGCCGGCAAAACCTAGAGTGGGTACTATTAAGTTGGGGCGATTCATGCTGACGGTCTCGGCATGAGTTCTCGTGACATGAGTCATTTGACACACTACGGTGTGCGAGAATAAGTGCCTTGTGGGTACAGTGGTACACCTCTGATCAGAGTTAAAACTTTTCAAAAAGTCGAGCCCACGGTCAAGGGCAGGCAGAGTGACATCCCACAGTTAGCTTACATTCAAAGTGAGTGTGATCGAATGAGCATGTAAGGACTTATGAGCGAGAAGGGAAAACGTACTCCTTGAGTTAGAAGATGTTGCATCATACTTGATTTACATTAGATCGAATAAACATGACTCACATTAAAGGCAAGCTAAAAATGTACATTTCTATAAATAAAGCCAATATCCCTTCTTGTTATTACCTTGCATTATATTTGCATTTCGTAGTGATTTGTTGAGTGTGTTTTCGTACTCACCCGTGTTTGGGGAAAAATATCATCAGAGGCCTGTTACGACGAGTTCATCGAAGACGGAGGTTCAGATAAGTTGTCCCAGTCAAGAGAGCGATCCTGAAGTAGATGTTAATCAAGTTTATTATTTTCTTATTTCTTTTATTTTAATTTCTGTGTAATAAAATAGTCGCAAGCTATACTTTGTCTGTTGTATGTACGAGGTCGTGTGATTAACATTTTGTATCTATTGTTTTTCTATGGAAATTCAATAAATTCCCGGTTTCGTAAAAATCAGGGCGTGACAAGATGGTATCAGAGCCGACTTGACTGTAGCAAGCCAAACAGACTTGCCCGATGACTAGCTTTATAAAAAATTATTTCGGAAAACTATACCTCTTGTTTTTCTCCTCCCCGTTACTCTTTAAACTTTGTCTTCTTTGTAGATGCCGACCCAGGTTCATAGTTTCTGCCGGGAGGCCACCGGTTTCGTCCAAGAGCTCTGTATGTTGGCAACTTTCCTTCAATACACCCATGAACTAGAATACCGCGGAATCTACCAGATCGGAGGAAGTGGCTCATGCCAAGTGACCCTAACACTCATGGCCTCAGCCCAGGAGTTGACTTCCTTCACCACCTCATCCAAGACTCTGAGCTTTGAGATTAGTTGCTAGGAGACCTCCCTGCAGGCACTCGGAGAACTTCGGCAAATCTACAACGACCGCCTCGACGGCACCGCCTTCCACTATTTGTCATCTCGGGAGCCAGCCTCCGACCGCAGCATCTACGTCAGCTGCCCCGACGACTGCGATCCTCTCGTAGATCGCCAAACTCATCTCCTGTCGGCCATGGACTATATTCACACCAAGGCCCTTCTGCACGCCGACGAGACGCAAGCTTGGGTCAACTACTATCGACAGGAGGCCGATGAACTGCAGCAATAGGTTGCCCAACTCCTCATCCAGAATCAAGAGCTCAAGGAGGACATTGTCGAGCTGTCACCCATAGCTCCCCCTAGGAGGAGGACCCATCGGAAGACCATTTGCCGACCAAAGAAGTCAACCAGGCGAAGTTCTACCCTACCCAGCCCAGGTTAAGCCGACACATCTGAAGGGTTGATGGTCGACGATGAAGTTGAACCTAGCATTACAGCAGGCTCAACCCGAAGCTCCGCGAATACACCCAGCAATGCCCCCGTCGACCAATAAGTGGTTGTAGTATGCACTAGCCTCCATCTAATTGTTTCCTTGGTTGTGGTCTTGTTCCATAGCGACTTGTGTTATGGACAAGTTAAAAATAAGAACTGTAACAGACAAACCTATCTTTACCACAGTAATAAAGATAACTATCATTGTTTGGTAAAATTATTCCAAGACCCTTCACCTTCTCTTGGGATGTTACGTCTTCCGGTAGAATGGCCACCCGTTAGAGCTACAACACCAACAGTAATAGTGAAGCAGAAGGCAACCCTGTCGGTGTGAAACCAAGGGTGGTTTCGGTCTGGATGATGAGTGATTGACAAGGATGAGTGGTTGAGTGGTTAAGGATGAGTGGTTGAGAGTGGTTTGAGTGCATCGAGGGTTTCGATGTGAAATGGAGGTTTGGCTGCCGATGGTTTCAGCGGTATGTCGCGTTCTTATTTTGGCTTGTCTTGGATGTGCATGGTGGAGATGCTGACCGACTATCAACGGCAGGTGATCGAGGGTCGAGCGAGGAGCTTGATGCCGGAGGATCAGGGAGGCCGGGAGAAGATAGAGAAGATCTCAAGAGTGTACGAAGAGACCGAGCAAGACTTGGATGGATGGCTGACTGCGATGGTGTTGTAGGACCGAGAGTAGCGACCAGAGGGGGGGTGAATGGCCGCCTCAAAAATTCTTTCGAATCAATGGCCTTCTCCCAATACCCAACACACCTCAATAACCAAACAACAAAACAAATCTTACTTACAAAAATAATATAGCCTAAAAACGACCGGTGTCCTAATCGAAAAGACACCAACAAAGTATTTAAAGGCAGATTAAAAGATCATTTAACTCACAGGCATTTCAAACATCGCGAGTATAATCATCAACAATTCACAGGCATTTAATCAGACAAAATAGATGTAGATGATAAATTGTGCTGACGGATATTTCAAAATGCACTAGGAATATAAAGATATATTATCAAACATTCATTGTTCATTCTAAAGATAAAGTACTAGCAGTAATTAAAAATATCACAAAATGTGGACTAAAATAACAGCCTGATGAATCAATTTTCGATTAACAATACTCATGCACAAACTAAATACAGTGAGCATGCATTAACCATGGCGTGCATAACTATCTTATTTTGAACTAATTACTTGTACAGTAAAAGTGATTAATGATTCCAAACAGAAGCTTCGAGAGGCAATTTTTTACCTTGTGCGGCAGTGTGAAATCTGGCTTCCTGTTGTAGTGGACTACAACGCTCCTGTACTGAGCTCCCAAAACTGAGTCTTGGCTTCTATGCGCATGCGCTACATGCAGCACGAAACGCCGGCGCCCAGCTGCTTCAGCACAGCCACAGCCGTGTACTCCTTCACTACGCACCAACCAATGACGAGGGCTCCTCCATCCAACAGAAATCAAACAACAACACAATACTCCACCGGTCAGCTTCTCCCAAAAAGATTGGTCAGGATAGCTTCTCTTGAAAACCGGAGATGGCAGTGAGAGCCAGGAAGAATGAAAAGACCGGCGGTGGTTAAAATCCAGAGAAAAACACTGTACTTCGCGAAGAACAGGAAGGAAATGTTCGGCGGCGGTAGGAGGAAGAGACAATAGCTTTTTTAAAAAGAACTGAGATTTTTTTCTTTTTGGTGAGTTAACTCTAACCCTAAAGGGTTGGGTCCTTTTTATAGGTAGCCCAACAAAGGGAAAAAGACAGATTTACCCTTATGGTAAATTACACAGACGCTGAAAATAAAAATGGAAGAAATTGAAATGCCCTTAGGTTTTTTACAGACTCGACTAACACAGACTGTGGGTCTAAAGGTAAAATAATAAAAACCTAAATAAAGATAATTTGTCCTGATGCAGAGCTTTCGTAGCAGCTATGGCTTCACCTCAGAACGGTCAGATCCGAGATCAGTGGTCGTCAGTTTTGCACCAAAACTGACAAAGCGTCCACCGTCTTCGCACCGGGTACCCGGATTGGGTCGGCCCGATTCCGCAGCTCCCTCGGCCCGAAAATCGCTCGCCGCCCGTATACCTGAGTCAATCCCGGTCAACAGACCAATGGATCCTCTGCCGCTCCTAGCCCATCTACTTAGATTGGGCCAGCCCGACTCCGCGGCCCCTCTGCCCGGCAGTTACTTGTTGCCCGTGTACCTGAGTCACACGCGGCCCAGACACGACAGGTCTCATCTTCTCTTCATGTCCTCTTGACTTTCGTTGACAATAACTCATCACATTTGGAGTCATGAGGCTCATGCTCTTCAATATGGCTCCTCAATCTCCCCCTTGATGAGTGCATTGTCAACACTCTCTTCATCAGCTCTTCAAACCTGCAAAAACACGTAGAAACACGAAAACAAAACACAAGAAGACAGAAAGAAGAAAATAAAATAAAGTTTAACTCTAATGACCAAAAGACGAACAAACACCAGAAAGTGGTCATTGTGGTTAACAAAAAATGAAAAATCAAAATGAGTGCAATCTAAGAATTATCAACAAGGACAACCAAAGAGTAAGGCAAAAGAGACTAAAACTCCCCCTAAAACAAATCCCAGAGAAAGCCGACTAAAACTCCCCCTGAAACAAATCCCAGAGAAAGCCAAAACTCCCAAAACTCTTCTAAAAGATCGAGTAACCCAAAATTTCTCCCCCTTATTGACAATTGGACTCATCAAGTGAGACTAAATGCACTCTAAAAAGAGACACAAACTCAAACTCCCCCTGAAATGCAGCTCCCCCTCAAAATACGCAATGAATGCAACTGGGGTGCAGGTGGAGTGTAAAAAGCATGCTTCTCAGATATGATTGACTGCAATTACAACAGCTAGCAGGTATAGCAAAAGTCATACTGTCTAAGACACATGGCATAATCAGTGCAACAAATGATATCCAAGGAAAGTCATTAGCACGCATTTTTCGATTTTTGCAAACAAAAGCATCACCACATTTTCTAGTCGACAAGCAAGGTAAAGCATGAGATGCAAAGGCTAGCTGATATCTACCAAGATAAGCATTGTCCAGAACAAAGAGCCTCAGCAAACTTGTTTTTTTAATGTTCAGGCATTTTCTTTTCCTTTTTCAATTTTTTGACAGGGGTTATTTGCATGTCAACCTTATGCTAACCGACCAGGTCAAGCCTAGGCTAGAACTGGACCATCAGAAGCTTAAGACATTGGTCTTGGCATACATTACACTGTCCTAGTTCATACCAAAGTGTTATGGTAAGCAGTCCAGAACAATGCAATGCGACAAAGCAAACCCACCTGGATCTTTTCAAATTATGCATAAAAAACATGAATTTTTCATTTTTCTGAATTTTTATCATTTTTATAGCACATTTTCCATGGTTAAAGCATATAGATGTCCAAGTTGCATATCTGCATCTAAGTAAGGATCTAGCTACAAGGTATTAAAAGATAGCAAAAGCATTCAACCTACACATGCTAGTTACCAGAAGCAATGGTGAACATTTTTCATTTTTAAAGCATAAAAGTGATGTATATGACAGATATCAGACATATCATGTGAACTGAAGCAAAGCATGATCATCGACAGGTATTCAAAAGCATATACTAGCTAGAGCATGTTAAAGTATATCAATCATATAACAAAAGCAATCTCAAAGTGTGATATGTGAATATGCATGATATGAACTCACACAAAAGGACTCAAGAAAGAGTAAAGAAGAAAGAAAACTAACTCAAAATATCCTAAAAAGAATACACAACTCCCAAATCCCCTCGCAAACGCTCGAAAGTAGACTGATCTAGGGGTTTGGTGAAAATATCAGCCAACTGATGATGGGTATCAACATGAACAAGGTCAATGACACCTTTCTCATATTGATCCCTCAGAAAGTGAAAGCGCACATCAATGTGTTTGGTTTTTGAATGGAGACATGGGTTTTTCCCTACACTAATCGCGCTGGTGCTATCACAAAACAAAGGAACTCTAGCGGAGAAGAACAACCCAAAATCTCGCAAAGTAGAAATCAGCCAAACCAACTGTGAGCAGCAGCTAGCAGCAGCTACATACTCAGCCTCTGTGGTAGAAAGCGCAACTCTAGATTGCTTACGCGAAGACCAAGAAACAAGCGAAGAACCAAGAAACTAGCAAGTACTGGAAGTCGACTTGCGATCCAGTCGGCACCCACCAAAGTCAGCGTCAGAAAAAGCCAGATAAATCAAGAGACGATGATGCTGAATAATAAAGACCTAGATCGGGCGCATAGGTAAGGTACCTAAAAATGCGCTTGACAGCTTGCCAATGAGATGCGCGCGGTGAAGACTAGAAGCGCGCGCACAGTCCCACTACAAACTGAATGTCTGGTCTTGTCACCATCAAGTACAGCAGCGATCCGATCATCCCTCGATACTCTCTCTCATTGACCTTTACGCTGCTCTCGTCCTTGTCCAGACCCTCAGATGTACCCATTGGGGTCATCTGAGGCTTTAGGTCTCCACCAAAGTCAAATTTCTTCATCATGTCTCGCATGTACTTGCTCTGGTAGATGAAGATGTTGTCCTTGGTCTGCTTGATCTAAAACCCTAGGAAATACTTGAGCTCACCCATGAGGCTCATCTCAAACTCGTTGTGCATCTGCTCAAAAAACTTGGACACAAGCTCATTAGTAGAACCACCAAAAATAATGTTGTCCACGTAAATCTGAGCAATCAAGAAATTTGAGCCAACTTTGAGCAAGAAAAGAGTCTTGTCCACTAAACCCATCACAAAGCCACTCCCCAACAAAAACTGCTTCAACCGGTCATACCAAGCCCTGGGGGCTTGCTTCAGACCATACAAAGCTTTTTGCAACTTGAAAATATGTCGAGGAAACTTAGGGTTCTCAAAACGGGAGGGCTGCCTAACATAGACCTCCTCCTCTATGTACACGTTCAGAAAAGCACTCTTGACATCCATTTGAAAAAGCTTAAAACCTTTAGAAGTAGCAAATGCCAAAAAATGTGAATGGACTCAAAACAGGCAACAGGAGCTGTTGGGGGAAATTGCTTCACTTTCAGGACTTAGAGATTAATAACTAAAAGATTCACTAAGCTTCGGAGCTGGAGGGCTCTTATTTGAAGGTGAAGGCGTCAAGCCGAAGGGTGCCTCGATCTGAAGTCCTAAGAAGCCCTCCGCAAGATACGAAGGCTCCGAAGCAGAATAACAGGACTGATAAGATGTTTGGCTTATCCATCTGCCTCGGATAACTTTACCCTTTTAACCCTGCTCCGGGTACCGAATAGTTTCCACTATGTCGGTTGTAATCTAGGGGTAATTAGGTCTTTTCCTTAGATATTTTTGCCTATAAATACCCCTCTGCTACCCTGTAAGGAAAAGAGGGATCCAGCTATTCAATACACATATTCGAACTACTTGAGCTATTATCCAATACGGAGGCTTGAGACAGTTCTTAAACACGAGCTCATTGTTTGTCCGTTCTTGATCTCAAAGAACATGTTAGCGTAAACTTTTACACCAACAGTTGGCGCCGTCCATGGGTAAACAAGTTCTAGAAGCTTGTTCTCTACTGCTGACTGCACTTCGAAGAGCACTTACGGAGGGAGCCTTGGAGTCCCAAGATTCCGCACACCCTTCGGTAAGGGTCTTCTTAGTGCAGTCCGAAGGCCCTCGCTCTCCTTCCCAGATCAATCGAAGTCCCCGGTCTTCAGACCTCTTCGTGGCTAGCTATGCCTCCGAAGCGAAGCCAAGCCTCGGGTCCTCTCCGAAGGTCCCCTCGGACCACAGGAGCTGGACCCTCAACCGCTCCGACGATTTCCGAAGATGCCGCTGGGCGTTGAGTGCCCAGGGGTCCCCGAGCTCCTCGTACGGTGCTTTGCACTGATTATGTCAGCTCCCAAGACCTGGAGCTGCCCTCCGATGAAGACGAAGACCTTCCTGGAACCGAGGCTACTCAACTAGCAAGGCTTCAGGAGGAAGTGGCTAGGTGGAGGCAAGAGGCCGCCGATCGCCTCCGCACTCAAGCCTCCACCGAGTCTCCAGAAGGGCCTCAAGACGGTGGTGCTCGCAATCTCCCAGAAGCTGCCCAAGTCCCGAAGGAGGCTGAGAACACATCTTTCGATGATGAGTCTCTGTTGCATTCGGACTTGCAAAGAGTGCCCTTCGATCCCAGATTCAAGGCCTCGAAGTTGCACAAGTACTCCGGTGAGTCAGACCCCGGAGAGTTCGCCCGCTCATATGCCTTGGCAATAGAAGCAAGTGGAGGGGTGCGCAACACTATGGCGATGTGTTTCCCCCTCGCCCTCGAAGGCGTGGCGCTCCGATGGTTCTGGTCCCTGAAGCCAGGATCGATCAGGTCCTGGGAGCAGCTGAAGAAGAAGTTTGTGAGCAACTTCCAGGTTACCTTTGTGGCCCCGATGTCCACAGGGAGTTTGTTCCAGGTGAAGCGACGGGCGGGAGAAACACTCCGGGAGTACTTCACGCGCTTCGCCCACACCAAGTCACAGATTAAGGGCTTGTCTACCTCTTCGATAGTCGACACCACCCGCGAAGGGGAGCTAAACCCCGACCTCCTCAGCAAGCTCCATCGGAAGCTGGTAACGTCTGTGGCACAACTGATGGCATACTTCGAACAGTATGCCAAGGTGGAGGAAGGCTGTCTTCGGCGAGCCGGAGCACCCGCACCTACCCTCCGAGAAGTCAAGACGGAGCCAGAAGCCTAGGCTCCTCTGCAACCCCCTCAATATAACCGCTTCAATGAGCACAGGCGAGGGAAGAAGCATTTCCGTTCGGTGGTGCTAAGCATTGCACCCTCCGTTCCGAAGGCACCTGCCAGTTTTCAGCAGGCGCAGAACTTCAAGGCTGGAGCACCGAAGCCTCAAGAGAGAGCACCTGGCAGGCGCCAGAGTTTTTTCTGCTGCGTGCATGGCGACAATAGAAGCCATGACACGAAGGATTGCAAGGCAGTGCTGGCCCTTCGGGGCGACTACCTTGGGCGAAGTACCGGGCAGGGTACTTCGGATCAAGCCCCACCAGCGGCACGGTCGGAGCCTGTGCAGATCGTGGCCCGAGCCGGTGTCCCAGAAGCCCCATGCGACTTCCGGTGGCCAACATTGTGCCACCACCGAAGCAGGAAGACCCACAAGACCGCGGCAAGCGAGTGGTCCTGCCCATCTCCGGAGGGGGGACCCTCAGGAACATGTCCAAAAGGCAGTGGCGTGAATACGTCCGCGAGGTTGGGCACATTGGGACTTCGAGATCCGCAGAGGGGATGCCAGAGTGGTCTCATGTGCCCATTTCGTTTACTGCCAGCGATGCCGCAGGGGTAAAGTTTCCCCATGCTGACCCCTTGGTCATTTCTGCAGACATAGCAGGGGTGGAAGTCCGAAGGATCCTGGTGGATGGCGGGAGCTCCGCAGACATACTTTTCGTCCAGGCCTTCGATCAAATGTGCATCTCCCGGAAGCATCTACTTCCAGCGGCCCAGCCACTTCAAGGGTTCTCAGGGCCGCCTCTCGATGCCCTCGGCCAGATAGGCCTCGAGGTTGCTTTCGGTGAGGGGCCTTTGGCCAGGGTAGAAGAGGTGATCTTAGACGTTGTCGATGCCCCCTACGCTTACAACACAATCTTCGGTCGAGGGATGCTGAACCAGTTCGGGGCTCTAATTACAACTAACTAAGAAGATACTGTTTAATATTTTTCATAGGGGCAAAAGAGTAAAAGACTAATCTAATCGGTGAAAAGATAAATCTTCTCTCCTTGCTGGCGACACCCCTTCGGGCGTAAAGGCTTCGGGAGGCTTGGTCATACCAAAGCCTTGACGGAAGTCTCTTCTGTAAAGGGCTCTGAATACAGCAAAACCTTGATGATTTTAGGATCTTTGGAGATCGAAGCTTCTGACTTCGTTTCTTCTGCTTGTATTGAAAGGGAAGTGTCCTTGACTTCTGGAGGATGAAATATTTCCCCCCAACAGTAGCCCCTCGAATACTTATCTCCAAATTGACTATGCAATAAAGAGGGCAATATACACAAGAAATAATTTCATACTTAGAATCAAGAAAAGAACATAATGAACTTTACCACTCTTTGGAGAATTCGGAGGCTTGAGGTCTTCGGACCAACTTCTATGTGAAGATACTTACTGAAATTGCTTCGGAGATAGATCCTTGTGAAGTTAAAATAACCGTTAGACTCATAGAAATAGTCATTACCTTTTTTTAAAAGGCTAACGGTCACTTCATTTCCACAGGTGTGATTTCTCATGAAGTGCCTCAGTAAATCATAACGGTAAAGAAGATGTAACAGCGCACACAAATGGTACACAACGATGGAAAGTACAAGCTATAAATAAGAAGATAAGGGTAAGTTTTAGATACTTTACGAACTGCTCTCTCATTTCCCCTTTCTTCTTCCCGAGCCCATCTTCCAAGCTTTCATCTTCTCCGATGGCGAAAACAAGCCACAAGGCTCCTGTTCTCGCTTCGTCTCTAGCTCGACAACAGGCGATGGCGGCAGCAGCGACAGCGGTGCCTTCAGACAACCCTCGCCCAACTGGTCCTCATGATCTTCGCCCAGCATCCATCAAATATACGGATCAATCGTATAGTTTGGGACAATCAACATGCTCGAAGAAGTCAATTGCAGCGGCGATTGCTGGGAAGACAAGACCTGGAATTAAGATTCGCCAGGCTGGGGGTGAAGTGATTCCAGCACCACGAACCAATGAGGTGGTGGTGTTGGAGGCATTCTTCGAAGCCGGATTAGGGCTTTCGACAGTGGAGTTCCTTTCCGAGGTACTGAACTTATTCCACGTCACCTTGCCTCAACTTTCCCTAAACGCAATTGCTCGCCTAGCCATCTTCGAATGGGCGATGCGAGCCGAAGGGTATGCTGGGAGAGCCGAGATCTTCGTGGCTCTTCACAAAGCTTTGTGCCAACCAAAGACCTTCACCAGAGCTAGAGGAGAGAAGATGGTGGTCGCTTTTAGGAGTATTAATTTTCAACTCCGCGAAGAGTTCCAAGACCGGTTTCCAGCGAAGGCTATTAATAACAGATGGTACACAGATTGGATCATTCGCTGGTTTTACGCCGAAGTAGGAGCGGATTGCGTCTTGGTCGGACCTCTGGAGGACATTTTTTACCGAAGGGAAGCGGAGGTTCAACCGAACCCAAGTCAACTTGAAGTCCACCTCGGGCTGCTACACTCCGTAAGTCGTCGCATGAGTATGCATGACTTAATGGAGGAATTCATTGGACTTCGAATACCCCCTTTGATGGCTAGTTTGCTGATCAACTTTGAGGAGAACCTGGAGGGTGGACTTCGAGAGATCCCTTCAAGCTCCACAGGTAAATTTTTGTATGTCCTACAAAACATTTTACATGCAGTATTGATTTTATAGAAATGATTTAATTAAAAGGAAATCTTATCTTTCCGCTCCGCGCATGACCCTTGCTCCTGAACAAATCGTCCGAGCTGCGGAGAAGATCCTCGGGGATCCTACGCTCGTTGAAAAGGAGTGGAGGGTAAAGTTGGTCGGTAGCTGGGAGCAATTTAATCGGGTGTGGAGTGTGCTCGGAGTTGAGCCTCCAATTCTCCTAGACTGGACCAGCTTAGAACAGGCTCTAAAGAAAAGGAAAGCCGAAGCAGGGACTTTAGCATCATCAAAGACACCCGTTAAAAAGTTTGCTCGAAAGTCGAAGACCCTTACTCCTTACAAGTCTCCAACTTCGTCTTCGAAGTCGTCTGAAGATGAAGATGAAGCGGACATAGCAATGGGGGAGGAGTTCGAGGCTCTCCTAGTAAGGGATGAAGGCTCGTGTATGGGAGTTGAAGTCTCCGCTGGAGATGAGATAAGAGTAACATCCACCATAGAAGGTGACCCTGAATAGGTGGAGACTGAATGTCCCACCTAGTCAGGTGAATGATCCTGCTGCTGAAGAAAGTCAAGTCGATCCGGATGAGGTAATAGTTGTAGTAGTCAAAGATATCTCTGCAGCTACTCCTTTGGTTCAAAGCCCAGAATCCGAAGAAGACTTCGGGAAAATGTTTGAGCCCCCAAGCAGTCCAAAACTTATCCCGGAACAAGATGTCGGAGGTAATCTTCAGTTTGAGTTCTTTCATCTTTTACCTATATAATTAAAATAATATCATTTACCTTTGTTTTGTATAGGATTGACTCCGAAGGAGGTGGCTCCTATTACAGAGGTTATGCTGGAGCATGCCGCAGCTCCGAAGCCAGCTCTAGCCATAGCACAAGTGGCTCCGGCTTCAGAAACAGCCTCGAAGAAGACGATGGGTCCGGGAAAGGGTAAGGTAAAGATTGGCCTTTGTCTGCCCCTATTTTAGGGTGGACTCCATCAAGATCTACGGACGGAGGTCAATATACAGAGGCCTCCGAAGATGCTTCGCTGCGCTCCGATCCATCTCCCAACGAAGATGATTAGAGCGCCTTGTCAAGGCTCGCCCTCTTAGCTCCTTGCCTGGAGCGAAGAACATGACTTCAGACTTTGTTGTAGCCTTTGGCTTGGGCTAGTCGCGAGGTTGGGGAGACTGACTTGGTTTCCATTCTTGGAGTAGCGGAAGGGTGAGAGCTAGATGCAGCTTTGGAACGGGCAGCTTACCAGGTACAAAGCATCTGCAAAAATAATTTAATTCAAACATATGTACATAATTTACTTACATTGTTCTTCTTCCTTTGCAGCAAGTAGTTCTAGCTCGGGCTGCAGCTATATCACATGAGTAAGAATGTAACCGACTCAAGGAGAAGGTAACAACTCTTCAAGGGAGCCTCATCAGCTCTGAGACCCGGACTTCGAACTTGGAAGAAATGGTAGTTGTAGAGAAGAATGCTAGAACTAGCTTGGAGGCTGCAAAAATGAACTTGAACCTGAGCGGGTTGTGCTCCTAGCTCAAGTGGAAAGACTGCGGGAAGAGCAGGCGACTGTAGGAGCTAAATTGGTCAAGCTTCAAGAAGAGCAACTAAATTTGACAGAGGAGGCCAAGAAACTGCCGGGACAAAAAAGTTCTTTAATGATGGAGGCAGATAGACTTTCATCTTTGATGGACGAGCTGACTACGTCAAATAAGACTTTGTCTGTGGAAAAGATAAAGTGCGAGAAAGTGGCTTTGGAGACCATGGACGCCCTTCGGGGTGTCTTGGAATACTTCGACACTTCTTCTACTTCTTCTTCAACTAGCAACGACTCCCTGCCGTGAAAGATGAAGATGATCTAAGCAGCGACAAAGACTATGAAGGCTGCATGTACTCGGTATGGAGAGATCTCTAGCCAAGTAGCTACTCTTGGAATACTTCGCTACTATGAAGACATTAGATAATCTGTTTCGCAGGAGCCTAGAGCAGCCCCCGCTAACTTTGGCGACGACTGACTTTTGACCCCTTCGCCTGATGTGGCCGTAGCTTGGGAGGCTTTTCAACCATCCTGGAGAGCTGAAGGCCGATCAGATATAAAAACATGGATCGATGAAGGCCTTCGACAAAAACAAGCGCGAGCTCGACCTTCAAGCAGCAAACCTCCTTTGAACCCGAAGGTTTAGTTTCCTTTAGGGCTCCGCCTACTGTAAAACTTATCTTTGTTCTCTTTTGAATAAAAAAGACTTGTTTGGAAATGTTTTTAGGCTTCTCACTCTTTTTCGGATGAGCTCGAAGTATTAGAGTTTAGCGAAAAAACTCCGCCTACAATGGGCCACCTTCAAAGCCTTAAAGCCTCACAGGCATCCTCGATTTTCAATTCCTCAGGGAAGTTTTGGAGAGGTTATACCCGATATATGTAAAGAAGTGTTAACTTACATTAAAAAGGAGGAAAAAGAATTTAGTATAGCATCTTCATCTTCATAGGGTATTGAATGGTCCGAAGAAGAATATACTGGCAAAGAGCAACTGGAAAAAAGCCCCGAACAAATTCAAAGCTGGGAGAGAAGCCCCGAACGACTTTGGACATGGGTCGAGCTTCAGCAAGAACAAAAAGATTTTCGGGCTTCAAAGGAAGGGAAAAGAGTTAAGCATAAAGTTTTAAAGACTCTAGGCTCCGGGACAAGTCGCCTTCAAAGCCGGGCTAATTCTGAAAACAGCTCTGGGGATCGAAGGGGTCTCCGCTTTCTCCTTGGCTTGGACAAAGATTTTTCATAATGTAATGTAATATGTTTAAATAATATAAACTAGAATGCTTCAAAATTGTCTCATTACTTCCCAGCCCCTCTTTGGGGGTAAGCACCTTCAAAATTCGATCGAAGGTGGTTACGCACAACGAAGATAACGTTAGTTATGAGTACAATTTCAATGGCTTTTATTTTGGAGGCTCGGAGCCCCTTATTATATCAAAGAGGAATTAAGGACTGGAAGTCCGAAAAATGGTCACTAAGGACCTCGAAAATATCTTCGACTATTTTTCGAATGTGGTCGCTTCAGACTTTTTTTCGGATGTAACAAACTCCAATTATAACGGTCACTTTGGACTCTTTTACAGACGTTTTCAAGCTAATTGCTCAGAGTCTATATTATTTGGTCTCCTTGGACTCTTTTTATGGATGCGATCAAACTGGTGGTTCGGAATCCGCTTTTGTGGTCTCCTTGGACTCTTTTTACGGATGTTTTCAAGCTGATTTCTTGGAATCCGTATCATTTGGTCTCTTTGGACTCTTTTTATGGATGCTTTCAAGCTGGTGGCTTGGAATCCGTGTTATGTGACTTTCCCACCTTGTCGGAAGCTTCGAACCAGTGGTTCGAAGTCCGTAAATTTGGCTCGAATGAATAACACTTATCTTCGCAATCAGCTTTGTTCTCCTAGTGCGTCCACTAGAAGTAGGAATTGTTTTGAGAAGTAGGTATTACTCGAATCATGAAATTTATTCATTTAGAAAGTGTTTACAAATAATTACAAGGAGTCCCTATGCGAAGTATCGCTTAAGGTGCTCTGCATGCCATGCATGCTTTAATTCCTCACTTTCTAAATTAGCTAATTTAAAAGACTCAGGGCATCCTGAACGAAGTATGATATATGGACCTTCCCATTTATTTCCTAACTTCCCTGGTGCTATAATGCTTCGCAAAAGTAAATGACTCGGTTTAAGTTCATTAAGTTTAATCTTTGGATCAAACCAAGTCTTCGTCTGATGTTGATACTTTGTTAGGTTTGCAATAGCTCGAAGCCTTGTTTCTTCCATTAGGTCTTGCGAAGCTTGTCTCTCATCTTATTTTTCAGGTTCGATGGTGCGAAGAGATCCTCCTTTAAGCTCCATCGGCGTCATGGCTTCATCTCTGAATAGTAATTTGAAAGGGGTAAAACCTGTGGAACTTGCTTGAGTGGTTCGAATGGACCATAAAATATTTGGGAGCTCTTCGGTCCACAACCCCTTCGCCAATCCTACTATCCTTCAATTCAGGTCTGCTAAAATATTACCGTTAGCTCGCTCGATGGCTCCATTAGATTGAGGATGACGGACAGATGCAAAACACATTTCTATGCCAAGACCTTCGCAGAACTCTCTGAAGGGTTCGGCATCAAATTGGGTGCCATTGTCGATTATCAACTGTCGAGGTACTCCGAACATGTATATAATATTTTGCTAGGAAATTTTGTGTACATTCTTGGAAGTGATAGCTATGAGGGGTTCTGCTTCGACCCACTTAGAAAAATATTCAATTGCTACCACTGCAAATTTTAAACTTCCTTTTGCCATTGGGAAGAGGCCAATGAGATCCATACCCCACCTGGCCGTGGGCCACATCAGAGCAATAACTTGAAGAGGTGTTAGCGGACGATGACTCGTCTCCCCATCCATTGACAACCATGGCAAGTGCGAACTAAGGCTTTCGCATCAGCTACTATTGTAGACCAATAAAGCCCCTAGCGAAGTATTTTCCCTGCTAAGGCTCGAGGGGCAAGATGGCTACCACAAAGGCCTTCGTGAATTTCTCGAGTATATCTTGGCCTTCGGCTTGGGAAATACATCGGAGTAAGGGAGAACATACCCCGGCCTTGTATAAGATACTGTTGATAATATGATAATTCTGAACTCTTAATTGTAATCTTGAAAGCTTCGGGCCTTCAAGTAAATTAGCTTCTCCTTGCAATAATTCCATAATTAAACTCTATCAGTCAGTGCTTGGTATGCAAAGAACCTCCGTAGGAGGGAGTTGGGGAACCGAAGGAGAAGCAAGCTCTTCATAAAAAGCCTCTTCTGGAATGTCTATGGCTCTGGCCGCAGCCTTTGCCAAGATATCGGTGTTGGGGGAAAATATTCCATCTTCAGGGTTATTGCAGTAACAGGACAAAGGCCGGAGATTAAGTCAAAGGTTTCTAGCATATACTCCGGGGATACAGTAGATCAAGTTCGAAGTATGGAGACGGATTCTAGTTCGGAGTATATCTTCGAACTTGGACCCTTTCGGGAGTTTCTTTGCCAGCTAAGATGGAAGACTTATCTTCTTTCTCATTAGATTAGTCTTTTACCATTTTAGCCCTATTAAGGGTACCGAATAGTTTCCACTATGTCGGTTGTAATAGAGGGGTAAAAGGGTCTTTTCCTTAATGTTTGGGCCTATAAATACCCCCCGTTTTACCCTGTAATACGGACCGAATACAAGTTACTCAATACACACTTTCAAACTACTTTAAGCTATTATCCTTTCGGAGGCTTGGAATAGTTTACTTCGCAAACACTTCGTTTGTTAGTTTCTAATCTTCAGAAACCTGTTAGCGTAATCTTTTACGCCAACAGTTGGCGCCGTCCGTGGGGAACCTAGTCCAAAAAACTTCGTTCTCTACCAAGTTCTCAAACCATGCCTCCTAAGCGGAGTGCAGGTGGTAATCCTGTTCGGAGGTCTCCTCGGACCTCCGGAGCAAGATCTTCAGACACAGTTGAGATCGGAGGACCTTCGACGTTTCCTCCACCTCAAACTCCGGAAGGGATTCCCCTTCCTCGAGCATACGGAGTTCCTCCGCCAACTCCATCTATACTTCGGCCAGCCGGAGTCCCTCTTCCACCTCAAGTTCCACTTCGAACCGATCCCTACAGTTCTCAAGACTCGGAAGATCCTTCCGGAGGAGATGAAGACGGTCTTGGTGATATGGCCGCTCAAATGGCCAGTCTCCAAGCTGAAGTAGCAAGGTGGCGGCAAGAAGCCGCAGATAGGCTTCGTTCTCAGCCCACCCTGGTCATCCCTGAAGTGCCCGAAGACGATGAACTTATTTATCCCGAAGCTCCGGAGAACGCGTCCTTCGACACCGAATCTCCGCTGCATCCTGAGTTGCAGAAAGTGCGCTTCGATCCTAAGTTTAAAACTTCGAAGCTTTGCAAATATTCCTGGAGATGAAGATCCTGGAGAGTTTGCCCGTTCTTATGCATTAGCAATTGAAGCCAGCGGGGGAGTGCGAGATACTATGGCCAAATGTTTTCCCCTAGCCCTCCAAGGAGTGTCTTTGCGGTGGTTCTGGTCTCTGAAGCCAGGATCAATCAGTTCATGGGGGCAGTTGAGGAAGAAGTTCGTGAGTAACTTTCAGGGTACCTTCGTACCCCCAATGTCAACAGGAAGTCTTTTCCAGGTGAAGCAGCTTCCCGGAGAGAGACCTTAAGACTAGTATTTCAAGCGCTTCACTCATACGAAGTCGCAAATTCGAGGGTTATCTACGTCTTCGGTAGTTGACGCGGCTCGAGAGGGAGTTATTCATGCAGGCCTCCTTGATAAACTTCACCGGAAAAATATATCTTCTGTTTCTCTAGTGATGTCTTATTTCGAAGAGTATGCAAGGTCAGAAGAGGGATGGCTTCGGAGAACTCGCTGCAACTCTGTCAATAGTGCAAGAAGTTAAGTTGGAAGTAAAAACCTCAGCACAGCCGCAAGGACCTAGCTTCGAAGTTCAACATGATAGGCGTCGGGGGCAAAAGCCTCCTCGTTCGGAAGTTTTGAACATTGCACCCCCGCAGAAGTTTACCCAAAGGGCTCCGCAACCTTCAGGAAGCAAGACCAGCGGCTGGAGGCCGCCAGGGAAACTGGCTGGCAAAGCCCATGCCTTTTTCTGCTGTATCCATGGTGAAAATCGGAATCACGCAACTGATGCGTGCAAATCTATACTTGCTTTGAGAGGAGAGTACTTGGAAAGAACTTCGGGTAGAGGCACTACTGACCGAGTTCCGGCTGAAGTGCCTCCAGAGCCTGTCCAGGCTGTGGCGCGAATAGAGAACTTCGATCCGGCAAGACGCCCTCCGGTGGTCAATGTTATGCCACCTCCGAAGCAGAGAAGAGAGGCAAGATCGAGGAAAAAAAGTAGTCCTCCCATCTCCGGAGGAGGGACCCTCGGAAGTATGTCAAAGAGGCAGAGAAGAGAATATGTTAGAGAAGTGGGCCATATTGGAACCTCTTCATCTGCAGCTGCTATGCCCGAATGGTCCCATGTGCCAATATCTTTTTCCACAATGATGCCGCTGTTATAAAATTTCCACATGCAGACCCACTTGTCATCACTGCCGACATAGCAGGAATTGAGGTTCGAATAGTGCTAATTGACGGAGGGAGTTCGGTGGATATTATTTTTGTCCAAGCCTTTGATCAACTCTGCATCTCCAGAAAGCATCTTCTCCCAGCAGCCCGTCCTTTACAAGGCTTTGCAGGACCCCCTCTTGATGCCCTCGGCCAAATTGGCCTGGAAGTTACTTTTGGAGAGGGGCCATTGGCCAGAACAGAGGAAGTGATCTTCGATGTTGTGGATGCTCCATATGCATACAATTTCATCTTCGGAAGAGGCATGTTAAATCAATTCAGAGCTGTGGCACACCATAATTACTTATGTATGAAGATGCCCACACAGGCTGGGAGTGCTCACTGTTTTCGGAGATCAGGCCATTGCGCGAAGAGCGGAGTATGGTCATGGCCCTCCTCTTGACCCGAGACAGGTGAACAGTGTACAGATAATCCGAAGATTTTTCTGCTCCTAGCGAATCTTCGAAGAAATCCTTCCCAAGACCAGGTCCCGAAGGAGATATTGCAACTGAAAGTTATTGTCAAAGATGGCAAGGAATATTCATTTCAATTTGGTAAAGACTTGCCTCCAGAAGTTGCTACTTCCTTAGAGAAAGTAGTTGAGGAGAATTTAGATGTCTTTGCTTGGTCTGATGAAGACATCACCGGAGTCAGTCGGGACATTATTGAACACAGTCTACTTGTGAACCCGAAGGCTCGGCCTGTTCGGCAAGGACTCCAGGAAGTTGTCTACGAAGAGAGCTATCCTTGCTAAAGACGAAGTTGAAAAGTTGCTGAAGGCTGGGATTATCAGAGAAGTGGCTCATATGGAGTAGTTAGCCAACCCAGTCTTCATTAGGAAGAAATCTTCCGGGAAGTGGCGCATGTGTATTGATTTACATCCCTGAATAAAGCATGCCCCCATGACCCCTACCCCATGCCCCGAATTGATCAATTGGTCGACTCCACTGTCGGTTCGGAGTTATTAAGCTTCCTCGACGCGTATTCTGGCTATCATCAAATCTGGTTAAAGCGCGAAGATGAAATCAAGACAAGCTTCGTAACTCCTTCAGGAGTCTTTTGTTATGTAAGAATGCCCTTTGGCTTAAGAAACGCCGGGGCTACTTTTTCGAGGTTAATTGGCTAAGGCTCTAGGTCATCAATTAGGTCGTAATGTAGAGGCCTATATGGATGATATTGTAATAAAGAGTGCTTTAAAAGCACCAACATAGCCTAGACTTAGCAGAAACATTCAATAGCCTTCGGGCATGTGGGATCCGTCTTAACCCCGAAAAATGTATCTTCGGGGCGCAGGCTGGAAAATTGTTAGGGTATCTAGTTTCAAGCAGAGGGATCGAAGCTAGCCCCCACTCAGATAACTGCGTTGCAGAGGATGGCTCTCCCAGAGAATTTAAAGCAAGTGCAAAAGCTGACCGGTCGTCTTGCAGCACTTAGCAGATTCCTGGCAAGGTCTGCGAAGAGAAATTTGCCCATTTTCAAAGCATTGAAAGGGTCCGAAGATTTTGCATGGACACTAGAGTGTCAAAAGAGCTTCGAAGATATTAAGAATTATCTCAGTAACCTTGCTACACTCACGGTGCCTATTGTGGATGAAACCCTACTCCTCTACCTTGCAGCTACTGGCTCTGTTGTCAGTGCAGTCCTTGTCAAAGAGGTTGATTTCAGCGGGAAGTTGGTACAGAATCCAGTTTATTTTGTGTCTGAAGCATTGTCCGGAGAAAAACAAGATATTCCGAGCTTGAGAAATTCACTTATGCTCTGATAATGGCTTCGAGGAAGCTAAGGCATTATTTCTTGGCACATAATGTAATTGTACCAACTTCGTATCCTTTGGGAGATATGCTCCGAAGTAAGGATTCCACTGGAAGAAATGGGAAGTGGGCTGTTGAGTTAGCACCCTTCGGCATATCCTTTGTGGCAAGAACAGCAATTAAGTTGCAAGTGTTAGCGGACTTCGTGGCAGAGTGGACTCCCCCTGCAGCATGGGTTCCGGAGAAGCCAAGTGAAGGGATTTGGACTATTTACTCTGATGGAGCTTTCCAAGCATCTGGAGCAGGTGTCAGAGCTGTGATAATTTCGCCTTCAGGGCAAAAGGCAATGTACTCTGCAAGACTCAATTTTAAGTCTACCAATAATACAGCGGAGTATGAGGGAATTTTATTGGGACTTCGAAAGACACATGCTCTAGGGGCTACAAGAGTTGTTATTAAAACAAATTCTCAGATTGTAGCAGGGCACGTAGACAAGAGTTTCCAAGTTCGACATCCACAGCTTGCAAAGTACTTAGAAGAAATCCGAAAGATCGAAGCAACATTTAAAGGGATTTCCATTCGGAGTATACCTAGAGCAGAAAATATGCAAGCTGACATCTTAGCAAAAGCTACAGCCGGAGCTATGGACATACCCGAAGAAGCTTTTTATGAAGAACTCAGTACACCTTCGGTGCCACAAATTCCTGCTGCGGAAGTCCTTTGCATTCCAAGTACAGATCGGCGAAGTTCAATCATGGAATTGTTGCAAGGAGAAGCAAATATGTCCGAAGGGCCACAACTTTCGAGGTTAAAGCTTAGAACTCGAAATTATCACATAATCAACGGTATTTTATACAAGGCCGGAGTATGTTCCCCTCTGCTCCGATGTATATCTCAAGCCGAAGGTCAAGAAATTCTTCGAGAAATTCATGAAGGACTTTGCGGTAGCCATCTGGCCCCTCGAGCTTTGGCAGGAAAAACACTTCGCCAGGGGATTTATTGGCCTACAATAGTAGCTGATGCGGAGAGCTTGGTCCGCACTTGCCAAGGATGTCAGTGGATGGGACGAAGAAGTCATCGCCCACCAACAGCTCTTCAAGTCATTACCCTAGTATGGCCCATGGCCAGATGGGGCATGGATCTTATTGGTCCCTTCCCAGCAGCAAAAGGAAATTTGAAGTTCGCAAGTGGTAGCAATCGAATACTTTTTAAAGTGGGTCGAAGCAGAGCCCCTAACAGCTATCACTTCGAATAATGTTCAAAAAATTTTCTGGAAGAATATTATATGCCGGTTCGGGGTACATCGGCAGCTGATAGTGGATAATGGAACACAGTTTGATGCAGACCCTTCAGGAAATTCTGTGAAGACCTAGGCATTCAAACTATATTTTGCTGTAGTAAGACGTCCTCAATCTAATGGAGCAGTTGAAAGAGCCAATGGTAATATCTTGTCACGGCTGAATCGAAGAATAGTGGGATTGACAAAAGGATTGTGGACCGAAGAGCTCCCAAAGATCCTATGGTCCATCTGGACAACGCAGACAAGGTCTACCGTCTTCACTCCTTTCAGACTATTATTCGGAGATGAAGCTATGACACCAACAGAGCTCAAAGGAGGATCACTTCGCAGCACCGAACCGGAAATAGAAGGAGAAAGACAAACTTCGCTGGATTTAACAGAAGAGACAAGACTTCGAATTGTGGCAAATTTGTCAAAGTATCAGCAGCAGACGAAGACTTGGTTCGACCCGAAGGTCAAGATTAATGAACTTAGGCCGGGTCATCTCGTTTTGCGAAGTATCATAGCGCCAGGAAAATTAGGAAATGAGTGGGAAGGTCCATATTTAATTGTTCGCTCAGGGCGTCCTGGTTCTTTTAAGTTAGCTAATTTGGAAGGTGAAGAGTTAGCACATACATGGCATGCGGAGCACCTAAAGCGATAATTCGCATAGGGGCTCCTTGTAATCATTTGTAAACACTTTCTGAATCAATAAAGCATATGGTTCAGATAATGCCTACCCCTCATAAACTTCCCACTTCCTAGTGGATGCACTGGAATAGCGGAGTTGACCGAGAGGGAAGTGTCATTAATTTGAATCATATTTTCGGACTTTCGGACCACTGGTTCGAAGTTTCCGACATGGTGGGCTGAAATAATCCGGAGTCCAATCCACCGGCTTGTAGGCATCCATAAAAAGAGCCCGAGACCACAGAATGCTGGAGTCCAAGCCACCGGCTGGTAGACATCCGTAAAAGAG
Organism: Zizania palustris; assembly: GCA_019279435.1. Lineage (NCBI taxonomy): Eukaryota > Viridiplantae > Streptophyta > Magnoliopsida > Poales > Poaceae > Zizania > Zizania palustris. Next base: position 51,541,297 of record JAAALK010000285.1, on the reverse strand, counting down.
TCCAAAGAGACCAAATGATGCGGAGTCCAAGCCACTGGCTTGTAGGCATCCGTAAAAAGAGTCCAAGGAGACCACTGCGAACTCCAACCACTGGTTTGACAGAATTCGCAAAAAGAGCCAAGGAGGCCAAAACAAAATAGAGTTTGAGCCCATGAGATTTGAATGTCTGTTAAAAAAGTCCAAAGTGACAAATCATTTAGGACACTAAAGTGTCCGGAAAGTTGTCCAAAGTGATTTCTTTCAAAACATAAGGTACTAAGTTACCAATCTTCAGATTCCAAATAGTCGAAGACATTTTATAAGATTTTAACCAATCTTTAAATTGCTGAGGGGCTCCGAATCCCCAAAATTGTACTCCTAAGTTTTTCTTTGCGCCTAACCATCTTTGAATATAGTTCGAAGTTGCTTACGCCCAAAGAGGGGCTAGTAAATAGGGAGACAATTTTAAATTGATATTTATTATTCGAACAAATATGATTACATCATGAAAAATCGGTATCTATACCAAGAAGGAATCGAAGACCCCTTCGATCTCTAGAGCTAAGGTTGGAACGACTAGTTCCAGAGCCAGGAGTTCTAACAACTTTGCGTTTAACTCTCCTACCTCCCTTCGAAGCTCTAAAGTCTTTCTGCTCTTGTTGAAGCTCGGCCACAAGTTCGAAGTCGTTTGGGGCTCCTTTCCCAGCTTCCAAGTTCTTCAGGCTTTTTACCTTGAGCTTCATCTTCATCTTCGGACCATGCAATGTCTTCGGAAGATGAAGTTTCCAGTTAACTTCTTTTTTCTTCCTCTTTAATATAAGACAGTATGTCTTTGCTTACTTCGGGCGTAATCGCACCGGAGCTATCCCGAGGAACTAAAAATCGAGGGCGCTTGTGAAGTTTTAAAATATCGAAGGTAGCCCATAGTAGGCGGAGTTCTTCGTTAACGTCTAACACTTCGACATCTTCCATATGAGGCAAAGCCTAAAAACATGATAAGCAAATTTTCATTCATAAATGTACAAAAGCATGATGCTTTACATAGTCGAAGATCCTAAGATAAATCTAAACCTGTGGGTTTGGCGGAGGCTGGCTGCTCGAAGCTTGTGACCAAGCTTGCTTCTGGCGTTGCCCTTCATCAATCCAAGCCTGATCGTAGAGCGACCTTCGGCTCTCCATGAAGTTTGGAAGGCTTACCAAGCAGCGGCCACACCTTCGGAAGAAGTAAGAAGTTGATTGTCGTCAAAGGTAATGGGAGTCGCCCCTGCGTTCGGAGTTATCGATATGCCCAGATCTTCGTAGTAACGAAGTATGCCGATAGTAGCCACTTGTCCGGAGATTTCTCCGTACCGAATGCCTGCTGTCTTCATTTGCTTCGCTGCTCCTTGGATCCACTTCAGCCGTCGTAGCAGGGTGTTGGACCGAAAATGGCGACCAGAGGGGGGTGAATGGGAGCTTTAAAAATTTCAGGCTAAAAACAGCCTTCAGTTTTAATCCTGTCTTCTGCGGAACAGGCTTCGAACACTACCTTCGAAGGTCTGGTTCGGAGGTACTTCGACAGCTCCGAACACAGGCTTCGCAGGAGCAAAAGTTCAAAGCCAAGAAGACTTCGCTCCACTAACAACCCTCGAAAATCTACTCCGCTAAGTCAGTGCAGGCTCCGCACACAGGGTGCTTCGAGTAGGCTTCGCACTTCACCCCTTCGCAAGAGTGGACAGCCCCCTGAGGACTTCGACCAAGTACTTGGCAACAACAAACTGGTGCTGGGCTTCGTACACGAAGGTCTAAACGCACATTACGCGGACACCGCTAAGGGCTTCGACATGAGAAGCAAAACGGCTTCGATCAGGGCTTCGCTAGTAATCTGTGAGGTCTGGCCTCAAGTTACACAGAGCGAACGCACGCTGAAAACACACTTCGCACAGAAACAACCTTCGCCTAGACAGGCTTTCGGTGCACTATAACTAGCGAGGTATGTAACGCGAGCTCAAGCAAAAAGCACAAAGAAGCAGGGCTCGCCGCTTGAACAAGGAATTGTAAAGACATATAACGCAAAAATATGCCAATATTAATACCAATTATCATGTGCTCAGCTCAAATTAACATTCTCTAAAAACATGATGAAGCATGTGATTTGATCATTTTTGAAATAAAAGCATCACCACTTAGTCAAGGAAACTAGACAAGTAGAAGCACGGACTGCGCAAAGCTAGTCAAATTCTACTCTTAGACAGACAAGTCCAGTTCAATGGAGCATGAGAGCAAACTTGATGATCAAAGAATTTTGTTGTTCTTTTCTTAGTGCCAGGGGTTATTTGATTGTCCACCTTATACTTTCCAATCAGGCCAAGCCTAGGCATGAAAACCATAAGAAGCTTAAGGCAATGATTTTTGGCATACACGACACTATTCCAGTTCAGACAATGTGCAATGGTAAGCAGTCTAGAATAGGGTAGTGCGACAAACAAACCCACCTGGATCTTTTAACTTGAAGCATGCAAATCATGGAGTTTTGATTCTAACGAAGTGAACCAATTGTGTGGCACTTTATGAATATCCATGAAAAAGTAGAACAATTTTTCAAGTTGCAATTTTTTGGCATCCAATGAACTGTGTCTTGCTATCAAGCAGATAAAAGATAGCTAAAACAGTCCTGCCTAAACATGCTAGATTCAAGACTAAGTAGTGAGCACGATTTGATTTTGAAAATAAAACATCATGCACATGAATGTTTCAGATAAATTAAAAGGAGTT
>JAAALK010000285.1:51438259-51538464 GCA_019279435.1 Zizania palustris | reverse complement strand
TTACCTATATGTCTACCTTTGTTAACAATATTTGGTGCAATCATGCTCTGCTCGTTAAATTACCTTTACCTGCAGAGATTTTGTTGACACATTGGCTGTACAACATAGAAACTGTTTTATCCAGAGAGGACTTCTCATTCCTAGGATGTCCAAGATGGAATAGTGCCTCCACATCCCGTTGTTGATAACTATACGTGAACCCTAATCAATTTCATGCTCATGAAATCTGCAGCACATGAAGGAAATGGAAATTATGTCTTTAGAAAACCATCAACGATATCCTTCAATAAATTATCATCCTTCTGTTTAGTGATATGGTTCAACAAAAGAACTATGGATTTAAAACTCGTGAGGGTATAAGTGAGTTTCAGCCTTTTTATTTTGAAAGGCTCCTCCTTTGACTAAAATGTATCACATTCTAATTACAAACAACATCCGCTGGGAAATTAAGAATTGTCATCATAAACGTCATCATGACAGCATGTTGCCATGTCATTATCGCAAAACGGCAAATTACTCCTGTTAAATTCTAATATGATTCTGTATAATTAGTTTTTAAAATGGTTATTAATCTTGTCAGTGCTATTTGCTCTCCGTCTTTTCTTATGCTCTTGAGCAGCTGGGTCTGCCATTATCAACTCAGCTACTGAGAGCGGTCTAAGCATGTAAAACGGATCTTGGTCATCAGTCTTCTTCGATAAGTACATAACTGTTTATTGTCCAACAATGTTTCTTGTCCCTTGCTTTGTTACCAAGATTACTGAATATTGCACAGGATAAATTTACTCATGGTGAAACCTTCCTCACCATCTGTTTTTTATGCCCTTGCCCAGGCATGCCATCTATTAATGTATTATCCAAAGAAACTCCTTGGTGACTGAACCATGTGCTGAACTATTTATTCCGGTATATACAACATGTTTATCTCCTTACATTGTTTCAATAAAACTAACATATCACAGCTGAAAAGGGGTCCGCATGAGGAATTTTATACCCGCTGCTCCTCTACGGAAAATATAGGCACGTGAGACCACTCGGGCATTTCAACCGCCGACGTGGAGGTCCCAATAGGCCCTACTTCATGAACATACTCCCTTCGTTGCCTTTTTGACATGCTGCCCAGGGTTCCTCCTCCGGAGATGGGAAGAACCACTCTTTTGCCTCGGTGTTGAGTATCTTCTTGCTCAGAGTGGCATAACACTGACCACCAAAGGTTGCCTTGGGGCTTCGAAGCTCTACACGTCCGATGATCTGCACTGGGTCTGGATGTGCCTCGGGAGGGGCTCGGTCTAGGCCTCGACCAAGCTCCTTTCGAGGTACTTGCTCCTCGGGGCTAGTATAGACTTACATGCATCGGTAGCATGGCTTCGGTTCTTACCGTGGACACAGCAGAAGAAGGCCTAGCCCTTGCAGCAGCCTTCCCTAGCGGCCTCCAGCCGCGGACCTTGCTTCCTGAAGCTTATGGATTCTTGGGAAAAATTTTGCGAGAGAGAGCAATGTTCAAGACTTCGGAGCGAGGATGCTTCTGCCCTCTTCGTCTGTCATGTTGATTGTCAAAGTGGTGTCCTTGTGAAGGAGTTGAAGTTTTCACTTCAAGTTTAACTTCTTGGATGGTTGGTGGAGACGAAGTCGTCCTTCGGAGCCATCCTTCCTCTGACCTAGCAGTATTCTCAAAGCAGCCATTATGTGCTACTGAGGAATATTCTTCTGGTGAAGCTTGTCGAGGAGGCCTGCATTTGTGACTCCTTCCCGAGCCGCATCAACCATAGATGACACAAACAATCCTCTTATTTGCGACTTCGTATGAGCGAAGCGCTTAAAAAACTGCTGCAAAGTTGCTCTAGTTGCTGCTTCACCTGAAAAAGACTTCCAGTGGACATAGGGGACACAAATGTACCTTGGAAGTTGCATATGAACTTCTTCTTTAGCTGTTCCCAAGACTTAATTGATCCTGGTTTCAAAGACCAAAACCAACGTAGAGCGACTCCTTCGAACGCAAGGGGGAAGCATTTCACCCTTGTATCTCGAACCCCTCTACTAGATTCGATTGCTAAAGCATATGAATGGGAAAATTCTCCTCGGTCTTCTTCTTTGGAGTACTTACAGAGCTTCGAAGTTTTAAACTTTGGGTCGAAGCGCACTTTTTGCAAGTCGGGGGTGCAGTGGCGATTCATTATCAAAAGAAGCATTCTCAGTGCTTCTTAGAATTTCAGGGGCTTCGGGATCAAATGTGAGGTAATCATCTTGGGGCACCTCCGGAAGACAGGAGTAGTTTGGGGACGAAGCCTGTCTGTGGCTTCTTGCCTCCACCTCGCCACTTCGGCCTAGAGATGGGCCATCTGGGATTGCCACATCATCAAAACGATCTTCATTTCTTTCGGAGGGGACTTCCATGTCTTGAGAACTGAACAAGTCAGTTCGGAGCACAGCCAGAGCCACAAGAGAGGCTCCGTCGGTTCGAAGCATAGACGGAGTCCCTAGAGGGGCTTCGTATGGTCGAGGAAGAGTATTCATTTTAGGAGTGTGAGGTGGAGGACTACAGAAGGTCCTCCAACCTCGACAGTAGCGTCTAGGCTCCGTTTAGGAGGCATGGCTCTAGAAAGAGATTGGTAGAGAACGAAGTTTTCGTACTAGGCTCCCCACAGACGACGCTAACTATTGGCGCAAAAGAGTACGCTAACAGGTTTTAAGAAATTAAGTGGGTAACAAACGAAGGTTTGTTTGAGTGAACTATTCCAAGCCTCCGAAGATGGATAATAGCTTGAGATAATTCGAAGTGTATATTGAATATCTGAGTATTCGATCCCCTTTACAGAGTGAAGAGGAGTATTTATTAGACCGAATATTAAGGAAAAGACTTATTTACCCTCTAATACAACTGACCTAAGAAGATACTGTTTAATATTTTTCATAGGGGCAAAAGAGTAAAAGACTAATCTAATCGGTAGAAGATAATCTTCTCTTCTTGCTGGTGACAACCCTTTGGGCGTAAAGGCTTCGGGAGGCTTCGTCACGCCGAAGCCTTGACGGAAGTCTCTGCTGTACAGGGCTCCGAATACAACAAAACCTTGATGTTTTTAGGATCTTCGGAGATCGAAGCTTCTGACTTCGTTTCTTCTACTTGTATTGACAGGAAAGTGTCCTTGACTTCTGGAGGATGAAATATTTCCCCCCAACACATACATACATTGATTACCAGATGATCGTTGGTTGTAGATCGATTCCCCCATGGTAGAGCTTCATCCTGATAACGTGTTGAGAAACTGCTCTACTACCTACGTAGTCGAAAGCTTCTTTCACAACGGACAAGATATAATGTGTAGGTGAAAAGTACTCTTATTACTCTGTGATGAGTGACCATACAATAAGGAAATAATTCCTCTATTTATAATAAAAACCCATAAAGATAAAATGCCTAACCGTCTATCCGATTTTTAAAGGATTAGGATAAAGTTGCTATCTTACATGTTTTTTTTGGTTAAGGACTTGCATCGAAGGCGTAAAAGTGAAAGGTTACGAAAATCCAGGGGTCCAAGTGCACAAAACCGCCTAAAGCCCCAACCACCCTGTCATTCGTGTTTTCTGTGCTTACACCTTCCCCCTTCCTCAGATCCGGTCACTCCCCCTCGCCTCGCTTCGCGCCCGCATCCCCGGCATCGAAAACCCTAGCCTCGTGAGCACGGGTAGTGGAGCCCGCCGGAGACAGCGCGCGGAAATGAGGCCGCGCTCGAGGCGGCCCGATCTAAGGACACGAAGGAGCGGCTGGCAGGGCTGGAGCGGCTGCACGAGGCGCTAGACGCGGCGGCGCGACCGTGGCCTGACGGCAGCGGAGGTCACGGCGCTTGTGGACACCTGCATGGATCTGACGCGGGATGCCAACTTCCGCGTCGCGCAGGGCGGGCTGCAGGCGCTCTCCGCCGCCGCTGTCGTCGCGGGCGACCACTTTAAGATCCACCTGAATGCCCTCGTCCCCGCCGCTGTCGAGCGTCTCGGAGACGGCAAGCAGCCCGTCCGTGAGGCTGCCCGGCAGCTCCTTATCACCCTCATGGAGGTCCGTTCATGTTATTTGTTATCTCATTGGTTATGCTTATTCTATTTGGAAACTGGATTGTAGTTGCCAATACGAGTCCGTGTTAGAGAAGGAGCAAAATTTGACATTCGTGGGCTTGCTTTGGGTAGTTTGATTCGGTCACTGGAGACGATGAGCTGCATAGCTTAACTGGAGTGAGAAAGCTGAAATTTTCTGGCCCATCATAACGCTTTGATACTTGATAGCCGTAGCATCAAAATATCAAAACTGATCATCAAACAAAATTTTATTTTCAGAGCGTACCTTTTTTAGTGAAGTCTGGTGCTTCTTCTGGACTGATGTTAAAATGTGGGATTTAAGTGAACTGCTTCCATGCATGTGTTGGCTGAACTTTTTTTCAGACCAGATGACTTACAGTCAATATGTCGCTGATTCCTGGCTCGCATGCATGAATTTTCGTTCTGCACTTTGGTGTTGATATTGTAATGTTTGATGTTACAACTTACAGTGTAACTATATGCTATCTTTCTTCTTTGACTTGTTAATGTTGATTTACATGATGCTAGCCTACTATTTTTTAAACGACCTTCACTTGTCTATCGTATGATTTCCAAGGTATCAACTATCAAGCCTAACATGTTTGGCTTATTCTTTCTCTCTCTCTCTCTCTCTCTCTCTCAGGTTTCTTCATCAACAATCATAGTTGAAAGAGCTGGAAGTTATGCTTGGTCTCACAAGAGTTGGAGGGTTCGGGAGGAGTTTGTACGTACAGTGGCAACTGCACTTGGACTTTTTGCTTCTACTGAGCTCCCCTTGCAACGAGTTCTGACTTCACCTGTAAGGCTATGCTTCATTTGGTATTTCTCATGTGCAGATCTCCTACTTTATTTCCTCTAATAGATAGACATGCTAAGATTTTTTTTTTTGGCTTCGCAGGTCTTGCAATGGATGAATGATTCTAATCAAAGTGTCCGAGAAGCTGCTATCTATTGTATTGAGGTTAGCTGACTTCAAACCATATAGACCTGCTTAAGCTGATGCTTTTCATATTTTCTACTTATTTTACTTTCAATTTTATTCTCTGTTTTCAACTGCAGGAGATGTACAAGCACATGGGATCTCAGTTCTATGAAGAGTTGCAGCGCCATAACCTGCCTGGCGTACATGGTAATATGTTTGGCCATCTAGTTTATTTGTGCCAATTTTCCTAACTCACAGGAATCAGAGGCAAAGCCATAGACCTTTTTTTATCATGAAACCATGCAGTTTGTACATTTTCGTCTGTTTTATGTGCATTTACATCACATCTTTTAGTCTTTTACTATGAAAATTTGGTGTAGGAGTCTTGTACTATCAGTACTGTTACTGTAGATAATTGTGATCTTATGGGTCCATGATTTTAAAGAAATGCCAGGAGTACACATAGATTGCCTAATTTGTATATTTGATGTCCCCAGCTGAGAGAGATAAATTCAAAACTGATAAAATAGAACCAAAGGTTCCCACATCTGATGGTAAGAGCCATGCAATATAAGGCTGTGGAATCAAGATCTGTCAGTGCTAATCCGAAAAGAGGAAGCCAAGAACAAAAAGCACACCAAGGGAAAGTACATTGCTTGGAGGTAAAGTTCTTGTTAGAGTGTGGTTTCTTGTGTGTTGGGCCTCCTTGTCTGTGTGTGGGCCCCTCTTGTAAGACCTTTCTTCTATCCTCCCAACCCTAGGGAGAGGAATCAACTCTGCATTCTACCCTTTCCTACATGGTATCAGAGCCCTAGGCTCTCCTTGTAACGACCGGGCTCACGAACCGCAATTCATTGAATATAAATGAAAGTCATTATTACAAGACGCTCACAAGCTGACAGCGAAATAAACGGAAATAAAGCAAGTACGTAGCTCATAGGCTACACTTATTACAACTCAAATTCAAAGCGGAAGCAAACAAGCAGCCACAGAACGTCTTGACCCACGGATCCGACTCCTCGCCTGGGACGCTACTCCTGGACTACTTCTTCTGATACACCACATCTAAAAGAATTAATCCCACGAGGGGTGAGTACAAAGTACTCAACAAGCCACGGACATGCAAATAATGCTGGCTGTTGAACAAGGATGCATAACAGGGCTAATTGCGTAAAAGCATGTTAATGTTGTTTAATCTTAATGACGCAGTGTTAAACGTATAAACATGCTGATGTAAAAACAGTAATTAACTTTCCCACTTCCTCGAGTTGCACACCTGTGCCCACTCGCTCTGCTCAAACCATAATAAACATGACATGCAATTCACATTTCAACACTGAAAGCTAACTGCGGAGAACAATCACTGGGCTCGCCCATAACCGTGGGCGGCTTTTCGAAAGATTATACTCTGATCAGAGGTGTACTACTTTACCCACAAGGCACTCGCTCCCGCACACAACAGTGTGTCGAGATGACACCACGTCACCCGAAGGAACTCGTGCCAAAACCCTTCGCATGTCCGGCTCAGCAAGCAAGAGGACAAACCTCACTAGTTTCATCGACGCTCCACTGGGATCTCACTCATACGTCTGAGTAGAACCGATTGGTAGACGTGCGACCCCCCATTAGTGCCTCGTCAGCACAAGCCATCACTGGGAAACTCCCGATAGATGGTCTGGTCTCCTCGCTCGGTGCATCAAGCTGAACCGACCCATACTACAGATTAGGCCTACCCATAGACTTGTGGTTAGCACGACAATGCTTTGCGACAGATCCCGCAGACCGGTCCTTATAGTGCCCCGGGTGCGACCACCAATGCCCTAGCTTGCACCCGGAACCCCACCATGCACAGTACCACTTCGAATCCACATCGCCTTCCACAATTCAGATATCGACGAGACAAAGACATATATATATCCAAAGGAGTATAAAGAGGTTAACCTGAAGACTAATAATAATTGTAATTAAGCTAGCCATTAATGCGCCTCGAATATATAGCGCTAACTATTAAGTGACGATGGCGATAAGGAGAAGGTGATACAAGCATGGCTTGGGTTTACACTTCAGGGAGCAATGCTATACATTAGCTAAATAAACAAACGAGTGAACATATATCGCTAATGCAGTTATTAACCTATGGGTTATAGCGATTATTGCAAAAGTAGGGTTCAACATGATCAACTATGTCCACGAGAGGGTCCGGTGACTTGCCTGATCCTCGTAGAACTGATTCGGATCCTCGGCGGCGATGGAAAATCTTCCGGTCGCCCTCGACCTCGACTACAACGCGTTGAAAACACAATAAATAAATAAACAGTACAATAAGTCATGTAAACAGTACAAAATAATTATACCAGTACGTAGAGAATAATTTTATGAACATTTAGAAATTTGAATGGGTTCAATCGGAGCTATTTTGGATTTTATATGCATTTTTCAAGAATTACATGAGTTCTGCCAAATTAAAACCCTAAACCAATCGGCATCGGTCCACGGTGGACCCGTGAACGCACGCCCGCGCTTTGGTCACGGTGGACCACACCACAGCGCGCACCAGGGGCTCACGGTGCACCTGCGCGGCCTAGCCATGGACCGGGCCAGCCGGACCGTCCGATCGGAGATCAACGGGCGGCCACGCGTCCGGCACGCAGGCGGCACGGGGGGCGCCCAGGGGACTTCTTCCCGAGTCCGGCGACGGCAACGGCGAGGCGGGCGACAGCGCAAGGCGGCCCTAGCGTCCAAACTAACGGCAAAAATGGAAAGATGGCGAGGAGGGGAGTGAGGGCTACCTAGGGCGACGAGCTCCGGAGGCGAGAGGCGGGCGGGCCGGCGAGGAACGGGCGGCGGCGAGCTCGGGTCCGAGGCGGCGGGGAGTCCAAACCGAAGCGAGGCCGGGGACGGCAGGGCCGGCGAGGACGGGGGGTGGCGACGACGGAGGCTGAGGCGGTCGCCGGCGACGGGGAGGAGCGGCTGGAGGAGAGGCGGCGGGGTTCAGGGCGAGGCGAAATGCAGCGAAACGAGGAGGCGATTGCGAAAATGGGTTGCGGGGATGGAGGAGGGGCTTAAAAAGGGTCCGGGTAGGCGGGGAGTGGGGGTCCGAGGCTTGCGGGAGAGGGCGCCGGCGAACTCGGAGGGGCGGGTTGCGGCGGCGCGGGGGAGAGGAAGAGGGGGCCGACGCGAGGAAGGCGGAGCGGGGCTGACAAGCGGGGCCGGGGGCTCAGCGGGCGGGGCGGGCGCTGGCAAGCGGGGCCGGGCGGCCAGAGAGAGGGAGGGAGGCGCCGGCGTGGGGGAGGCTGCGCCGACAGGCGTGCCCCGCGCGGCAGAGAGAGGGCAGGAGGGAAAGGGGCCGCTGGGCCGGCTGGGCCAAAAGGGAGGGCGCGGCCCACCAAGAAAATAAAAAGGTTTTTCAAATAAAAATAATTCCGAAAAATAGTTTTGAAGTTTAAATTATTAATTTGAATTCTAAAAATTTCCAAAATAATTTTATAAAATATTTTAAGGCTCTAGGACCCTTACAAAATTATTTAATTTCAAATTCAATACTTTTAGCTAAAGGTTTTTAATTGAAAAGCCTTTCTTCAATTAAACAAATTTGAAATTCGAATTCAGTTTGAAAATACGTTTTGACAGTTTGAAAATATACGGGTGTTACACTCCTCTCTTCCCTCTCCTCTCTCCAGCCATCGACGCCGCCGCCGCTGCCACCCTAGCCGGCGAACCACCTCCGTCGTCGGTGCCAGAGTCCTCCTTACCCCTCCTCCTCTCCCCTCTCTCTCCCCATCGCCAGGATGACCCGCGGGTCACTGGTGTGACCGGATCCAGCACCACTGCCGTCGGATTCGGCGCTGGTGCCGCCGGATCTGCTCCTGGAAAGCTCGGCTGTGGGTGGCGTCTTCACCTTCACGACGCCGGTGGCCTCCTTCTCCCCCTTCCTTGCCGCGCCGCGGGCTGGACGTCGCCGACAGCACCCCAACGGCCTCCTCCTCCCCCTTCCCCACCGTGCCGCCGCTCTGCTCGGCTGCTGGCGGGCTGGCCGCCGCCGCCAGCACCCTCTCCTCCCCGTTCGGTGGGCTGGCCGCCATGGAGCTCCTACCCTCTTCCTGGCGCCGCCCCTGCTGACCACCGGTGCACCCTCCTCCTCCTGGTGCTGCCCCTGATGGCCGGGCTCGGCGCTGCTGCTGTGGGTCCCTCCTTCCCCACCGTGCCGCCGCCGATGGCAGCCGCCCCAAGGTCGGATCTGGCCCTGTTTTGGTCGTTGCGGGTTGGCCCTTGCCGTCGCCCTCGCCACCGCCAAGACCGCCGCTGCCGCTGCTCAGGAGCGCGAGCGGGCGGCCCCTCTTGCTTGGTAGAGTGCCCGCCAGGCTGCCGATGCGTTGGCCCAGCATGTTGCTGAGGTCGAGCGCCACCTTGGGGTTACTGTTCCCCCTGCCCCTACCACCGTGGATCTAGCTATCGACGCAGATCCAGGTGCCGCACAGCTCCACGCCTAGACAGCCGGTGTCCAGAACATCCGGTCACTCGTGCCAGTCACGCTTGATCCCTCGTCGTCCTCCTACGCACGCTGGTGAGATCTGGTGCTCCTCACACTGCAGCGCTATGCCCTGGATGACCACGTCCTCGTCGACACTCCAGTGGTCGCCCGGGGGTCGGCATGGCGGCACATGGACAACATGGTGCTGTCTTAGATCCTTGGTTCCGTCACTCGAGCTATAGGACATCGTGCAGGAGCTTGGCGACACTGCTCGTCAGGCCTGGGTTGCGATCGAGGGGTAGTTCCTTGGCAACCGCGAGGCCCGTGCTATCCAATTGGACGCCGCCTTCCGCACCTTCGTCCAAGGGATCTTTCCGTCTCGGAGTACTGGCACCGCATGAAGGGGATGGCGGATTCCCTTCGTGACCTCGGAGAGCCTGTTGCGGAGCGCACACTTGTCCTCAACATCCTCCGCGGTCTCGGCGACGTCTACGCCCACCTTCGGACGTGGATCACCAGGACAATACCGTTCCCGTCCTTCCACAAGGTCCGTGATGACCTTGTCCTCGAGGAGCTTACCCGGGGACTCGCTCCCACGTCTACCACCGCGACTGCTCTTGTCGCCTCTGGCTCCAGCAGGACCACCTCCCAACCACTGTCGATGCCGGCTCCTTCCCTTCTCGGTGCTCCTCCCGTCGGTTCCACCGCTGGTGGGGGGGGGGGGCGTGGTGGAGGTCGTCGACGCCAGGGGGGCGGTGTGGTGGTGCCGGTCGGGGTCCTACCTCCGCTACACCGGCCCTTGCCACCGGGAGTGCGCCCTGGCCATCCTTCTCCAACTCGTGGTTGGGGCGCATTTCCATGTGGCCGGGGTAGTTCACAGTTGGAGCTCCTCGGCCTCCTACACCACCTGCGGCCATGCTCGCCGGGTGGCCGGTGCAGCACGCACCACCTTCAGCGTGGGGTCCGTGGTCCGGAGGGTGGGACCAGACGGCCCTCGTGCAGTCCTTCAACACTATGGCGTTAACTCCGCCGGCTGCCACAAACTGGGTGGCCGACTCGGGTGCCTCCTTCCACACCACTCCTCATGATGGTATTCTCTCCTCTCACAGGCCACCCAACCCATCTTACCCTTCTTCCATCATGGTTGGGAATGGCTTGTGCCTTCCGGTCACCTCCGTGGGTGATGCAGATCCTTGTGGTTCTTTTCGCCTTCACAATATTCTTGTTGCACCTGACATTGTTCACAATCTTCTTTCCATTTGTCAATTCACCACTAATAATTCGTTGTTCTGTTGAATTTGACTTCTTTGGTTTGACTGTGAAGGTTATTGTCACCCGGCGTCCTCTTCTCCGCTGTGACAACACTGGACCCCTCTACACGCTTTGCCTTTCCACCTTCTGTTGCTCCACCCTCGTCCGTCCTTGCCGCCACAGCTTTCTCCACACTCTGGCACCGCCGGCTTGGTCACCCCGGTGTCGACGTTTTTGCTCAACTTTGTAGTAGCTCCTCTGTTCCTTGTACTAGGGCTACCAGTGAGCACATTTGTCATGCGTGTCAGTTAGGTCACCATGCTCGTCTACCTTTTCCTATTTCTTCTTCGCATGCTGTTCATGCGTTTGACCTTATTCACTGTTACTTGTGGACCTCTCCGATCATGAGTATTTCTGGTTACAAATATTATCTGGTTGTTCTCGATGATTTCTCTCACTACTCATGGACGTTTCCTTTGCGGTCCAAGTCAGACGCCTTCCCCACGCTCACTCACTTCTTTGCTTGGGTGTCTACTTAGTTTGGGGTTATTATCAAGGCGTTACAGTGTGATAATGGTCGTGAGTTTGATAACTCCGCTTCTCAGGCTTTCTTCCTCTCGAAGGGAGTCCAATTGCGCATGTCGTGCCCCTATACCTCACCTCAGAACGGCAAGACTGAGCGCATGATTTGTACCACTAACAATGTTATGCGCTCCATGCTTTTTCTGGCTTTGGCTCCCGCTCGCCTTCTGGGCTGATAGCCTCCTTATTGCCACCTATCTGCTCAATCGCCTGCCTTCTAAGGCCACGTGTGCTCCCACTCCTTACCATGCCTTGTTTGGTACCTCTCCTTCCTACAATCACCTTCGTGTCTTCGGGTGCGCTTGCTATCCAACACTTCCGCCACTGCTCGTCACAAGCTTGCGCCCCGCTCGACCCTTTGTGTGTTTCTTCGGCTACTCCCCTGATCATAAGGGGTACCGTTGTTTTGACCTCTCTTCTCGTCGTGTTCTTATCTCACGACATGTCATCTTCACCGAGTCTATTTCCTTTCTCCGTCGACTCCACCCCCGCCTCCAACCTTGAGTTGGAATCTCTGTTTTCGACTGACCTGGTGGTTCAACCACCTTTGTTTCCGCAGGTACACCTCCAGCTGTTCCGGCGGCTCTACGCCGTCTGGCGAGCCTAGTGTGGCAGCGGGGCTGCATGTCGTGCCGTCCGCGGCCTCGGTGCTCTCGACTGTGCCACGTGTGGCCACTCCACCACCGCCGGCGTTGCCCTCCGCGCCATGCGCGACCCCAGAGTCCTCGGTCGTGCCGCGCGCGACCGCTTCCCTGTCGCCTCCTGCGCCTAGGGTCGACCCGCTACTACCTCCGGCACTATGCGCGGCCCCAGCTTCGCCTGCCGCACCCGACACGGCCTCGGCCGTGCACATGTCTCGGCGCCGCCTGCCTCGCCTCGCGCGGCCCCGACGTCTTCTTCCCGCTATGCCGACCCTATGCGTGTCTACCAGCGACGCACGACGGTTGCTGCACCGGCCCGCTCTCCCACCGAGCCACCGGTGTACCACCCGCCCATCCTTCATCGCGATCCCCGCCACACTCACTCGATGGTGACTCGGCAGGCTACGGGGGTCCTCCGTCCGGTTGACCGTCTGGTCCTCTCCGCCACTACGAGGACGCCGATCTCTCCTATACCCTCTACCGTCCGTGACGCCCTGGCGGATCCACACTGGTGCCACGCGATGGAGGAGGAATATGCGACCCTTCTGGCCAATCAGACCTGGGACTTTGTGCCACGTCGCTCTGGCTGCAATGTGGTCACCGACAAGTGGATCTGGACATGTAAACGAAGGGCAGATGGTATGCTGGATTGGTACAAGTCGCGCTGGGTCCTCCGGGGTTTCACCCAGCGCCTTGGAGTTGACTATGATGAGACCTTCAGCCCAGTGGTGAAGCCTGCTACAGTCCGGACTGTTCTCCTCCTTAGCAATCTTGCGGTCCTGGCCAGTTCACCAGTTAGATGTGAAGAATGCATTCCTTCATGGCACCCTGACAGAGACTGTGTACTGCAGCCAGCCTGCGGGCTTCGTGGGATCCTGCTCATCCTGAGCTTGTTTGCCGGCTCAACAAGTCTCTGTATGGTCTAAAGCAGGCTCCTCGGGCTTGGTATAGTCGCTTTGCCTCCTTCCTGGTGACTTTGGGGTTCAGCGAAGCCAAGAGCGACACTTCTCTGTTTGTCCTCCACCATGGTGGTGACACAACCTACCTGCTTGCTTTAATGTGGATGACATTGTTCTCACTGTCTCCAACCAGTCTCTACTTCAACGTGTTGTCTCCTCGTTGCAGCGGAGTTTGCCATGAAGGATCTAGGTGTGCTCCATCACTTCTTGGGGGTGACAGTGGAACACCACACTGATGGTCTATTCCTTCACCAGCGCCAGTACGCCTTGGATATCCTTCAATGCGCTGGGATGACTGACTGCAAGCCATGTTCCACTCCAGTTGATGCTCAGGCAAAGATTTCCGGTACCAAGGGTGCACCAGTGGATGATCCCACTGCCTACCGAAGCATTGCTGGTGCCCTTCAGTATCTCACCTTCACTCGGCCGGATATCTTGTATGCAGTGCAGCAGGTGTGTCTTCACATGCACGACCCATGGGACCCGCACCTTACCGCTATGAAGCGGATTCTCCGCTATCTGCGCGGCTCCCTCGACTTCGGGCTTCACCTTCGACGTTCTTCGGTTTGCTGAGCCGTGGTTTACACTAACGCCGACTGGGCGGGCTGCCCGGACACGTGTCGCTCCACCTCCAGCTACGCCGTCTTCCTTGGTAGCAACCTCGTGTCCTGGTCGTCAAGCGGCAGCCTGTTGTCTCTCACTCCAGTGCCGAGGCTAAGTACCGCGCTGTTGCCAACGGGGTGGCGGAGGCATCCTGGCTCCAGCAACTCCCAAGGGAACTCCACAGCCCCCTCGCTAGGAGCACTTTGGTCTACTGCGACAACGTCAGCGCTGTCTACCTCTCCACCAGCCTCGTCCAGCACCAGCTCACCAAGCATGTTGAGATCGACCTCTACTTCGTCCCGTGATCGTGTCGCCATGGGAGATGTCCGTGTTCTACACGTACCCACCACCTCCCAGTTCGCCGACATCTTCACCAAGGGCTTGCCTCCTCACCTTCTTCGAGTTCCGCTCAGTCTCAACATCCGCTGCGTCAGAGTTTCGACTGCGGGGGGTGTTAGAGTGTGTGTTTCTTTGGTGTGTGGGCCCCTTGTCTGGTGTGTGGGCCCCTCTTGTAAGACCTTTCTTTCTATCCTCCCAACCCTAGGGAGGAATCACTCTGCATTCTACCCTTTCCTACAGTTCTATATTCCGGTGAAATTTGCATTGGCATTTGGATATATTTTTTTGAGAATAACCAGCAGGAGAGGCTCTACTGAGGTTATATATTTAAAAAGAAAGGATAGTATCCCAGAAGGTTACAACGACGGGGTAGAGCTAAAGAAGAGAGTTACAATCTTGGCAAATTACAATAGACTAATCCAGGAGTAGATGGAATCTTTTAAACTCGGGGGACAACGCAAGGTTGTTGGACTAGAGTAGAGCGGAAGGAGGAGAACCAAGCGCTGATTGTCGCGTCTTGTTATCGGAAAATCACATTATTGCGTTGCAGCCAAAGGGTCCAGCATCCAACCAGTATAACTTCCATAATGAACGGCCACCCGAGTTGGGACCGACAATTGTCCACCAGAGTTGGGGTATTTGTTGGGAGGACCAGTTGATTCCAATTCGGCTCCAGCACGAGGTGCCGAAAGAGCAGCCGAAGAATAGATGCTGAGAATTTTCACTAGCCCAGAGTCACAAAGCTGACAGAGACAGTCTTCTTCATGGATGAAGTGCTTTCGTTTAAGGAGGTCTCTAGTGTTAAGGCGATCCCGGAGTACACCGGGTGAGCATGCAATGCAGCAAAAGGACGTGAATAGAAGAGCTTTAGACTAAAAGTGGAGGATCCCCAGATATAGGACCACTCATCAGAGAGACCAGGATCCCAATTCTGTTGGTCAATAATCTCGTCAAGGAGCTGTAACTCAAGGTGAGCCTGGGCCGTCAGGGGTAGAAAGAAGTGGCGAGCTGGATCGGGTTGCTGAATGTATGAAGCCAACCTTGCTCTCTTGTTTTTCGCGAAAGAGAACAGCCTTGGAAATTTATGTTCTAGAGTGTCCGAGTGCCAAAGGTCAAACCAGAGCGATATTGAAGAGCCATCACCCAGCTTAGGCTTAGCTTTGCTAAGAAAAAAAGGAAGAATCTGCTGTATGCCATTCCACCAAGGAGAACAGCGCTTCCGAGATAAATGAGGCACCTGACCCGTCTTGTAGTATGTATTCCCAAATCAGATTTACCCAAGGCACACTTTTCTTGTTATAAAATTTATCAAGTGCTCATGAGAAGGGCAAGGTTATGGTTTCTGAGATTAATGATGCCAAGTCCCCCTTTCTTTTTTGGGTTGCATATCAAATTCCAGGCCACTAATGGTTTCTGAGTGGTGCCTAAATTGAACTTCCGCCACAGGCAGTGTCTACGAGCCCTGTCAATCACTTTGATCACCTTGACAGGAAGACGGAACATGCTCATTGTGTAGGCAGGCAGGGCTGATAAGACGGAGTTAATTATTTGAAGTTTCCCAGCATAGGAAAGCCAGTATGAAGTTGCAGTAAGACGTCGTTCGA
Organism: Zizania palustris; assembly: GCA_019279435.1. Lineage (NCBI taxonomy): Eukaryota > Viridiplantae > Streptophyta > Magnoliopsida > Poales > Poaceae > Zizania > Zizania palustris. The sequence continues at coordinate 51,523,024 of JAAALK010000285.1, read as the reverse complement.
CTCTGGAGATGGAGCTGAAATCCTGAAATCTTAGTGACCTGACCCCAGCGGTAGACCAAGGTAGGGAAGGGGGAATTGTCCAAGTGGGCAGCCAAAGGTGCGTGCCAGAATATCTGCTTGGTCACTGTCCAGATTAATTGGAATGATGCATGATTTAGCCAGATTTACTGTCAGACCTGTTGCTGCAGAAAACGAGTTAAGGAATATCTTCAGGTGAATAAATTTCTTTGAGTAGCCTCAACATAGATTATTGTGTCGTCTGCGTATTGGATGACCGGAAATCAGCCTGAGGAAGACAAGAGGGAGCCTGAAGAGCCCCAATAGATGAGGCATTGTTGAGAATAAATTGGAGGAGTTCGCCCACAATAACAAACAGGAGTGGGGAGAGGGGATCCCCTTGACGCACCCCCCTTTACACCGAAAATATTTGCCACCGAACCATTAAGGATGATAGCTGACTGAGCGGACTGTAGAATTAGCCTGATCCAATTAATCCAAGTCGGGGGAAAGCCCAAGGCCGCAAGCATTGCAAAGATGGCAGCATGTTCCACCGATCAAATGCTTGTGTAAAATCAAGTTTTAGAAGAGCTACGGGCTTCTTGGCACGATGACATTGGGTGCGTGAAGTCAAACACCCAGGCCAGACAGTCTTGAATAGAATGACCTTTGATGAAGCCATATTGGTTTGGTGCATAAAGTTACCCATGAATGGCTGCAGCCTATTAGCAAGGATTTTGGTGATGATCTTGATAGCAGAATTAACTAGAGAGATTGGCCTGTAGTCCTTTACAGTTGTTGGGCAATCAGTTTTAGGAATTAGAGCAATATATGAATTATTGAGAGGTTGAAGATTAACCTCCGCTTGGTGAAATGCTGCACAAAGTCTGTAAAAGTCATCCTTAATGATGTTCCAACATTTCTTTAGAAAATAACCATTGAAACCATCCTGTCCTAGTGCCTTATCAGGTGGTAGATTTCGGACAACTTCGTCAATTTCTGTGTTGGAAAACGGTGCCTCTAAAGAAGAGAGACCAGGAATCGGTGTGATAAGATTTGAGAGTTGGGGCATAGTTGCCGGCCTAAACGAGAAACCCAATCTATCCAGGAAATTATCCAGGAAGCAGCCAACCTTCTCATCGTGTGATGTAACCAATTGACCATTGGGCAATAAGAGAGAAGAAATTGTATTATGCCGTCTGCGGTCCGTGGCAGCAGCATGAAAAAACTTAGAGTTTTCATCTCCCAAATGTGTCCAACGAACAGTATAGCGCTGCTTCCAATAGACTTGTCTTAATCTGATGATGAATTATATTTGGTTTTTCAAAAGAATCCTGAAATTTACCTCTGGCAAGGTCAGCGTCCGAAAATCCTCAGAAGAGTCCAGAGCCACTAGCACAACCCGACAAGCCTTGAGGCAACGTTCCAACGTTCCGAGACGATTCCCCCAAGAGCGCAGAAACTTAAGTAGTTTAGAGAACTTAGAGGCAATGCTTTTAGCCGGATCATTTATATTAGGGTAGCTAGCCCAACAAGCTAAAACTGTATCAAGAAAACCTGGGAGAGAAGCCCAATAGTTTTCGAATCTGGAGATGGAAGACCGCGGGATGTTGGAGCCAATCTTGACTAAACACGGTACATGGTCAGAGGTGCATCTGTCCAATGCAGTGAACGAAGTGTTGGGGTATTGAGAGATCCAATTGGCAGAAGTTAAGCACCAATCTAGTTTAATGAGTAGGGGATCATTTTGCATGTTACTCCATGTAAACCTGCGACTTGACAAAGGAATTTCCAGTAGCCCTTGGTTACTAATGCAATCATTGAACATATGACAATGCTGAAGATCGCTGCTTCGGCTTATTCCTGTTATGGGGAAACGATACAGGTTGAAGTCACCTAAAAACATCCAATTGACCTGGGGGCTGATAGCGACATTGGTAAGCCAATTAATAAACATTGAGCGAGCCGGTTGCCGACAAGGACCATAATATTAGATAGAATCCAAGATTAGCCATTATGTAATGAGGTGAAGTCCACGGTGATCTGAAAAGAGTCCTGAGAAATAACCCGACCGGAGAAGCGAGAACCAACCCAACCAACCAGGAGACCGCCAGATGCGCCTTGAGATGGTGTAAAAGCAAACTTGTCGAATCTCTTAGGGGCAATGGTTCGAATAAACGAGTGATCTATCATGGTAAGCTTAGTCTCTTGAAGACAGAAAATAGAGTAAGCCCTATCTAGAAGAATGCTTTTAACAACCCGTTTCTTCCCCTCAGAGTTAAGCCCTCTAATATTCCAGTTTAGAACGTGCCAAATGGTGAATTTTCCCATGAAAGAATTGATCGCAGTAAAATCTCGACAACACAGTTGCAGAGCAAGAGATAATTAGGTTATGAATGAGCTTAGCAAAATAAGTCGTTAGGCTACAAAGGTGATCCTGTTGAAATAGTTAACCAACCACTGAGGCCATAGTGAGTTCATACGATTGTCAGATCGACACATAAAATCATCAAAGTAGCAGCGTATAGCTAGGAGGCTGCCACATGGCAATCCAAAAGCAAGGACCAGTTGAGCATGTTGACTAGGCAGAGTCTTCATTCTGGCTTTGGGTAGTTTCTGTCACCTTCGCGAGCCGTATCTCCAACGATGGCTCCGCAGTGAGCTTATCCTCAGTGACTTGCTCTGCAAGTAAACCACATAGACGTACTGCAGTGTGATGGATTTGTCCAATAGAGAGTGGAGCCAGGGCCATACCAGAAGAGGAAGGATTGGCGTAGTCCTGAACTGAGGGAAGCAGCGGGAGGACCACCTCTTTCCCTTTGGAATTGCCCTGAGCAATAGCCTGAGAGGATGCCGAAGCCATCTGCCAAGAAATGTCAAGTAACCTGAGACCCTGTGATTTCATTTGCAAACGAACGCTACGGCGAAGACCAACATCCGAAATCACCCTGCTATCATTGAGTGGTTGGCTGCTCAGAAGAGGTTGAACATCTTCTTTTGGCGAAGACGGGCCAAAAGCAGTGTTGTAGCGGCGCCTTTTATAGACCAGTGAGATCTGCCTGGGAAGTAAAGAGGCTGGAGCATTTAATTGAGATTCCGTAGACACATTTATACCTTCGACGTTAGGTTCCACTCCCGGGATCAGGGTCGGCTGGACCTGTGCTGAGGAAGAGTCCACTAATATCATCAGAGCTGACTGAGAGGAATGTCCAGCACTAGTGGAGTTGCTAGGGTTTGAAATAGCTGACAGCTCCATACTGATCTCTTCCTGAGGTTGATCATCCAGAGGTGATTGCGGCTGTTGTGCGGGCCCCTCCGGCCAGTTATCCCACAGTTCACCAGCCACTGCACCATTGAGGTCTGGTAGATTGTCCGGAAAAGGATCAACTTCAGATTATCCGGCTGAAAGGCCCCATTAACCATTTGATCATCCACCCACTGTTGAATCCATGCTGGCTCACCCGGGAAAACTTGACCGTTGAAGGGATGGGGATTGCCACCATCTGGGGGTAGATTGTCTTCATCAGCAGGAAAACCATCTGCTAACTCATTGTTCAAGATATACACTGGGAAAGTCCATGACCTACCCTCTCCGTTCATAGAGTGACAAGACTTAACCGTGATGCTACGAGGGATATAATGGTGCTATCAAAGAGAACTTTCAGAAGAACCCTTGACAAGTTAGAATCCTCCGAATGCCAGTATAAAATCTTCCCGAATGAGGCCACAACTTGCTCAAGAAAGTTAATGTCCTTGAAGTCTAGAGGAAAGGCAAAAAACATGACCCACCCTATGCGAGAAGCAGGAGAGTTCTTGTGATTCACCGCCTCGTCGTGCTTAACAAACCGAACTAAACGTTCCCCAATCCAGAACGGACCCGCCGATACAAGCCAATCTCTTTGAAAGATGCCAGCGAGCTTAAATATGCCAACACCTAGAGGGTAGATACTGTACCTTAGGACCTGTTGCCTCAAGTTTTGAGTAATGCACTGATGAATGAGCTGTAAGAACTCCTGCTGCTCCATAGGGTTGAGCTCTGCATCACATTCAGCTATCGCCATATCCTCGTTTCTCCTGATGTGCTGGCCAGAGAGAGTGATAAAACGGCGCTGTTTACGCAGCTCGCCACCACCATCCGAGAGCACCCCACCCTGGGGGATGAAAGGAAAAGGATCCACCGGGAAGTTAGCCATCACAGCTGGGGAGCTTGGACCTTCGGGAGAGGTGCTGCAGACCACCAGACTAAGTGAGGGAGAGCTATTGGATCCACTGGCAGGAGGAGGAAGGAGAGGGGGGTGAGGTTGTTTAGGGACCCAACGACGAGACCGAGAGTAGAGCTGCTTCTTGCAAAGAGAGGCGTGATGACCAAAGAGAAAACAGAAGGAACATTTAGGGGGTAGCATAGAAAGTGCCATGAGCGAATTTTGTGCCCGCCATAAATGCAAGACGTCGCTGACGGAAAGGCACAACCTTCCGTGTTCTGTCCCACGTAGGGAGCCATGATGAGCAGTAGGAAGTGACCTCTTGAGAGTATTAAAAACTCTTTTAACCGGGACAGTCGAGCCCAAAGCAGCAAGGGCATAAGGAGTGTTTTACACAAGCAGCTTGGGAATTGGAAACCATCAGTTGCTTGAATGACCAGTGAACGGACCCAAGATGGATGGAGCACACTTGCGACTTATCAGAAGAGAGGCCCTAGAAGGCGGGCCAGAGATAGGAGTAGGGAGGACAGGGACCTCGATGCAGCCCACCATGAACGAGGGAGAACCAGCAGGAGAATTCAATTTGAATTGGCACAAGCAGCAATAGGGTCCTCCGAGAAGAACCTAAAGACTTTGGGCTTATGGGCAAATGAGACTTTTTTCAAAGAAGAAGCCGGAGAACGACGCAGCCGTTGAGACGAACGGGGAGGGACCAGCTAGCAAGTTCCTCCGCTTCCCACTGAGGCCATTCATGACGCCAGTTGGCAACCACTGTCTCTCCAGAGATGGAAGAAAGCATCAAAATGTGCCGATAGAAATCGCTTTTGCTGGTAAATGAGCAGACCAACTTGCTTAGAGGCAACAGAGATACGGAAGTGCCTATCTTTGAGGTATTTGACATGAAAACCCGCAGGAGAACCGCCCAAGCAAGCATGCAATGCCAAACTAACAGAAAGCTCCGATAATCTGAAAGTGAAACGACGAAAAACCACAAGAAGAAAGAAGGAATTGTCCGGGAGGAAGAAGAGTGGTGAACCGAGGAGCCCAACAGGGAGAAGACCCTGTTTTGGAAGGCCTGGCCGGCAGAGAAATCCCAGGAAGCAACCAGTTGGCCGAGGAGAGTGTCCTGCTCAAGCTCGAGCAGGGGAAAGGGAGGACCCACCATGGAAAACGCTCCGCAGAAGCCACCTTAGGGGAAGCCATTAGCGGCCGCGGTGCAGAGCACTGTGGGAGCGAGCAGGAGCAGGGGGAGCGAGGAGGGGGCCATTCTGCTGCTAGGTAGAAGCCAAACTGTTGGGAAACTGATGGGGGATGAGTCTGGTAGTGCTTGGATATATTTTCATTCTAGTAGGGGCAATTTAGGATGTTACTGATACATGCTGCAATTTCTTGAAGCAAATCGGTTGTGCTTAGTCACCAAGATATGCCCTTCTTTTTCTGTCTGTATCTGATCTAGATCAACATTTGTAGATGCTATAAATATTTTGTGTCAATGATCCTAAGTTGTAGTCAGCCATGAAGAAGCAGCAAGATATCTTTTTAGTAAAAAAAATTTCATGGGCCACTGCCCTACACTATTATGATCTTTTTTCCAAATAATTTCCTTCACAACGCATACCCCATCCTTACATTTGAAATCTAGTGGGGCTACTAGTGCTGTATATTTATCAACCATAGGATGCACCGCAGTGCATTAGTGCCACATGCTTATTAGTTATTACATGCATGCCAATCCTTATGAAAATGATCTGTAATTAATCTGAATTCTATAATTTTGTGAATATCCCTATCATATGTTGAGATGCATGAGTTTTTTGTCAGCCCAAATACTCCTATATACTCCTTTTGGTTTAGTACTACTTCTGTTCAATATGTAATATGGAGGCCTTTGGTTGAGCTGTCTTTTCTAAAACTTCTACCGAGTGTCGGGTATGTGACCTATCCCAAGAAATCAGTATTTTCTCAGAAGTAAATGGTCTTGTGGCGTTAGAAAATCTCTTGTAATTTGTATCCAGTTATGATTCAATGTATATCTTTGATATTTTCCATCTGGGATACATATAACCATCTGGGATACATATTGACAGGTGACATGGATATAACAGAAAAATCAGTGGAGCCAGTAAGAGTTCACTCGGAGAAAGAATACTTCGGGAGTTTGAGAAGATTGCAGCTACCCTTGTTCCAGAAAAGGACTGGTCTCTGCGTATTGCTGCCATGCAGAGGATTGAAGCTTTGGTGTATGGAGGTGATGTCCTTTACCTATATGCTACCTTTGTTAACAATATTTGGTGCAATCATGCTCTTGCTCGTTAATGATTACCTTTATGCAGAGATTTTGTTGAACACATTGGCTGTACAACATAGAAACTGTTATTATATCCAGAGAGGACTTCTCATTCCTAGGATGTCCAAGATGGAATAGTGCCTCCACTATCCCGTTGTTGATAACTATACGTGAACCCTAATCAATTTCATGCTCATGAAATCTGCAGCAAAGTGAAGGAAATGGAAATTATGTCTTTAGAAAACCATCACGATATCCTTCAATAAATTATCATCCTTCTGTTTAGTGATATTGGTTCAACAAAAGAACTATGGATTTAAAACTCGTGAGGGTATAAGTGGAGTTTCAGCCTTTTTTATTTTGAAAGGCTTCCTCCATTTGACTAAAAAATGTATCACATTCTAATTACAACATAACATACCGCTGGGGAAATTTAAGAGATTGTCACTCATAAGACGTCATCATTGACAGCAATGTTATGCCATTCATTATGCGCAAACTGCAAATTACTCCTTGTTAAATTCTAATATGATTCTGTATAATTAGTTTAAAATGTTTATGTTTATATCTTGTCAGGTGCTATTGATTATCCGTCTTTTCTTATGCTCTTGAAGCAGCTGGGTCTGCCATTATCAACTCAGCTATCTGATAGGCGGTCTAGCATTGTAAAACAGGTATCTTGGTTACTCATCAGTCTTCTTTCGATAAGTACATAACTGTTTATTTCCAACAATGTTTCTTGTCCCTTGCTTTGTTACCCAAGATGAGCTGAATATTTCACAGGATAAATTTACTCATGGTGAAACCTTCCTCACCATCTTGTTTTTATGCCCATTGCCCAGGCATGCCATCTACTTAATGTATTATCCAAAGAACTCCTTGGTGACTTCGAACCATGTGCTGAACTATTTATTCCGGTATATACAAACATTTTTATTCTTCCTTACATTGTTTCAATAAAACTAACATATCGACAGTGATAACAAGGGGGTCCGCATGAGGAAATTTTATACCCGCTGCATCAGCTACGGAGAAAGATATAGGCACGTGAGACCACTCGGGCATTTCAACCGCCGACGTGGAGGTCCCAATAGGCCCTACTTCATGAACATACTCCCTTCGTTGCCTTTTTGACATGCTGCCCAGGGTTCCTCCTCCGGAGATGGGAAGAACCACTCTTTTGCCTCGGTGTTGAGTATCTTCTTGCTTCAGAGGTGGCATAACACTGACCACCAAAGGTTGCCTTGGGGCTTCGAAGCTGTCTACACGTCCGATGATCTGCACTGGGTCTGGATGTGCCTCGGGAGGGGCTCGGTCAGTAGTGCCTCGACCAAAGCTCCTTTCGAGGTACTTGCTCCTCGGGGCTAGTATAGACTTACATGCATCGGTAGCATGGCTTCGGTTCTTACCGTGGACACAGCAGAAGAAGGCCTAGCCCTTACCAGCCGGCTTCCCTAGCGGCCTCCAGCCGCTGACCTTGCTTCCTGAAGCTTATGGATTCTTGGGGAAAAAATTTTGCGAAGAGAGAGCAATGTTCAAGACTTCGGAGCGAGGATGCTTCTGCCCTCTTCGTCTGTCATGTTGATTGTCAAAGTGGTGTCCTTGTGAAGGAGTTGAAGTTTTCACTTCAAGTTTAACTTCTTGGATGGTTGGTGGAGACGAAGTCGTCCTTCGGAGCCATCCTTCCTATGACCTAGCATATTCCTCAAAGCAAGCCATTAATTGTACTACTGAGGAAATATTCTTCTGGTGAAGCTTGTCGAGGAGGCCTGCATTTGTGACTCCTTCCCGAGCCGCATCAACCATAGATGACACAAACAATCCTCTTATTTGCGACTTCGTATGAGCGAAGCGCTTAAAAAACTGCTGCAAAGTTTCTCTAGGTTGCTGCTTCACCTGAAAAAGACTTCCAGTGGACATAGGGGACACAAATGTACCTTGGAAGTTGCATATGAACTTCTTCTTTAGCTGTTCCCAAGACTTAATTGATCCTGGTTTCAAAGACCAAAACCAACGTAGAGCGACTCCTTCGAACGCAAGGGGGAAGCATTTCACCCTTGTATCTCGAACCCCTCTACTAGATTCGATTGCTAAAGCATATGAATGGGAAAATTCTCCTCGGTCTTCTTCTTTGGAGTACTTACAGAGCTTCGAAGTTTTAAACTTTGGGTCGAAGCGCACTTTTTGCAAGTCGGGGTGCAGTGGAGATTCATTATCAAAAGAAGCATTCTCAGTGCTTCTTAGAATTTCAGGGGCTTCGGGATCAAATGTGAGGTAATCATCTTGGGGCACCTCCGGAAGACAGGAGTAGTTTGGGGACGAAGCCTGTCTGTGGCTTCTTGCCTCCACCTCGCCACTTCGGCCTAGAGATGGGCCATCTGGGATTGCCACATCATCAAAACGATCTTCATTTCTTTCGGAGGGGACTTCCATGTCTTGAGAACTGAACAAGTCAGTTCGGAGCACAGCCAGAGCCACAAGAGAGGCTCCGTCGGTTCGAAGCATAGACGGAGTCCCTAGAGGGGCTTCGTATGTTCGAGGAAGAGTATTCATTTTAGGAGTGTGAGGTGGAGGAACTACAGAAGGTCCTCCAACCTCGACAGTAGCGTCTAGGCTCCGTTTAGGAGGCATGGCTCTAGAAAGAGATTGGTAGAGAACGAAGTTTTCGTACTAGGCTCCCCACAGACGACGCTAACTATTGGCGCAAAAGATTACGCTAACAGGTTTAAGAAATTAAGTGTGTAACAAACGAAGGTTTGTTTGAGTGAACTATTCCAAGCCTCCGAAGATGGATAATAGCTTGAGATAATTCGAAGTGTATATTGAATATCTGAGTATTCGATCCCCTTTACAGAGTGAAGAGGAGTATTTATAGACCGAATATTAAGGAAAAGACTTATTTACCCTCTAATTACAACTGACTAAGAAGATACTGTTTAATATTTTTCATAGGGGCAAAAGAGTAAAAGACTAATCTAATCGGTGAGAAGATAAATCTTCTCTTCTTGCTGGTGACACCCCTTTGGGCGTAAAGGCTTCGGGAGGCTTCGTCACGCCGAAGCCTTGACGGAAGTCTCTGCTGTACAGGGCTCCGAATACAACAAAACCTTGATGTTTTTAGGATCTTCGGAGATCGAAGCTTCTGACTTCGTTTCTTCTACTTGTATTGACAGGAAAGTGTCCTTGACTTCTGGAGGATGAAATATTTCCCCCCAACACATACATACATTGATTACCAGATGATCGTTGTTGTAGATCGATTCCCCCATGGTAGAGCTTCATCCTGATAACGTGTTGAGAAACTGCTCTACTACCTACGTAGTCTAAAGCTTCTTTCACAACGGACAAGATATAATGTGTAGGTGAAAAGTACTCTTTATTACTCTTGTGATGAGTGACCATACAATAAGGAAATAATTCCTCTATTTATAATAAAAACCCATAAAGATAAAATGCCTAACCGTCTATCCGATTTTTAAAGGATTAGGATAAAGTTGCTATCTTACATGTTTTTTTGGTTAAGGACTTGCATCGAAGGGCGTAAAAGTGAAAGGTTACGAAAATCCAGGGGTCCAAGTGCACAAAACCGCCTAAAGCCCCAACCACCCTGTCATTCGTGTTTTTGTGCTTACACCTTCCCCCTTCCTCAGATCCGGTCACTCCCCCTCGCCTCGCTTCGCGCCCGCATCCCCGGCATCGAAACCCTAGCCTCGTGAGCACGGGTAGTGGAGCCGCCGGAGACAGCGCGCGGAAATGGAGGCCGCGCTCGAGGCGGCCCGATCTAAGGACACGAAGGAGCGGCTGGCAGGGCTGGAGCGGCTGCACGAGGCGCTAGACGCGGCGGCGCGCCGTGGCCTGACGGCAGCGGAGGTCACGGCGCTTGTGGACACCTGCATGGATCTGACGCGGGATGCCAACTTCCGCGTCGCGCAGGGCGGGCTGCAGGCGCTCTCCGCCGCCGCTGTCGTCGCGGGCGACCACTTTAAGATCCACCTGAATGCCCTCGTCCCCGCCGCTGTCGAGCGTCTCGGAGACGGCAAGCAGCCCGTCCGTGAGGCTGCCCGGCAGCTCCTTATCACCCTCATGGAGGTCCGTTCATGTTATTTGTTATCTCATTGGTTATGCTTATTCTATTTGGAAACTGGATGTAGTTGCCAATACGAGTCCGTGTTAGAGAAGGAGCAAATTTGACATTCGTGGGCTTGCTTTGGGTAGTTTGATTCGGTCACTGGAGACGATGAGCTGCATAGCTTAACTGGAGTGAGAAAGCTGAAATTTTCTGGCCCATCATAACGCTTTGATACTTGATAGCCGTAGCATCAAAATATCAAAACTGATCATCAAACAAAATTTTATTTTCAGAGCGTACCTTTTTTAGTGAAGTCTGGTGCTTCTTCTGGACTGATGTTAAAATGTGGGATTTAAGTGAACTGCTTCCATGCATGTGTTGGCTGAACTTTTTTTCAGACCAGATGACTTACAGTCAAATATGTCGCTGATTCCTGGCTCGCATGCATGAATTTTCGTTCTGCACTTTGGTGTTGATATTGTAATGTTTGATGTTACAACTTACAGTGTAACTATATGCTATCTTTCTTCTTTGACTTGTTAATGTTGATTTACATGATGCTAGCCTACTATTTTTTAAACGACCTTCACTTGTCTATCGTATGATTTCCAAGGTATCAACTATCAAGCCTAACATGTTTGGCTTATTCTTTTCTCTCTCTCTCTCTCTCTCTCTCTCTCAGGTTTCTTCATCAACAATCATAGTTGAAAGAGCTGGAAGTTATGCTTGGTCTCACAAGAGTTGGAGGGTTCGGGAGGAGTTTGTACGTACAGTGGCAACTGCACTTGGACTTTTTGCTTCTACTGAGCTCCCCTTGCAACGAGTTCTTCTTTCACCTGTAAGGCTATGCTTCATTTGGTATTTTCTCATGTGCAGATCTCCTACTTTATTTCCTCTAATAGATAGACATGCTAAGATTTTTTTTTTGGCTTCGCAGGTCTTGCAATTGATGAATGATTCTAATCAAAGTGTCCGAGAAGCTGCTATCTATTGTATTGAGGTTAGCTGACTTCAAACCATATAGACCTGCTTAAGCTGATGCTTTTCATATTTTCTACTTATTTTACTTTCAATTTTATTCTCTGTTTTCACTGCAGGAGATGTACAAGCACATGGGATCTCAGTTCTATGAAGAGTTGCAGCGCCATAACCTGCCTGCGTACATGGTAATATGTTTGGCCATCTAGTTATTTGTGCCAATTTTCCTAACTCACAGGAATCAGAGGCAAAAGCCATAGACCTTTTTTTATCATGAAACCATGCAGTTTGTACATTTTCGTCTGTTTTATGTGCAGTTTACATCACATCTTTTAGTCTTTTACTATGAAAAATTTTGGTGTAGGAGTCTTGTACTATCAGTACTGTTACTGTAGATAATTGTGATCTTATGGGTCCATGATTTTAAAGAAATGCCAGGAGTACACATAGATTGCCCTAATTTGTATTATTTGATGTCCCCAGCTGAGAGAGATAAATTCAAAACTGGATAAATAGAACCAAAGGTTCCCACATCTGATGGTAATGCCATGCAATATAAGGCTGTGGAATCAAGATCTGTCAGTGCTAATCCGAAAAGAGGAAGCCCAAGAACAAAAAGCACACCAAGGGAAAGTACATTGCTTGGAGGTAAGTTCTTGTTAGAGTGTGTGTTTCTTTGGTGTGTGGGCCTCCTTGTCTGGTGTGTGGGCCCCTCTTGTAAGACCTTTCTTCTATCCTCCCAACCCTAGGGAGAGGAATCAACTCTGCATTCTACCCTTTCCTACATGGTATCAGAGCCCTAGGCTCTCCTTGTAACGACCCGGGTTCTCACGAACCGCAATTCATTGAATATAAATGAAAAGTCATTATTACAAGACGCTCACAAGCTGACAGCGAAATAAACGGAAATAAAGCAAGTACGTAGCTCATAGGCTACACTTATTACAACTCAAATTCAAAGCGGAAGCAAAACTAAGCAGCCACAAAACGTCTTGACTCCACGGATCCGACTCCTCGCCTGGGACGCTACTCCTGGACTACTTCTTGATACACCACATCTAAAAGAATTAATCCCACGAGGGGTGAGTACAAAGTACTCAACAAGCCACGGACATGCAAATAATGCTGGCTGTTGAACAAGGATGCATAACAGGGCTAATTGCGTAAAAGCATGTTAAGTGTTGTTTAATCTTTAATGAGCAGTGTTAAAACAGTAATAAACATGCTGATGTAAATAACAGTAATTAACTTTCCACTTCCTCGAGTTGCACACCTGTGCCCACTCGCTCTGCTCAAACCATAATAAACATGACATGCAATTCACATTTTCAACACTGAAAGCTAACTGCGGAGAACATCACTGGGCTCGCCCATAACCGTGGGCACGGCTTTTCGAAAAGATTATACTCTGATCAGAGGTGTACTACTTTACCCACAAGGCACTCGCTCCCGCACACAACAGTGTGTCGAGATGACACCACGTCACCCCGAAGGAACTCGTGCCAAAACCCTTCGCATGTCCGGCTCAGCAAGAGGACAACCTCACTAGGTTTCATCGACGCTCCACTGGGATCTCACTCATAACGTCTGAGTAGAACCCGATTGGTAGACGTGCGACCCCCATTAGTGCCTCGTCAGCACAAGCCATCACTGGGAAACTCCCGATAGATGGTCTTGTCTCCTCCGCTCGGTGCATCAAGCTGAACCGACCCATACTACAGATTAGGCCTTACCCATAGACTTGTGGTTAGCACGACAATGCTTTGCGACAGATCCCGCAGACCGGTCCTTATAGTGCCCCGGGTGCGACCACCAATGCCCTAGCTTGCACCCGGAACCCACCATGCACAGTACCACTTCGAATCCACATCGCCTTCCACAATTCAGAATATCGACGAGACAAAGACATATATATATCCAAAGGAGTATAAAGAGGTTAACCTGAAGACTAATAATAATTGTAATTAAGCTAGCCATTAATGCGCCTCGAATATATAGCGCTAACTATTAAGTGACGATGGCGATAAGGAGAAGGTGATACAAGCATGGCTTGGGTTTACACTTCAGGGAGCAATGCTATACATTAGCTAAATAAACAAACGAGTGAACATATTATCGCTAATGCAGTTATTAACCTATGGGTTATAGCGATTATTGCAAAAAGTAGGTTCAACATGATCAACTATGTCCACGAGAGGGTCCGGTGACTTGCCTTGATCCTCGTAGAACTGATTCGGATCCTCGGCGGCGATTGGAAAATCTTCGGTCGCCTCGACCTCGACTACAACGCGTTGAAAAACACAATAAATAAATAAACAGTACAATAAGTCATGTAAACAGTACAAAATAATTATACCAGTACGTAGAGAATAATTTTATGAACATTTAGAAATTTGAATGGGTTCAATCGGAGCTATTTTGGATTTTATATGCATTTTACAAGAATTACATGAGTTCTGCCAAATTAAACCCTAAACCAATCGGCATCGGTCCACGGTGGACCCGTGAACCGCACGCCCGCGCTTTGGCTCACGGTGGACCACACACAGCGCGCACCAGGGGCTCACGGTGCACCTGCGCGCCTATGCCATGGACCGGGCCAGCCCGGACCGTCCGATCGGAGATCAACGGGCGGCCACGCGTCCGGCACGCAGGCGGCACGGGGGGCGCCCAGGGGACTTCTTCCCCGAGTCCGGCGACGGCAACGGCGAGGCGGCGACAGCGCAAGGCGGCCCTAGCGTCCAAACTAACGGCAAAAATGGAAAGATGGCGAGGAGGGGAGTGAGGGCTACCTAGGGCGACGAGCTCCGGAGGCGAGAGGCGGGCGGCGGCGAGGAACGGGCGGCGGCGAGCTCGGGTCCGAGGCGGCGGGGAGTCCAAACCGAAGCGAGGCCGGGGACCGGCAGGGCACGGCGAGGACGGGGGTGGCGACGACGGAGGCTGAGGCGGTCGCCGGCGACGGGGAGGAGCGGCTGGAGGAGAGGCGGCGGGGTTCAGGGCGAGGCGAAATGCAGCGAAACGAGGAGGCGATTGCGAAAATGGGTTGCGGGGATGGAGGAGGGGCTTAAAAAGGGTCCGGGTAGGCGGGGAGTGGGGGTCCGAGGCTTGCGGGAGAGGGCGCCGGCGAACTCGGAGGGGCGGTTGCGGCGGCGCGGGGGAGAGAAGAGGGGGCCGACGCGAGGAAGGCGGAGCGGGGCTGACAAGCGGGGCCGGGGGCTCAGCGGGCGGGGCGGGCGCTGGCAAGCGGGGCCGGGCGGCCAGAGAGAGGGAGGGAGGCGCCGGCGTGGGGGAGGCTGCGCCGACAGGCGTGCCCCGCGCGGCAGAGAGAGGGCAGGAGGGAAAGGGGCCGCTGGGCCGGCTGGGCCAAAAGGGAGGGCGCGGCCCACCAAGAAAATAAAAAGGTTTTTCAAATAAAAATAATTCCGAAAAATAGTTTTGAAGTTTAAATTATTAATTTGAATTCTAAAAATTTCCAAAATAATTTTATAAAATATTTTAAGGCTCTAGGACCCTTACAAAATTATTTAATTTCAAAATTCAATACTTTTAGCTAAAGGTTTTTAATTGAAAAGCCTTTCTTCAATTAAACAAATTTGAAATTCGAATTCAGTTTGAAAATACGTTTTGACAGTTTGAAAATATACGGGTGTTACACTCCTCTCTTCCCTCTCCTCTCTCCAGCCATCGACGCCGCCGCCGCTGCCACCCTAGCCGGCGAACCACCTCCGTCGTCGGTGCCAGAGTCCTCCTTACCCCTCCTCCTCTCCCCTCTCTCTCCCCATCGCCAGGATGACCCGCGGGTCACTGGTGTGACCGGATCCAGCACCACTGCCGTCGGATTCGGCGCTGGTGCCGCCGGATCTGCTCCTGGAAGCTCGGCTGTGGGTGGCGTCTTCACCTTCACGACGCCGGTGGCCTCCTTCTCCCCCTTCCTTGCCGCGCCGCGGGCTGGACGTCGCCGACAGCACCCCAACGGCCTCCTCCTCCCCCTTCCCCACCGTGCCGCCGCTCTGCTCGGCTGCTGGCGGGCTGGCCGCCGCCGCCAGCACCCTCTCCTCCCCGTTCGGTGGGCTGGCCGCCATTGGAGCTCCTACCCTCTTCCTGGCGCCGCCCCTGCTGACCACCGGTGCACCCTCCTCCTTCCTGGTGCTGCCCCTGATGGCCGGGCTCGGCGCTGCTGCTGTGGGTCCCTCCTTCCCCACCGTGCCGCCGCCGATGGCAGCCGCCCCAAGGTCGGATCTGGCCCTGTTTTGGTCGTTGCGGGTTGGCCCTTGCCGTCGCCCTCGCCACCGCCAAGACCGCCGCTGCCGCTGCTCAGGAGCGCGAGCGGGCGGCCCCTCTTGCTTGGTAGAGTGCCCGCCAGGCTGCCGATGCGTTGGCCCAGCATGTTGCTGAGGTCGAGCGCCACCTTGGGGTTACTGTTCCCCCTGCCCCTACCACCGTGGATCTAGCTATCGACGCAGATCCAGGTGCCGCACAGCTCCACGCCTAGACAGCCGGTGTCCAGAACATCCGGTCACTCGTGCCAGTCACGCTTGATCCCTCGTCGTCCTCCTACGCACGCTGGTGAGATCTGGTGCTCCTCACACTGCAGCGCTATGCCCTGGATGACCACGTCCTCGTCGACACTCCAGTGGTCGCCCGGGGGTCGGCATGGCGGCACATGGACAACATGGTGCTGTCTTAGATCCTTGGTTCCGTCACTCGAGCTATAGGACATCGTGCAGGAGCTTGGCGACACTGCTCGTCAGGCCTGGGTTGCGATCGAGGGGTAGTTCCTTGGCAACCGCGAGGCCCGTGCTATCCAATTGGACGCCGCCTTCCGCACCTTCGTCCAAGGGGATCTTTCCGTCTCGGAGTACTGGCACCGCATGAAGGGGATGGCGGATTCCCTTCGTGACCTCGGAGAGCCTGTTGCGGAGCGCACACTTGTCCTCAACATCCTCCGCGGTCTCGGCGACGTCTACGCCCACCTTCGGACGTGGATCACCAGGACAATACCGTTCCCGTCCTTCCACAAGGTCCGTGATGACCTTGTCCTCGAGGAGCTTACCCGGGGACTCGCTCCCACGTCTACCACCGCGACTGCTCTTGTCGCCTCTGGCTCCAGCAGGACCACCTCCCAACCACTGTCGATGCCGGCTCCTTCCCTTCTCGGTGCTCCTCCCGTCGGTTCCACCGCTGGTGGGGGGGGGGGCGTGGTGGAGGTCGTCGACGCCAGGGGGGCGGTGTGGTGGTGCCGGTCGGGGTCCTACCTCCGCTACACCGGCCCTTGCCACCGGGAGTGCGCCCTGGCCATCCTTCTCCAACTCGTGGTTGGGGCGCATTTCCATGTGGCCGGGGTAGTTCACAGTTGGAGCTCCTCGGCCTCCTACACCACCTGCGGCCATGCTCGCCGGGTGGCCGGTGCAGCACGCACCACCTTCAGCGTGGGGTCCGTGGTCCGGAGGGTGGGACCAGACGGCCCTCGTGCAGTCCTTCAACACTATGGCGTTAACTCCGCCGGCTGCCACAAACTGGGTGGCCGACTCGGGTGCCTCCTTCCACACCACTCCTCATGATGGTATTCTCTCCTCTCACAGGCCACCCAACCCATCTTACCCTTCTTCCATCATGGTTGGGAATGGCTTGTGCCTT
The DNA here is from genome assembly GCA_019279435.1 of Zizania palustris. Taxonomy (NCBI): domain Eukaryota; kingdom Viridiplantae; phylum Streptophyta; class Magnoliopsida; order Poales; family Poaceae; genus Zizania; species Zizania palustris. Next base: position 51,505,854 of record JAAALK010000285.1, on the reverse strand, counting down.
CCGGTCACCTCCGTGGGTGATGCAGATCCTTGTGGTTCTTTTCGCCTTCACAATATTCTTGTTGCACCTGACATTGTTCACAATCTTCTTTCCATTTGTCAATTCACCACTAATAATTCGTGTTCTGTTGAATTTGACTTCTTTGGTTTGACTGTGAAGGTTATTGTCACCCGGCGTCCTCTTCTCCGCTGTGACAACACTGGACCCCTCTACACGCTTTGCCTTCCACCTTCTGTTGCTCCACCCTCGTCCGTCCTTGCCGCCACAGCTTTCTCCACACTCTGGCACCGCCGGCTTGGTCACCCCGGTGTCGACGTTTTTGCTCAACTTTGTAGTAGCTCCTCTGTTCCTTGTACTAGGGCTACCAGTGAGCACATTTGTCATGCGTGTCAGTTAGGTCACCATGCTCGTCTACCTTTTCCTATTTCTTCTTCGCATGCTGTTCATGCGTTTGACCTTATTCACTGTTACTTGTGGACCTCTCCGATCATGAGTATTTCTGGTTACAAATATTATCTGGTTGTTCTCGATGATTTCTCTCACTACTCATGGACGTTTCCTTTGCGGTCCAAGTCAGACGCCTTCCCCACGCTCACTCACTTCTTTGCTTGGGTGTCTACTTAGTTTGGGGTTATTATCAAGGCGTTACAGTGTGATAATGGTCGTGAGTTTGATAACTCCGCTTCTCAGGCTTTCTTCCTCTCGAAGGGAGTCCAATTGCGCATGTCGTGCCCCTATACCTCACCTCAGAACGGCAAGACTGAGCGCATGATTTGTACCACTAACAATGTTATGCGCTCCATGCTTTTTCTGGCTTTGGCTCCCGCTCGCTTCTGGGCTGATAGCCTCCTTATTGCCACCTATCTGCTCAATCGCCTGCCTTCTAAGGCCACGTGTGCTCCCACTCCTTACCATGCCTTGTTTGGTACCTCTCCTTCCTACAATCACCTTCGTGTCTTCGGGTGCGCTTGCTATCCCAACACTTCCGCCACTGCTCGTCACAAGCTTGCGCCCCGCTCGACCCTTTGTGTGTTTCTCGGCTACTCCCCTGATCATAAGGGGTACCGTTGTTTTGACCTCTCTTCTCGTCGTGTTCTTATCTCACGACATGTCATCTTCACCGAGTCTATTTCCTTTCTCCGTCGACTCCACCCCCGCCTCCAACCTTGAGTTGGAATCTCTGTTTCGACTGACCTGGTGGTTCAACCACCTTTGTTTTCCGCAGGTACACCTCCAGCTGTTCCGGCGGCTCTACGCCGTCTGGCGAGCCTAGTGTGGCAGCGGGGCTGCATGTCGTGCCGTCCGCGGCCTCGGTGCTCTCGACTGTGCCACGTGTGGCCACTCCACCACCGCCGGCGTTGCCCTCCGCGCCATGCGCGACCCCAGAGTCCTCAGTCGTGCCGCGCGCGACCGCTTCCCTGTCGCCTCCTGCGCCTAGGGTCGACCCGCTACTACCTCCGGCACTATGCGCGGCCCCAGCTTCGCCTGCCGCACCCGACACGGCCTCGGCCGTGCCACATGTCTCGGCGCCGCCTGCCTCGCCTCGCGCGGCCCCGACGTCTTCTTCCCGCTATGCCGACCCTATGCGTGTCTACCAGCGACGCACGACGGTTGCTGCACCGGCCCGCTCTCCCACCGAGCCACCGGTGTACCACCCGCCCATCCTTCATCGCGATCCCCGCCACACTCACTCGATGGTGACTCGGCAGGCTACGGGGGTCCTCCGTCCGGTTGACCGTCTGGTCCTCTCCGCCACTACGAGGACGCCGATCTCTCCTATACCCTCTACCGTCCGTGACGCCCTGGCGGATCCACACTGGTGCCACGCGATGGAGGAGGAATATGCGACCCTTCTGGCCAATCAGACCTGGGACTTTGTGCCACGTCGCTCTGGCTGCAATGTGGTCACCGACAAGTGGATCTGGACATGTAAACGAAGGGCAGATGGTATGCTGGATTGGTACAAGTCGCGCTGGGTCCTCCGGGGTTTCACCCAGCGCCTTGGAGTTGACTATGATGAGACCTTCAGCCCAGTGGTGAAGCCTGCTACAGTCCGGACTGTTCTCTCCTTAGCAATCTTGCGGTCCTGGCCAGTTCACCAGTTAGATGTGAAGAATGCATTCCTTCATGGCACCCTGACAGAGACTGTGTACTGCAGCCAGCCTGCGGGCTTCGTGGATCCTGCTCATCCTGAGCTTGTTTGCCGGCTCAACAAGTCTCTGTATGGTCTAAAGCAGGCTCCTCGGGCTTGGTATAGTCGCTTTGCCTCCTTCCTGGTGACTTTGGGGTTCAGCGAAGCCAAGAGCGACACTTCTCTGTTTGTCCTCCACCATGGTGGTGACACAACCTACCTGCTGCTTTATGTGGATGACATTGTTCTCACTGTCTCCAACCAGTCTCTACTTCAACGTGTTGTCTCCTCGTTGCAGCGGGAGTTTGCCATGAAGGATCTAGGTGTGCTCCATCACTTCTTGGGGGTGACAGTGGAACACCACACTGATGGTCTATTCCTTCACCAGCGCCAGTACGCCTTGGATATCCTTCAATGCGCTGGGATGACTGACTGCAAGCCATGTTCCACTCCAGTTGATGCTCAGGCAAAGATTTCCGGTACCAAGGGTGCACCAGTGGATGATCCCACTGCCTACCGAAGCATTGCTGGTGCCCTTCAGTATCTCACCTTCACTCGGCCGGATATCTTGTATGCAGTGCAGCAGGTGTGTCTTCACATGCACGACCCATGGGACCCGCACCTTACCGCTATGAAGCGGATTCTCCGCTATCTGCGCGGCTCCCTCGACTTCGGGCTTCACCTTCGACGTTCTTCGGTTGCTGAGCTCGTGGTTTACACTAACGCCGACTGGGCGGGCTGCCCGGACACGTGTCGCTCCACCTCCAGCTACGCCGTCTTCCTTGGTAGCAACCTCGTGTCCTGGTCGTCCAAGCGGCAGCCTGTTGTCTCTCACTCCAGTGCCGAGGCTAAGTACCGCGCTGTTGCCAACGGGGTGGCGGAGGCATCCTGGCTCCAGCAACTCCCAAGGGAACTCCACAGCCCCCTCGCTAGGAGCACTTTGGTCTACTGCGACAACGTCAGCGCTGTCTACCTCTCCACCAGCCTCGTCCAGCACCAGCTCACCAAGCATGTTGAGATCGACCTCTACTTCGTCCGTGATCGTGTCGCCATGGGAGATGTCCGTGTTCTACACGTACCCACCACCTCCCAGTTCGCCGACATCTTCACCAAGGGCTTGCCTTCCTCCACCTTCTTCGAGTTCCGCTCCAGTCTCAACATCCGCTGCGTCAGAGTTTCGACTGCGGGGGGTGTTAGAGTGTGTGTTTCTTTGGTGTGTGGGCCCCTTGTCTGGTGTGTGGGCCCCTCTTGTAAGACCTTTCTTCTATCCTCCCAACCCTAGGGAGGAATCAACTCTGCATTCTACCCTTTCCTACAGTTCTATATTCCGGTGAAATTTGCATTGGCATTTGGATATATTTTTTTTGAGAATAACCAGCAGGAGAGGCTCCTACTGAGGTTATATATTAAAAAGAAAGGATAGTATCCCAGAAAGGTTACAACGACGGGGTAGAGCTAAAGAAGAGAGTTACAATCTTGGCAAATTACAATAGACTAATCCAGGAGTAGATGGAATCTTTTAAACTCGGGGGACAACGCAAGGTTTGTTGGACTAGAGTAGAGCGGAAGGAGGAGAACCAAGCGCTGATTGTCGCGTCTTGTTATCGGAAAATCACATTATTGCGTTGCAGCCAAAGGGTCCAGCATCCAACCAGTATAACTTCCATAATGAACGGCCACCCGAGTTGGGACCGACAATTGTCCACCAGAGTTGGGGTATTTGTTGGGAGGACCAGTTGATTCCAATTCGGCTCCAGCACGAGGTGCCGAAAGAGCAGCCGAAGAATAGATGCTGAGAATTTTCCACTAGCCCAGAGTCACAAAGCTGACAGAGACAGTCTTCTTCATGGATGAAGTGCTTTCGTTTAAGGAGGTCTCTAGTGTTAAGGCGATCCCGGAGTACACCGGGTGAGCATGCAATGCAGCAAAAGGACGTGAATAGAAGAGCTTTAGACTAAAAGTGGAGGATCCCCAGATATAGGACCACTCATCAGAGAGACCAGGATCCCAATTCTGTTGGTCAATAATCTCGTCAAGGAGCTGTAACTCAAGGTGAGCCTGGGCCGTCAGGGGTAGAAAGAAGTGGCGAGCTGGATCGGGTTGCTGAATGTATGAAGCCAACCTTGCTCTCTTGTTTTTCGCGAAAGAGAACAGCCTTGGAAATTTATGTTCTAGAGTGTCCGAGTGCCAAAGGTCAAACCAAAGCGATATTGAAGAGCCATCACCCAGCTTAGGCTTAGCTTTGCTAAGAAAAAAAGGAAGAATCTGCTGTATGCCATTCCACCAAGGAGAACAGCGCTTCCGAGATAAATGAGGCACCTGACCCGTCTTGTAGTATGTATTCCAAATCAGATTTACCCAAGGCACACTTTTCTTGTTATAAAATTTATCAAGTGCTTCATGAGAAGGGCAAGGTTATGGTTTCTGAGATTAATGATGCCAAGTCCCCCTTTCTTTTTTGGGTTGCATATCAAATTCCAGGCCACTAATGGTTTCTGAGTGGTGCCTAAATTGAACTTCCGCCACAGGCAGTGTCTACGAGCCCTGTCAATCACTTTGATCACCTTGACAGGAAGACGGAACATGCTCATTGTGTAGGCAGGCAGGGCTGATAAGACGGAGTTAATTATTTGAAGTTTCCCAGCATAGGAAAGCCAGTATGAAGTTGCAGTAAGACGTCGTTCGACTCTGGAGATGGAGCTGAAATCCTGAAATCTTAGTGACCTGACCCCAGCGGTAGACCAAGGTAGGGAAGGGGGAATTGTCCAAGTGGGCAGCCAAAGGTGCGTGCCAGAATATCTGCTTGGTCACTGTCCAGATTAATTGGAATGATGCATGATTTAGCCAGATTTACTGTCAGACCTGTTGCTGCAGAAAACGAGTTAAGGAATATCTTCAGGTTGAATAAATTTCTTTGAGTAGCCTCAACATAGATTATTGTGTCGTCTGCGTATTGGATGACCGGGAAATCAGCCTGAGGAAGACAAGAGGGAGCCTGAAGAGCCCCAATAGATGAGGCATTGTTGAGAATAAATTGGAGGAGTTCGCCCACAATAACAAACAGGAGTGGGGAGAGGGGATCCCCTTGACGCACCCCCCTTTTACACCGAAAATATTTGCCCACCGAACCATTAAGGATGATAGCTGACTGAGCGGACTGTAGAATTAGCCTGATCCAATTAATCCAAGTCGGGGGAAAGCCCAAGGCCGCAAGCATTGCAAAGATGGCAGCATGTTCCACCCGATCAAATGCTTGTGTAAAATCAAGTTTTAGAAGAGCTACGGGCTTCTTGGCACGATGACATTGGTGCGTGAAGTCAAACACCCAGGCCAGACAGTCTTGAATAGAATGACCTTTGATGAAGCCATATTGGTTTTGGTGCATAAAGTTACCCATGAATGGCTGCAGCCTATTAGCAAGGATTTTGGTGATGATCTTGATAGCAGAATTAACTAGAGAGATTGGCCTGTAGTCCTTTACAGTTGTTGGGCAATCAGTTTTAGGAATTAGAGCAATATATGAATTATTGAGAGGTTGAAGATTAACCTCCGCTTGGTGAAATGCTGCACAAAGTCTGTAAAAGTCATCCTTAATGATGTTCCAACATTTCTTTAGAAAATAACCATTGAAACCATCCTGTCCTAGTGCCTTATCAGGTGGTAGATTTCGGACAACTTCGTCAATTTCTGTGTTGGAAAACGGTGCCTCTAAAGAAGAGAGACCAGGAATCGGTGTGATAAGATTTGAGAGTTGGGGCATAGTTGCCGGCCTAAACGAGAAACCCAATCTATCCAGGAAATTATCCAGGAAGCAGCCAACCTTCTCATCGTGTGATGTAACCAATTGACCATTGGGCAATAAGAGAGAAGAAATTGTATTATGCCGTCTGCGGTCCGTGGCAGCAGCATGAAAAAACTTAGAGTTTTCATCTCCCAAATGTGTCCAACGAACAGTATAGCGCTGCTTCCAATAGACTTGTCTTAATCTGATGATGAATTATATTTGGTTTTTCAAAAGAATCCTGAAATTTACCTCTGGCAAGGTCAGCGTCCGAAAATCCTCAGAAGAGTCCAGAGCCACTAGCACAACCCGACAAGCCTTGAGGCAACGTTCCAACGTTCCGAGACGATTCCCCCAAGAGCGCAGAAACTTAAGTAGTTTAGAGAACTTAGAGGCAATGCTTTTAGCCGGATCATTTATATTAGGGTAGCTAGCCCAACAAGCTAAAACTGTATCAAGAAAACCTGGGAGAGAAGCCCAATAGTTTTCGAATCTGGAGATGGAAGACCGCGGGATGTTGGAGCCAATCTTGACTAAACACGGTACATGGTCAGAGGTGCATCTGTCCAATGCAGTGAACGAAGTGTTGGGGTATTGAGAGATCCAATTGGCAGAAGTTAAGCACCAATCTAGTTTAATGAGTAGGGGATCATTTTGCATGTTACTCCATGTAAACCTGCGACTTGACAAAGGAATTTCCAGTAGCCCTTGGTTACTAATGCAATCATTGAACATATGACAATGCTGAAGATCGCTGCTCGGCTTATTCCTGTTATGGGGAAACGATACAGGTTGAAGTCACCTAAAAACATCCAATTGACCTGGGGGCTGATAGCGACATTGGTAAGCCAATTAATAAACATTGAGCGAGCCGGTTGCCGACAAGGACCATAAATATTAGATAGAATCCAAGATTAGCCATTATGTAATGAGGTGAAGTCCACGGTGATCTGAAAAGAGTCCTGAGAAATAACCCGACCGGAGAAGCGAGAACCAACCCAACCAACCAGGAGACCGCCAGATGCGCCTTGAGATGGTGTAAAAGCAAACTTGTCGAATCTCTTAGGGGCAATGGTTCGAATAAACGAGTGATCTATCATGGTAAGCTTAGTCTCTTGAAGACAGAAAATAGAGTAAGCCCTATCTAGAAGAATGCTTTTAACAACCCGTTTCTTCCCCTCAGAGTTAAGCCCTCTAATATTCCAGTTTAGAACGTGCCAAATGGTGAATTTTCCCATGAAAGAATTGATCGCAGTAAAATCTCGACAACACAGTTGCAGAGCAAGAGATAATTAGGTTATGAATGAGCTTAGCAAAATAAGTCGTTAGGCTACAAAAGGTGATCCTGTTGAAATAGTTAACCAACCACTGAGGCCATAGTGAGTTCATACGATTGTCAGATCGACACATAAAATCATCAAAGTAGCAGCGTATAGCTAGGAGGCTGCCACATGGCAATCCAAAAGCAAGGACCAGTTGAGCATGTTGACTAGGCAGAGTCTTCATTCTGGCTTTGGGTAGTTTCTGTCACCTTCGCGAGCCGTATCTCCAACGATGGCTCCGCAGTGAGCTTATCCTCAGTGACTTGCTCTGCAAGTAAACCACATAGACGTACTGCAGTGTGATGGATTTGTCCAATAGAGAGTGGAGCCAGGGCCATACCAGAAGAGGAAGGATTGGCGTAGTCCTGAACTGAGGGAAGCAGCGGGAGGACCACCTCTTTCCCTTTGGAATTGCCCTGAGCAATAGCCTGAGAGGATGCCGAAGCCATCTGCCAAGAAATGTCAAGTAACCTGAGACCCTGTGATTTCATTTGCAAACGAACGCTACGGCGAAGACCAACATCCGAAATCACCCTGCTATCATTGAGTGGTTGGCTGCTCAGAAGAGGTTGAACATCTTCTTTTGGCGAAGACGGGCCAAAAGCAGTGTTGTAGCGGCGCCTTTTATAGACCAGTGAGATCTGCCTGGGAAGTAAAGAGGCTGGAGCATTTAATTGAGATTCCGTAGACACATTTATACCTTCGACGTTAGGTTCCACTCCCGGGATCAGGGTCGGCTGGACCTGTGCTGAGGAAGAGTCCACTAATATCATCAGAGCTGACTGAGAGGAATGTCCAGCACTAGTGGAGTTGCTAGGGTTTGAAATAGCTGACAGCTCCATACTGATCTCTTCCTGAGGTTGATCATCCAGAGGTGATTGCGGCTGTTGTGCGGGCCCCTCCGGCCAGTTATCCCACAGTTCACCAGCCACTGCACCATTGAGGTCTGGTAGATTGTCCGGAAAAGGATCAACTTCAAGATTATCCGGCTGAAAGGCCCCATTAACCATTTGATCATCCACCCACTGTTGAATCCATGCTGGCTCACCCGGGAAAACTTGACCGTTGAAGGGATGGGGATTGCCACCATCTGGGGGTAGATTGTCTTCATCAGCAGGAAAACCATCTGCTAACTCATTGTTCAAGATATACACTGGGAAAGTCCATGACCTACCCTCTCCGTTCATAGAGTGACAAGACTTAACCGTGATGCTACGAGGGATATTAATGGTGCTATCAAAGAGAACTTTCAGAAGAACCCTTGACAAGTTAGAATCCTCCGAATGCCAGTATAAAATCTTCCCGAATGAGGCCACAACTTGCTCAAGAAAGTTAATGTCCTTGAAGTCTAGAGGAAAGGCAAAAAACATGACCCACCCTATGCGAGAAGCAGGAGAGTTCTTGTGATTCACCGCCTCGTCGTGCTTAACAAACCGAACTAAACGTTCCCCAATCCAGAACGGACCCGCCGATACAAGCCAATCTCTTTGAAAGATGCCAGCGAGCTTAAATATGCCAACACCTAGAGGGTAGATACTGTACCTTAGGACCTGTTGCCTCAAGTTTTGAGTAATGCACTGATGAATGAGCTGTAAGAACTCCTGCTGCTCCATAGGGTTGAGCTCTGCATCACATTCAGCTATCGCCATATCCTCGTTTCTCCTGATGTGCTGGCCAGAGAGAGTGATAAAACGGCGCTGTTTACGCAGCTCGCCACCACCATCCGAGAGCACCCCACCCTGGGGGATGAAAGGAAAAGGATCCACCGGGAAGTTAGCCATCACAGCTGGGGAGCTTGGACCTTCGGGAGAGGTGCTGCAGACCACCAGACTAAGTGAGGGAGAGCTATTGGATCCACTGGCAGGAGGAGGAAGGAGAGGGGGGTGAGGTTGTTTAGGGACCCAACGACGAGACCGAGAGTAGAGCTGCTTCTTGCAAAGAGAGGCGTGATGACCAAAGAGAAAACAGAAGGAACATTTAGGGGGTAGCATAGAAAAGTGCCATGAGCGAATTTTGTGCCCGCCATAAATGCAAGACGTCGCTGACGGGAAAGGCACAACCTTCCGTGTTCTGTCCCACGTAGGGGAGCCATGATGAGCAGTAGGAAGTGACCTCTTGAGAGTATTAAAAACTCTTTTAACCGGGACAGTCGAGCCCAAAGCAGCAAGGGCATAAGGAGTGTTTACACAAGCAGCTTGGGAATTGGAAACCATCAGTTGCTTGGAATGACCAGTGAACGGACCCAAGATGGATGGAGCACACTTGCGACTTATCAGAAGAGAGGCCCTAGAAGGCGGGCCAGAGATAGGAGTAGGGAGGACAGGGACCTCGATGCAGCCCACCATGAACGAGGGAGAACCAGCAGGAGAATTCAAATTTGAATTGGCACAAGCAGCAATAGGGTCCTCCGAGAAGAACCTAAAGACTTTGGGCTTATGGGCAAATGAGACTTTTTTCAAAGAAGAAGCCGGAGAACGACGCAGCCGTTGAGACGAACGGGGAGGGACCAGCTAGCAAGTTCCTCCGCTTCCCACTGAGGCCATTCATGACGCCAGTTGGCACCACTGTCTCTCCAGAGATGGAAGAAAGCATCAAAATGTGCCGATAGAAATCGCTTTTGCTGGTAAATGAGCAGACCAACTTGCTTAGAGGCAACAGAGATACGGAAGTGCCTATCTTTGAGGTATTTGACATGAAAACCCGCAGGAGAACCGCCCAAGCAAGCATGCAATGCCAAACTAACAGAAAGCTCCGATAATCTGAAAGTGAAACGACGAAAAACCACAAGAAGAAAGAAGGAATTGTCCGGGGAGGAAGAAGAGTGGTGAACCGAGGAGCCCAACAGGGAGAAGACCCTGTTTTGGAAGGCCTGGCCGGCAGAGAAATCCCAGGAAGCAACCAGTTGGCCGAGGAGAGTGTCCTGCTCAAGCTCGAGCAGGGGAAAGGGAGGACCCACCATGGAAAACGCTCCGCAGAAGCCACCTTAGGGGAAGCCATTAGCGGCCGCGGTGCAGAGCACTGTGGGAGCGAGCAGGAGCAGGGGGAGCGAGGAGGGGGCCATTCTGCTGCTAGGTAGAAGCCAAACTGTTGGGAAACTGATGGGGGATGAGTCTGGTAGTGCTTGGATATATTTTCATTCTAGTAGGGGCAATTTAGGATGTTACTGATACATGCTGCAATTTCTTGAAGCAAATCGGTTGTGCTTAGTCACCAAGATATGCCCTTCTTTTTCTGTCTGTATCTGATCTAGATCAACATTTGTAGATGCTATAAATATTTTGTGTCAATGATCCTAAGTTGTAGTCAGCCATGAAGAAGCAGCAAGATATCTTTTTAGTAAAAAAAATTTCATGGGCCACTGCCCTACACTATTATGATCTTTTTTCCAAATAATTTCCTTCACAACGCATACCCCATCCTTACATTTGAAATCTAGTGGGGCTACTAGTGCTGTATATTTATCAACCATAGGATGCACCGCAGTGCATTAGTGCCACATGCTTATTAGTTATTACATGCATGCCAATCCTTATGAAAATGATCTGTAATTAATCTGAATTCTATAATTTTGTGAATATCCCTATCATATGTTGAGATGCATGAGTTTTTTGTCAGCCCAAATACTCCTATATACTCCTTTTGGTTTAGTACTACTTCTGTTCAATATGTAATATGGAGGCCTTTGGTTGAGCTGTCTTTTCTAAAACTTCTACCGAGTGTCGGGTATGTGACCTATCCCAAGAAATCAGTATTTTCTCAGAAGTAAATGGTCTTGTGGCGTTAGAAAATCTCTTGTAATTTGTATCCAGTTATGATTCAATGTATATCTTTGATATTTTCCATCTGGGATACATATAACCATCTGGGATACATATTGACAGGTGACATGGATATAACAGAAAAATCAGTGGAGCCAGTAAGAGTTCACTCGGAGAAAGAATTACTTCGGGAGTTTGAGAAGATTGCAGCTACCCTTGTTCCAGAAAAGGACTGGTCTCTGCGTATTGCTGCCATGCAGAGGATTGAAGCTTTGGTGTATGGAGGTGATGTCCTTTACCTATATGCTACCTTTGTTAACAATATTTGGTGCAATCATGCTCTTGCTCGTTAATGATTACCTTTATGCAGAGATTTTGTTGAACACATTGGCTGTACAACATAGAAACTGTTATTATATCCAGAGAGGACTTCTCATTCCTAGGATGTCCAAGATGGAATAGTGCCTCCACTATCCCGTTGTTGATAACTATACGTGAACCCTAATCAATTTCATGCTCATGAAATCTGCAGCAAAGTGAAGGAAATGGAAATTATGTCTTTAGAAAACCATCACGATATCCTTCAATAAATTATCATCCTTCTGTTTAGTGATATTGGTTCAACAAAAGAACTATGGATTTAAAACTCGTGAGGGTATAAGTGGAGTTTCAGCCTTTTTTATTTTGAAAGGCTTCCTCCATTTGACTAAAAAATGTATCACATTCTAATTACAACATAACATACCGCTGGGGAAATTTAAGAGATTTGTCACTCATAAGACGTCATCATTGACAGCAATGTTATGCCATTCATTATGCGCAAAACTGCAAATTACTCCTTGTTAAATTCTAATATGATTCTGTATAATTAGTTTAAAATGTTTATGTTTATATCTTGTCAGGTGCTATTGATTATCCGTCTTTTCTTATGCTCTTGAAGCAGCTGGGTCTGCCATTATCAACTCAGCTATCTGATAGGCGGTCTAGCATTGTAAAACAGGTATCTTGGTTACTCATCAGTCTTCTTTCGATAAGTACATAACTGTTTATTTCCAACAATGTTTCTTGTCCCTTGCTTTGTTACCCAAGATGAGCTGAATATTTCACAGGATAAATTTACTCATGGTGAAACCTTCCTCACCATCTTGTTTTTATGCCCATTGCCCAGGCATGCCATCTACTTAATGTATTATCCAAAGAACTCCTTGGTGACTTCGAACCATGTGCTGAACTATTTATTCCGGTATATACAAACATTTTTATTCTTCCTTACATTGTTTCAATAAAACTAACATATTTGTGATTTTTTCAGATGCTTTTTAAGCTTGTTGTCATAACAGTGCTTGTTATTGCTGAATCAGCTGATACATGCATAAAAACCGTGAGTCGTTTTTCAAAAATTTATTTGTTGTTGGATATAATTCATATCTCTTTTCTGACATGGGTTATATTGCAGATTCTGCGCAACTGCAAGGTTGCACGAATTCTTCCTCGCATAGCTGACACAGCAAAGAATGATCGAAATGCAGTCCTCCGTGCTAGGTATGTGTGCCTGTTACCATGTTTCCATGTATATAATGTGTTGAAGCCTTGAAGGTACTCAAGCAGTCAAGCTTACTATGTACTGTACCAGGTGCTGCGAGTATGCACTTCTAGTATTGGAGTATTGGGCTGATGCCCCTGAGATACAACGTTCAGCTGACTTATATGAAGATCTCATAAAGTGCTGTGTAGCAGATGCAATGAGTGAGGTAGGATCTGTTTGCTGAATGCATACCTTGGCTCATCCATGTTTATCTTTGTTTTAGAACCAAGACAATTATTCAATATTTTATTACCCCTGCACACAAAAAGGGAAATTTTATCCTTGTATAGCAGCTCGTCTGCATTGTCTTTCAATTGTGCATACAAAAAGCTTTTTGGGGTTTACATGGCAATGAGGAATACATGTTCTTTCTGTTCATAACCTGATTTTAAAAACAAAACTGAAAAAGCAATCTGATCCTCAGGAACTAGCAAATAGACGACTTATGGAGTTTACGTGAGTTATGGAGTTTACTCATGAATGCCTGTCATGCTCATTGCTCAATTAGATTGGCTGTTTCCTTCCCATTGAAAGAAAAGGAAGCTAGAGAGAATAAATAATATAGCAAATGGCAGGTCCATGTTCCGGGCCTATATTTATATATATATATATATATTTTTGAGGCAAACCAGTAGGAGAGGCTCCTACTAAGATTTTAATATTAAAAATGCTCGAAAAAACAAGGGAGGAACCAGAGCAAACAAAGCGGGGGGGGGGGGGGGGGGAAGGAGGGGAGAGATTACAGAGGGAGGTTACAGGCGCCCAGCCAGCTCCGAATGACCCTTTTAAGCCAGGGCGGGAACCGCTGGGACTAGGCAGAGAACGAAGTGGTGAACAAGCCTAACCACCCCCCAACTGAGGGAGCCAAGGCATCGAAGATACATCTATTTCTGACTAACCAGAGGGACCATGCGGCCATGATCAAACATAAAGAAGGGTTTACCAAACCTTCTTCTAGCCTCCGTGAGCTTGTCTTGAACGAAAGAATCGAGCTTCCAGTGGAGACCCAACAAGCTCCAGCAGTGGCGACTGAAAGTGCAGTCGAAAAATAAGTGGGTCGCCGTCTCTTCAACATCCGAGGAGCAGAGGCAACAGTTAGGGTCATCAGCCTCGTTGAGGATGCGCTTTCGGCGGAGGATGTGTTTCGTGTTGAGTCGATCCATCAGGAGAAGCCAAAGAATACCTTAAGCTTGTTGGAGCATTTGGACCTCCAAAGCCAATTGAAGGAGGCATGAGGCTGCATGAAATTGAACTGGTAACCGTAGAGGAGTCTAGGGCTGTAGGTTGTGGAATTCCAAATAAAAGACCAGTTGTCTGAGTTGCCATCCTGGAGGGTTGTGTTGGCCGTTAGCTGCTGCAAGTGGGTAAATTCCTGGAAGGCTTCCAAGGAGAGGGGCAGATGAAAGTTATCGGCTGGATTGTTTTGGGAAAGGAAGGAGCGGACAAAGCAGAGGTAAAGTTTGGCAAAGGAGAACAGGTGGGGGAGAGAGTGGCGAAGGGGAGGGCCACACCAGCCATCATCCGAAAAGGAGACCGTCCGCCCACTGAGGACGAAAGGAGAGGCAACTGCTCTAAACTGGGTAGCCATGCCAACAATATCCCGCCACCAGCAAGAGCCTCTGGGGGTGGAGAGGTGTGGTGGGGAGGGCGAGGTGGTGTAGTTGAGGTGGATCAACTTAACCCAGGGGGTGTCGTGATCAGTTAAGAAATTCCAGAAGTGTTTGAGGAGGAGGGCGGAGTTCTGGGTGCGAAGATCAATAACCCCCAACCCACCTTTGAGCTTGGGCCTACAAACCAGATGCCAGGCAACCCTGGACGAAGAGCCCACATTGATGCTGTTTCCATGCCAAAGGAAATTGCGGCGGGCCCGGTCGATACAGTGAATTACCTTGGCGAGGATCTTTAAGGAGCACATAGTGTAGGTTGGCAGGGCCGAAAGAACCGAGTTGACAATCTGCAGCCTGCCGGCCATGTTGAGCCAGGGAGAGAGAGAAGAGAGGCGTTTGGTGACTTTGTTGATGAGGAAGCCAAAATCGGTGGACTTGGGCTTTAGAGTCCCAAGGGGAAGCCCAAGGTAGGTGAAAGGCAAGGAACCCACCGGACAACCGAAGGTTGCAGCGAGGAGGGCCGCCTGCTGCTTAGGGATATTGATAGGGATGATGGAGGACTTTGAAAGGTTGACTGTGAGGCCGGTGGACTGGGAGAAGGAATGCAAGATGCCACGGAGGAGGAACAAGTTCCGTTGGTCAGCCCGAAGAAAAATAATGGTGTCGTCAGCGTATTGTGCAATGGGGAAGTCAAGGTGCTCAGGGTGGCACCTAGGACCCTGGATGATCCCGAGTCAGGCAACCCTGTTGATGATGTGCTGAAGAAGATCAGCAGCAAGGACAAACAGGAGGGGGGAGAGTGGGTCACCTTGTCGCACCCCTCGCTTGCAAAGAAAGAACTTCCCGGTGGAGCCATTGAGCAGGACAGAGGAGAAGCCGGAGGAGAGAATGAGCTTGATCCAGGAGATCCAAGTGTTGGGGAAGCCAAGGTGAGACATCATGAGCAAGATGGCAGAGTGCTCGATGGTGTCGAACGCCTTTTCAAAGTCAAGCTTCAGGATGATGGCCTCCTGCCTTGACTTTTTGCACCGGTGAGTCAGCTCCAGGGCCCAAGCGATGCAGTCCTGGATATTACGACCCTTAATGAACCCATATTGGTTTTTGTGGATGAGCGAAGTGATGACTCCCTGTAGTCTATTGGCAAGGACCTTGGTGATGATCTTGACGCTACAATTTATAAGGGAGATGGGCCGAAAGTCACGGACGGAGGTCGCGTTGTCTGTTTTGGGGATAAGAGCAATGTAGGAGCCGTTAATGGGCTAGAGCTGAGTGGTGCAGCGGGAGAAGGAGGAAGCTAAAGCAAGGAAATCTTGACGCACTATGGGCCAACAGGCCTTGAAGAAGGCCCCGTTGAACCCATCCGGGCCATGGGCCTTGTCCGGATGAGAGGCCCGGACGACAATGTCAAGCTCAGAGGCCGAGAGGTCGTCACCAAGGGAATCAAGGCCCGGGACCCTGGGGATGAGGTGGGCCAGGTCGAAGGCCATGGGAGGACGAGACGAAAAGCCCATTTTAGAAAGAACAAAGTCCAGGAAGACCTCAGCTTTGTCCTGAACAGAGGTGGCCCAAGAACCGTCCTCCAGCTAGATGGAGGGGATGGACATTCATGCGCCTCCTGATGGTGGCCGCAGAGTGGAAGAATTTGGTGTTGGCATCACCGAGCTTGGTCCAACGGAGTGTGAAATGCTGCTTCCAGTACCTGTTCTAGAGAACCAGGAGGAAAGCCAGATGGTTCTGAAGAATGGTTCTAAAGCGAGACTCCGGCCCAGAAAGCGGCCGGAGCTCTTTGTTCTTGTCAAGGAAATCAAGGATAACGGAGGAATTTCTAATCCAGAGCTCGAAACCGCTCCAGTGACGTTGCCATTTGGAAAGAGCCTTCTGAAGAGCTCTCAGCTTAGAGGCAATGCGCTGAGCAGGGTCCAGAGGGAAGGTCCCGGAATTCCAACAAGAATGAACGAGATTGAAAAAGCCCGGGAGCTTGAGCTAGTAGTTTTCGAATCGAAAGATGGGAGACCGAGGGATTGAGGTTCCAATCTTGACCAAGCAAGGGCAGTGGTCGGAGCTGGTGTTGGGGAGGGCAAGGAAGGAGGTGTTGGGGAAAGAAGAGGTCCAGTGGGGGGACGAGAGGCACCAGTCCAGCAGAACCAAAATGGGAGGACTTTGCCCATTGCTCCAAGAGAAATTCCTATTCTGAAGGTGGATGTCATGGAGACCTAAGGTGCTAATGATGTTGTTGAAGGTGGCCATGAGGTTATGATTTAGGCGTCCCCCATTCTTGTTGTTTGGGAAACGGTAGAGGTTGAAGTCACCCACAAACAACCAATCTGAGTCAGGAGGAATAGACAGGGAGAGAAACCAGGAGACAAACGGCGCGCGGTCAACGTTCTAGCACGGGCCATAGATGTTAGACAGGGTCCAGGAGGCGCCATTCAAAACAAAGTAAGGGAGATGGTTAAGTGGAAAGGAGAGGAGGAGAGGGTGACACCACAGAAGTGGGCGCTGTTCCACCCAATGAAGAGCCCCCCAGCCGATCCCAGCTCCAGGACGAAGGAGAACTTATCCAGGCGCCTGGGACAGAAAGTCCGCACCAAGGAGGGCTCAAGGGAGGCCATCTTAGTTTCCTGGAGGCAGACAACGTCCGCCTTGGCCGAGATGATGAGATTGCGGACCGCAAGCCGCTTTGAGCTAGAGTTAAGGCCACAGCACATTCCAGCTAACCACCTGCCACAATCTAGAGCCACTCATCAAAAAACAACTGGGCCAGGAATAGAGCAGGCAGTGGGCAAGGGCGCACGTGCCAAATGCAAACGCAATAACTGAAGCAGTAAATAAGGAAGCCAATGAATGGCAAATAGGAGCACAACCATAGAGTCAGGGGATAAAGTACGTGGCACATACAACAGGGCCACCCAAAATGAGAACGAGTTACAGCCCTCCCAGGGCAACGTACGACACGCAGGCCAATCAGACGGAGTGGGATTGAACATCAACTTGAGTTGGATCAATGGCAGGGAGGGCCATCACAGAAGAAGCCGCGGGGGGACCAACTTCAGCAGGCGCAGAAGAGGCAGTGGCGTCATCAGAGTCACTAGAGGAGAACAGAGGCGGACACCGCATTAGTGCATAGACCACAGAGCTTGACTGCAGAATGCTGAATTTGCTGAATAGAAAGCGAGGGGCAGGGGGTGTCCAACCTGGAAAGCTCGATGAATTCCTCAATGGTAGGAAGCGGGGAGAACTGGCCCCGACCACGGCGAGACGAAGGCTTAAACCCCCTAAGCCTGGCCTTGATCCTGGCGCTCCGCCGCAAGCCCAGGGCCGAAAGAGGAGGATGCCGCACGGACGGGGGCGAGGGGGGAGGCACCCGGGGGGGCCCATCCCTTCGGCGCCTGGAATAAACGAACCGAACCGGGGGGTTGGCACACTCTGGGGGGCGAGGGCGTCGAGCCTAGGCGGGATGTTGACTTGCGCCGGGGGAGAGACAGGAGCCGAGGCGGACTGAGACCCAGGAGACTGGGGCCCAGTGGCAGCTCCCGGGGACCCTGGAAGCTGCGAGGCGGCTTGGGGCGCCGTATTCTGGGACGTCGGGTGGGCTGGGGACAGGTGAGGCTGCTCCACGAAAGATTCCAAGGAGGACGCCGAGGAGACACCCGAAACATCCATGCTGTCTTGGGGGTCGTGGTCCTCCGGGACGTCCTCCAACTGGGCCTCAGGCAAATCCTCGAACCCCTCGAGGACCTCGTCCAGGACAGGTTCGGCCTCGTCCACCGGGTCGGCATCGACATGCTGATGCTAATTGCCCAGATGGGGTTGATTTGGCGGATGCCATTGGTTGGCCAAAGGGCCAAACATCTGGTCGTCTGCCCAGTGTTGGATCCAATCTGGTTCCCCAGGCTGAATGGGCCACAAGAAAGGATGAGGGTTCCCATAGTCCGGCGGTGGGGGGTCCTTGTCACCAGGCCACTGATCGGCGAGGTCGGACTGGAGCAGGTACACTGGGAAGGTCCAAGAGCGGCCGCCACCATCACGGTCACAACCATGCTTCATCGTGATGCTCTTGGGGACATCCTAGGTCGTCTTCGTAGAGCACCTTGACGAGGACCCTAGCGAGGCTAGGATCTGCTTCATGCCAAAACAAGAGCTGGCCAAAGGAAGCACAAGCCTGCTGGATGAAGCCTAGGGTACGGCAGTCCAGGGGGTACCCAAGGAATATCACCCAGCCAACCCTGGCGAAAGGCGATTGCTTGCAGTTGATAGCGGCATCGTGCTTGACGAAGCGAACCAGTCTACCATGGACGAAGAAAGGGGGAGTTGACGAGCGAGTCCCGCTCAAACACAGTCCCCAACTTGTAAATGCCAACGCCCAGCGGGTAGAGGGAGTAGCGATCAACTTGGAGGTGCATTTCGACACTAAGATGATGTCGAATGTCGATCAGGAGGCCCATCTTCTCGGCCGGTAGAGGGGGCCATCGTGCTCGGCGATGGCGAACGACTCATGGCGCTTAAGGAGCTCCCCAGAGAGGGAGATGAAGTTGCGCTGGCGCCGAAGAGGGCCACCACCATCCCGGATCACCCCGCCATAGGGGAGGAAGGGGAGGGGGTTCGCCGGGAAGTTCGCCATGGGGAGGGATGCGAGCGGAGTAACCGGCGGGGAAAGTGGGGGGAGGCAGGCGAGGGGAAAAGGAACAAGAGAGGAGTGGGTTGGAGCACCGGGATCAGAAGAGGGGGAGAGCCTAGGCGTCTCAACTAACGAGGCAACCGAGGCGGGCGGGTACGAGGGGGCGGGAAGGGGGCGCCCTAAATGAGGCGACGAGGGGGGGGGGGCGGTAGTGGAACCGGCGGGGCGGAGGGGACTGGACCTCGAGACCGCCAGCTGACGTGGGCAATTAATGCGGGGCAGCGAAAGGGGCGAGTCCATGTTGTCCGACGGCCTAGCATGCTCCCGAGCATCAATCCAGAGATCCGATTTGAGGCGCGAGAAGATATGCGCAGCCGGAATTGCGCCCTGCGAAACCGACAGAGCGGTGGGCTGCAGGGGCAGGTGACGCAACAGTGGGGTGGTGCGTGAGGGAGGCGGCCGGCCCAGGAGCGAGGGGAGGCCACTGTTGAATTTGAAAGTGGCGCGAGGATCGAGGAGTGCAGCCTGGGGGCGAGAGCTGATACGAGGGGGGGGGGGGGGAGGGAGGAGGCTTGCCGGGGAAGGAAGGCAAGCCGGGGGAGGAAGGGGGCACAGTAAGGAGCCAACCCGAAGGGCCGGAGGAGGCAGGGAGGAAGACGAAGGAGATGGAGGAAAGAACGAGATAACGTCACTGAACGAAACTTTCTTGGCGGGAAGGGCCGGACTACAAACAGTGGAATGCAAAGCGGGACGAAGGGGGAGGGAGGGGAGGGCGTCGAGGGGCGGGGGGCAAGCGGAGAACGAGGACGAGACCCCAACAGATGGCCAGACGAGCGAGAGGACGAGAGATACCGCCGACGGGGGACCGGGGTCCAGCTTGCGCGTTCCTCAGCGGACCAAAGCCGAAGGTCCTTAGACCAGCGAGGGCCATCATCGTGCCAAAGGTGAAAGTAGACGTCGAACTGATCAGTGATGATCCGACGACGGCGGCAGATCTCGAAACCCACTCGGCGCGAGGAAACGGAGAACCTAAAGTGTCTGTCTTGAAGAAAGGTGACGTGGAAACCCGCCGGAGAACCACCCAGGCAAGCATGCAGGGCCATGCTGACCGAGGACTCGGTGAGGCGGAAAGTAAAACAGCGGGAAAACAGCCAGCAGGAGGAAGGAGCCAGCCGGGGAGGAAGAGGGGTGGTGAACCAGGGAAGCGAGAGAGTCCAGAATGAATTGCTGGAAGTCCCTGCCGGGGGAGAAGTCCCAGGGGGCCACGAGTTCACGTAAGTCCTGATCGTCGTCGAGCTCGACCAGCGCCAGGCGAGGACCCATCTGGACGAGGACGGGGGGGGGGGGGAAGGAGAGAGGGGCAGGAGAGAGAGGAGGGGGCGCACCTGGAGGGACGGTCAGCGGGAAGTTGGTGAGGGGGCCTATCGGAGAGGAGCGCCGGCGGTGAGGAGGAGGAGGAGCCATCGGGAACCACGGCCAGGGCTAGCGCGAACCGGGGGAGCGCCATCTATGCGCTGCTTCCTCTGGATGGGCGGATTGTTTATATTTTTGATAAATGCTATTATTATATCTGGATAAGGATTAAGGGAAGATGAAATTGTTATACCACTATGCAACTGCCAATTGCGGGAGCATCATTGTAGTTTGGTCAATACTCATGATGATTAATTTTGTCTTATATGTATTCTTACAACTCTAGGTCCGTGCATCCGCAAGAAGCTGTTATAGACTGTTTGCAAAGACATGGCCTGAGCGTTCACGTCGGCTTTTTATGTCTTTTGATCCTGCTATACAGAGGGTAAGCCATTCTACTTATTGTTTTGTGCTTTCCCCTGCTACAACATCTCTACAAATAAGCACACCGTACACTTAATGTATAACTACCAATGATGCAGACAATAAATGATGAAGATGGTGGTGTGCACAAGCGGTATGCTTCTCCCTCTCTTCGTGAGAGGGTTGCTCAGCCCTCTCGCACTTCATCACATGCAAGTGGTACAAACACACATGGATATGGCTCTTCAGCTATTGTTGCTATGGACAAAAGTGCAGCTATTTCTTCAGATTCATCCTTTTCATCAAATACTCTTCGATTATCACAGTCAAAAACTATTGGAAGAAGTTATGAAAGAAGCTTAGAGAGTGTGCTTAACTCAAGCAAAGAAAAGGTTTCTGCCATTGAAAGTTTGCTGAAAGGTGTAAGCATATATGATAGGCAAATCTCAGATGCACACTCAACTAGCTTGGATCTTGGTATTCTTCTAACTGCTTAGTTGCCAATTACCATTAAGTAGTAAAAATAACCTTTTTGTCATGTATTTCATGGCCATGGACTGGCTACACTATCTTTTTATGTTTTCTATGATAAGAAATAGTTTCTTATCTCCTTTTAATCCTAGTGCAGGGGTTGATCCTCCATCATCTCGTGATCCTCCTGTTCCGCTTACATCAACCACTTCAAATCATCTGTCCTTGCATAATTCAGTACTATTGGACTCATCCATTCCTAGCACCACAAGCGCTAGTGAACGAAATGGAGGCCCCCGCTTATTGGATTCAATGACAACCCAGTTGGCCACCAGAGAGCGATCAAGATCACCATATTTGGGTAATATATCATCTGAGTCCATGTCGAGCTTATCATTGCCTTATCCAAGAAGGTCTTCAGAGAGGCTACAAGGAGTCAACATGGATGAGAGTAGCGATATCCGGTCAACTAGGCGATTTCCTCAAATGCATATGGAGAAAAACTATGTTGATATGCCCTTCAGAGATGCCATTCACAGAGATTCACATAACAGCCATGTCCCGAATTTCCAGAGACCTCTTCTAAGGAAGCAAGTGATGTCAAGGGCTTCTGCCAGCACCAGACACAGCTTTGATGATAACCAAGTACAGCCTGGTGATGTGTCTGGTTATACAGATGCTCTGGCTTCTCTAAATGATGCCCTTTCTGAGGGTCTCAGCCCTAGTTCAGATTGGGTTCTGAGAGTATCAGCATTTGAATTTCTTCGGAATCTTCTGCAACAAGGACAGAGAGGTAGTCAAGAAATTACACAAAATTTTGAAAAGGTCATGAAGCTGTTTTTTCGTCATTTGGATGATCCTCATCATAAGGTTGCACAAGCAGCTTTTTCTACGCTTGCGGAGCTTATTCCAGTTTGCAAGAAGCCTTTTGAGGGTTACGTCGAGAGAATTTTGCCGTATGTATTTTCCCGGCTTATTGATCCAAAAGAATTGGTAAAAAAACCATGTTCGTCAACCCTGGAGATTGTAGGGCGAACATATGCAATTGATATGTTGCTACCTGCCCTAGTGCGCTCATTGGATGAACAGAGGTCCCCAAAGGCAAAATTGGCTGTTCTTGAGTTCGCAAATAAATCGTTCAGCAACTACACTGTAGATTCTGAAGGCTATAATAACAGTGGTTTCCTTAAACTGTGGCTTTCAAAATTGGCACCTTTAGTCAGTGAAAAAAATGCAAAACTGAAGGAGGCATCTATTTCCGGTATCATATCTGTTTATTCCCACTTTGATTCAACAGCAGTGCTAAACTTCATCCTGAGCTTATCTGTTGAGGAGCAAAACCTTTTGAGGCGTGCACTGAAGCAATACACACCTCGAATAGAGGTCGATTTGGTGAACTACTTACAGAGCAAGAAAGAACGTCCCCGTCCCAAATCTTTTGATCAGGTGGATTATGGAACTTCCGAAGATGGTTATGCATTAACATCAAAGAAGAACTATATGTTTGGGCGTTATTCTTCTAGTTCCCTTGATGCTGAAAGGGGGAAAAGGATGAATTCAGTGCAAGAGTCGACACTGTGTAATGTCCCTATGGCGCGAACTACTTCTGATATGAGCATAGACCATATTAATCAAAGCCTGGAACTGAACACTGGAAGTGAAGTTCCTTTAACTAGAAGTAGAGAATCAAAGAATAATACTAGCTCAGTTGTGGAAGCTGCTCGTTCTTGGACAAACTATCCTGAAAAAACTGATGCACCCTTAGATGATGAAACTGCTATCATTACTCCCCGTATAGACTTAAGCCATCTTCTCACTTCTGATGGGCATAATGCTGTTGGTTCTACTACTGGAAAAAACAATCAAGAGGGAGACATGGTTGTGAATCTTAGGTCTATAAAGACTAGCCTACATAGTGACAACGGGCTGAGCATACCACAACTTCTTCATCAGGTACCAATGAAAAAACCTTTCACTGCTTCACTATCCTTTATTTTGTGTCACTACCTTGTTGTGCTGTTGCCTTTTCTTCTCCTAAAATCTGTATCAAGTACTTTTTTCTTACTTTTTAGATAGGCAATGCCACTGAAGTTTCAAGCTTGGAAAAGCAGGAAGCACTACAGCAGTTGGTTAAAGCGTCCCAGTCCCTTGATAATGACTTCTCCATTTGGGCAAAGGTTTGCAACCTGATTATTTTATAAAATGTCCCTTCTGTTAATCATTTGTCTTTCTTGCCCTTTTCTTGGTTTTGTGATTTCCTCCTGACTCCATAATCATTTTTTGGGATATATATATAAATCTCCGAAGGCAATGTTTGCTTGTAAAGCTAAACATGACTTTATACCATATTTTGTTTTGTCTGGTTCTGTCCTACAAATCCATTTTTCTAATACACAGATGGCATGTTTGCAATGCCAAAAGCTGTAATCTTTTCCCAGAATAAATGAAAGAAACCTATGTTATATCTCAAAGACAAGCGAGTTTTTTCTTTATATGTTTTGATTAAATTTTAATAGAAATCTTAAAAGATTTCATTTTATACTATTGCATTGTAATGACAGTTCTTCAATTGTACAACAGTATTTCAATCAAATCTTAACGGCTGTGCTTGAGGTGCTCGATGATTCTGATTCATCTACAAGGGAGCTCACTCTGTCTTTAGTTGCTGAGATGCTCAACAATCAGGTCTATCCACAATTTGTGCTCATGAACAGGGTTACGTTAAATAACTGATTCTTTCTTCTGATTACTGATGATTATAATGCTATCAGAAAGAGGCTATGGAAGAATCTATTGAAATTGTTCTGGAGAAACTTCTTCATGTTACCAATGATGTGGTGGCAAAGGTATGCATGCCTTAGTTTTCCACTTTTCCCCATTTTAAATTGTAAAGTTGTTCTATTTGAGTATTCTCTGTGGCATTGCAGATTTCAAATGAGGCAAACCAGTGCTTAAAAGTTCTGTTAGCAAAATATGATCCTTTCAGATGTCTTGCTGTATGTACAAACTATCTCTTTCGTATCACTGCTATCTCCCATTCTACCAACTGTAATTGACTTTAATTTTCATTGTTTTTGTTTCCATTGCAGGTTGTAGTGCCTCTATTAGTCAGTGATGATGAAAAGACACTTGTTGTGTGTATCAACTGCTTGATGAAGGTATCTTATATATGCAGTTTTCCCCTGCAGTGTTTATAAATCGTCCGATTAATCACAATTAATCGGCCTGGTCGTTTTCCTGGCTACGACTAGGTGCTCTGACCCGACTAGAGCGACCAGAAATCTGGTCGTCCGACTAGTCGTCGACTAGTCGCGATTAATCGGCCGATTAGTGACATTTTGGCGACCAGGAGAGAAGGGCAACCGACGGGGAAGGCAGGGGCCAGCCGGAGGAGGGCGCTGACGACGGCGCATGGGCCACGACGGGAAGAGTGGGTCGGCAGCGGCGTGCCTTGGAGTGGGAGGATCCACCGGCGGCGCCGGCGGGAGGAAGAGGAGAAGGCGGCGCAGCGGGAGCGGGAGCAAGAGAAGGCGGCGCCGGTGGGAGCTGCGGCGCGCAAGGGATGTGCAGCGCGCATGCTCTGTGAGGGAGAAGATCTGTGGCGGCTGTTTGGGAGAGGGGAGATGTGAGGAGCTATGGTTGTGGCGGCTTTGAGGGAGAGGGGAGAGGTGAGGAGTGAAGCTAGGGTTTAGTTAATGGGCCCGGGCTTTTCAATTTTATTTTTGGGCTAATATGTAATGGCTGGAAATTTAGCCCATACCTGGATATTTATTGTCATATACTATATAGTGTATATATATTATGTAAATTTCCTAAAATATATGGAATAATTAAATAGAACGACCAAAATCGACTAATCGCGATTAATCGTGTTTTCTGGTCGGTACCATGGCGACTAGGTTCGACTAGGTGATTTGTAAACATTGTTCCCCTGTTCAATGCTTGAGCATTTCCCAATTAAGTTCGACTGGCGTATAATAACAATATTGCAAAGAATCTCTACTATGAAATCATGTGTTTGGAAATCTATGTTGTGCATAGAAGGAAATCAGGAATCTGTCATGTGGGGGAGGCATTATCAACACTAGGCTAAGCCTCATGCAGAAGCCAGCGTGATAGCTTGAGAGGGAAGCTAAGAGAGGAGAGAAAGTTTGTTAAAATTCTGTTAGAAAGTTGTTAGCTGGCTGAGGGCTATAAAAGGAGTTGTAATTGGCTCTATGAGAATAAGAAAGATCTGGTTTCCACATCTCTCCCCAACTTCTTCCCTGATTCTCCTCTCTGGTCACCATTGGGCAGCCGGGAACCAAGCCTGGCGCCACCACTCTCCGGTGCTACGATCTGCGTAGCAGGGGTGACGCTATCTTGGACCATAGGGTCCTTGACAACTTGGTATCAGCTTCTAGGCGTTCCACCGCTCTGCCGACGAGCTCTACATCGTCTTCCTCGTTGCTCCTGATCTCAAGTTCTTCTGCATCTCCAGCAATGGTAGAACCGACTACAGCTGATTTGGTGGTCCTCATCGCCAAATTGACTAAATCAGTGGAGACGCTCCAGTCCAAAATTGATACGCTCGAGCACCGCATGCATGGTGGCGAGCACAACACAGAGTGACCACCTCGCTTTAGAAGATGAATTTTCCCAGGTTCGATGGTCGGTCTGATCCCTTGGCATTCATTAATCGTTGTGAATCATACTTTCGGCAGCAACGCATTGTCGAAGAAGAGGTGTGGATGGCATCCTATAACTTGGAAGTGGGTGCGCAGCTATGGTTTATGCAAATTCAAAGCGACGAGGGAACCCCACCATGGAAGCACTTTGTCGAATTGCTCAACATCATATTCAGACCGCCTTTGTGTTCCAATCCACTCGGCGAGCTGGTGGCGTGTAGACGAACAGGGTCGGTCGTCGAATATCAGGATCGTTTCGAGGCTTTGCTGCCTAGGGCGGGTGCGCTCACAGAAGTCTAGAAAGTCCAACTCTTCACAGCAGGTCTTCTGCCTCCTTTGAGCCTTGATGTTGATATTCTCATTACGCAATCCCTTGCCATGGCGATGAGCCTAGCCTGGAAGCTAGAATTGCGCGACCAGTGTGCAGCGGTTGCCATGCCGCCACATCGTCAAGTGCACCAGAAGGGCATTCTGCCGACGCTTCCACAACGGCCTCTGGTTTCCCCAACGATGGGTAATCTGCAGCCTCTGTTGGTAGAAGGACAATAGATTAAGCGGTTGTCCCAGGTAGAAATGGAGGAGCGTCGTCGGCTTGGACTGTGTATCAACTGCAATGAAAAGTTCCATCGAGGACATAATCGTGTTTGCCAACGGATTTTCCTCTTGGAGTTGGCTTTTGATGATGACGATGATGATCCTAAGTCCGATGGCCACACAACGGAAAAGCCTCAAATTTCAGTACAAGCGATTACCGGGATTCATACCAGCTGATACCATGCAAGTGTGCGTACTGTTTGATGGCATTATGCTTCTCACTCTGCTCGATTCCGACTCGATGCATAATTTTGTCGTTGAGGAGGTTGTCAGCTGTACGGCTCTTTAACTTCGACCAGGAGGCAAGCTTCATGTTACGGTGGCAAATGGTGATCGGGTCCCATGTCAAGGAGTTTTCAAGGCGCACCTTTCTCTATTGATGGCGAGCGATTTACAGGAGATTTTTTCTTGCTGCCCCTCGCTGGCTATGACATGGTGCTAGGAACACAGTGGCTCGCCTCGTTGGGTCCAATTCTCTAGGATTTTGGCGCACTTACCATTTTGTTTTGGCGAGGAGATCACTAGGTTTGCTGGCATGGCACGGTAGGTCCGGCTAGTCCAGTGCTTTGGGCATGCATGGGTGATAATCTCATGACAACCCTGCTCGACGCATTCACTGGGGTTTTTGCTGAGCCCAAGGGCATGCCGCCACCTCGCGCTTGAGATCATGGTATCACATTCATTCCAGGATCTGTACCGGTGGTCGTACGACCATATTGGTATCCGGTGGCACACAAGGACGAGTTGGAGCGTCAATGTGCCGCAATGCTGGACCAAGGGATCATATGCACGAGTTCATCAGCTTTTTCTTCACCAGTGCTGCTTGTGCGAAGGCTGATGGTACTTGGCGCTTTTGTGTCAACTATCGTCCCTTGAACGCAATTACCATCAAAGATGCGTACCCGATTCCGGTGGTGGACGAGATCCTTGACGAGCTCCATGGTGCACACTTCTTCTCCAAGCTTGATCTGTGTTCAGGCTACCATCAGGTACGCATGCGGCCCGAGGATATTGCCAAGACCGCATTTCGCACACATGATGGCCTATACGAGTTCCTGGTGATGTCGTTCGGGCTGTGCAATGCGTCGGCAACATTCTAGGTGCTTATGAATGGCGTCCTGCGACCATTTCTTCGACGGTTTGTCCTTGTATTCTTCGATGACATACTGATATACAGCTTGACATGGACTGAACACCTTCATCACGTTCGGGCCGTCCTTGACACTCTGCACCGGCATCACCTCTTCGTCAAGCGGTCAAAGTGTGATTTTGGCACAAGTTCCATATCTTATCTTGGCCATGTCATTTCTGGCTCAGGCGTCGCCATGGATCCAGCCAAGGTTCAGGCCGTCACGTATTGGCCCGTTCCATGTTCGGTGAGGGCTGTACGCGGGTTCCTTGGCTTTGCTGGCCACTACCACAAATTTGTCAAGGAGTTTGGCACGATTGTGGCACCTTTGATTGCTCTTCTTCGTCGAGAGGGATTTTCTTGGATTGTCGAGGCCGAGGCGGCATTTACAACACTCAAAGTTGCCGTTACTACGACGCTCGTGCGCCCGTGCTTGCATTGCTTGATTTTCGTCAGCCTTTTATTGTGGAGTGTGACACCTCAACACATGGGTTCGGTGCTGTTTTGATGCAAGATCAGCATCCGCTGGCATTCTTCAGTCAGGCCACGACACCTCGGCATCAGTCCTTGCCCGCCTACGAGCGTGAACTCATTGGTTTGGTCATGGCCATTCGACATTGGCGCCCGTATCTATGGGGTCGTCGTTTCCTGGTGCGTACAGATCATTTCAGCCTTAAGTACTTGCTCGATCAGCGACTCGCCACCATACCACAACATCATTGGGTGGGCAAGTTACTTGGGTTCGATTTCTTGGTGGAGTACAAGGCGGTAGCTCCAATACAGTGGCCAATGCCTTGTCTAGGCGGGACACAGATGAACCCGTGCTACATGCTATCTCCAGTCCGGGTTTCATTTTCACCGACCATCTGAGACAAGTGTATGCCACTGATCCCGGTCTTGTGGCCCTTAAAGATAAGTTGCAGCAGGCGAACGCTCATCCTCATGGTCCCTCCTGGATGGATTAGTGACTTTCAACAGCCGTCTTTACGTTCCACTAGCATCACCTTTGCTGCACGAGATCATCTTAGCTGTACATGACAATGGACATGAAGGTGTCCAAAGGACCTTGCACCGTTTACATGATTGCCATTCTCCCAATCTTCTGCGCATCGTCCAGGACTTTGTCCGTGCTTGTGTCACTTGCCAACGCTACAAGACTGATCATCTGCACCTAGCAGGTTTACTTTTACCACTACTAGTACCTACGACTGTCTGGGTAGATGTTGCACTTGACTTCATCAGGCGCTACCTCGCGTGGGCGGGAAGTCAGTGATCCTCACCGTGGTGGACCGCTTCAGCAAATATTGTCACTTCATTCCACTTGCACACCCGTACACAGCGGAGTCCGTGGTGCAGGTGTTCTTTGCGGAAATCGTGCGTCTTCACGGCGTTCCCCAGTCCATGGTATCAGATCGCGATCTGGTTTTCACCTCTATTTTCTGGCGTGAGTTGATGCGTCTCATCGGCGCCAAATTGCACGTATCATCAGCATTTCACCCGCAGTCTGACGGACAAACTGAGGCAGCAAACAAAGTTATCGTCATGTATCTCCGACGCTTCACAGGTGATCGACTGCGTCAGTGGTTGCGTTGGCTGCCCTAGGCAAAATATGTCTACAATACTGCTTATCAGTTGGCACTCTGTGACACCATTTTGGGTGGTCTATGGCAGAGAACCACCTTCCATCCGTTCTTATGAGCCAGGAGAGACACGTGTTGCGGCGATCGCAAAGAGCATGGCAAAACGAGATGAGTTGCTTGCCGATGTT
Organism: Zizania palustris; assembly: GCA_019279435.1. Classification (NCBI taxonomy): domain Eukaryota; kingdom Viridiplantae; phylum Streptophyta; class Magnoliopsida; order Poales; family Poaceae; genus Zizania; species Zizania palustris. Next base: position 51,476,647 of record JAAALK010000285.1, on the reverse strand, counting down.
CGTCTTCGCCTCGAACAAGCTCAGTCCATCTACAAGCGACACTATGACAAGCTTCACAGGGATGTTCGCTTCGTGGTGGGAGATTGGGTGTGGCTCCGTTTGCACCATTGAGCTGCTGCATCGCTTCATGCAACACCATCCGGGAAGCTGCAGCCTTGCTTCTATGGACCATTTCACATTGTGGTTGTCATCAATACTATTGCTTATCAGCGGGAGCTTCCTCCACGCACTCGCCTCCATGATGTGTTCCATGTAGGACTCCTGAAGTGTTTTGTCGGAACACCGCCATTTGCGCCACCAGCTCTTCCCCAAATCCACCATGGCGCTGTGATTCCAGAACCAGAGCATGTGGTGCGTTCTCGTTTGGCTCGGAGCGTTCGACAACTGCTTGTGCACCGGAAAGGCGAGCCTGCTGTGTCGGCAACATGGGAAGACGTTGATAGCTTCATGGATCGCTACCCGGACTTCCATCTCATGGACGAGCTGCTTGTCGAGGGAGGGAGTGATGTCATGTGGGGGATGCACTATCAGCGCCGGGCTAAGCCTCATGCAGAAGCCGACGTGATAGCTTGAGAGGGAAGCTAAGAGAGGAGAGAAAGTTTGTTAAAATTCTGTTAGAAAGTTGTTAGCTGGCTGAGGGCTATAAAAGGAGTTGTAATTGGCTCTATGAGAATAAGAAAGATCTGGTTTCCACATCTCTCCCCAACTTCTTCCCTGATTCCCCTCTTTGGTCACCATTGGGCAGCCGAGAATCAAACCCGGTGCCACCACTCGCCGGTGCTACGATCTGCGTAGCAGGGGCGACGCTGTCTTGGACCATAGGGTCCTTGACAGAATCATGTTTGAAATCTACTTAAAAATTCCTCACATAGTTACGCACAATTAAAAACAGGCGGATTAAACACATTTTGAGCAAGTGTTGTTGACTTCTGGTTCTCTTTTGATAATATTACAGCTTATTGGACGGCTTTCTGAAGACGAATTGATGAATCAGTTGCCCACGTTTTTGCCAGCTCTGTTTGATGCTTTTAGTAACCAAAGCCCAGATGTTCGAAAGGTAGGTACTACTTACAGTAATACCATTATCTTTTCTCATGGTAGAATTACTATGTAGTTTCCGTTTGTAATGCGCTATCTCAGTTCTTGTCTGATTTTTTTGCATATTTTTAGACGGTCGTGTTCTGCTTGGTGGATATCTACATCATGCTTGGAAAAACATTTGTTCCATATTTGGAAGGGCTTAACAGCACGCAGCTGCGCCTTGTAACCATCTACGCAAATCGGATTTCTCAAGCAAGATCTGGCGCCTTGTAACCATATTTGTGTTCTATATGAACACCTGTTTGGCAGGGGTGCATTTTTCAGGTTTCATTTGTTTGTGTATGTGTATAGCATAAACAAACGCCCCCATGTGTGTAGGGAGCTCCTGCCTTTCTTTTGCCCTGTGTGATTATGTCTTCCTTCTTTTTGTCTGCTGGGGAGTGTTAATGAGTGTTGTCCTATTTTTGTATATTTAGTGCTTACAGTGTACAAAGAAAAGAAATGTAGCTTGAAGGAGTAACTGTGTTGAATTCTTTTTGCTCCTTTTCCATTTTCATGGTCTGGCACCGGCTGTTCCTCTTTGGCTGCGATGAGATCGCTGCGGCTGCGGGAGCAGCTACTGATGCCCCGCTGCTCACGGTTCCTGCTTACAGATGCATATACTCCATATAATCAATGATATAACTGTCATGGAATATGGAGTTTTGAACTGTACAAAACTAGCATTGCTTCCTGTGGAATTTTTTGACTTCATGGAGTGTTTGCTTCTGAAATCTTGTGGCTATGTTGACTGTTCACTTCCAAACTGCTTGCATAATCTACGTTCTCAAACATACTAGGTGGTACACAGTTGTCCTAAATCTACCCACTTCCAGCAGAAAGTCTCTCAGCTGCAGTAATCTGCAATCCTTTGGTGGGTTGCATTGCCTGTCAGTGGCTCAGTGCTCATCAATCTGCGCACTGTGAACTGTCCTAGGTTGATTGACTTCGATCCAACAATGTTGTCTGATGTTCATGAAGATCAAGGAATGCAGAAGCTGAAAGGCCTAACCATCAGTAGCTCTTCACTTCTTAGATTGATGATGAGATGTCCACTCCCATATCTTAAAACTCTCGTTATCTACCTGTCCACAGACTCATTGGTTGTTCAAGATGCACATAAACATAATAAGTTGTCATGATGCTTCCCGTCATTGCAAGAGCTGTTACTTCATGATTGTGGAAATCTTGTCACTACCTGAAGACCTGCCCTTGTCCTCTCTCCAATTCGTACTGATATTCAACTGCCCGAAGATTCAGTCGCCACCAAAGTGCTTGCCAATCTCCCTGGAAGCATTGTCGTTCGATAAGTGTTGTAGAACTTCTCACGACAAGAGCGCGACCTTGCATGCTTGTACGCCACTATTGCGTACAGTACTTTTCACTTTTCAGGCACTGTAATAATGTTCTTCCTGTGAGCTTGTTCTTGCATTGGGATAGTTGGTCTGTTGCCGGAACTCAATTGCACCAATATATTATTACTATTAAAGTGCCCGTGTGTTGCAACGGATTTATAATTTTAATGACAATATATTTAGAGTATGATATATTTATTGCTCACATGTTTAGAAATATATATATTGCGATGATAAGAAACAAAACGACCTTTCTATATAAAAATACAAAGTGTCATTGCATATTTAGAATTACAGATCTAACATAAAATTCTAAAAGATAATATACAGTGAGGACATCTTTTTTCTACTCAGTGAGCAATTCCGTGTAGACGATATTCTTTGTTAGCGTGCTTGTTGAATTGATACCTCTATTTTTTCTGGAGCGGCAAGTATTTTGATGTTGCTACGAGAAGTCGCTCATGACATAGCTACATATAACTGTCCATGAGAGAACACCGGGTTCGGGAGGTAGATTCCAACATATGGTATTGTTTGATCCTTGTGCTTTATTAATTGTCATTGCAAAACTCACTCTAACAAGAAATTGATTCCTCTTAAACTAGAAGGAGAATATTTCATCATCGGACGAGCACAAAGGTATATGTGGAAGGAAGACTTTCTCATCAGCATGCAGTCCCAATACAATTTCAGCATCAATAGTATTCATTTGAAATGTTCGGACTATCAACCTAGTCCCATTATACAGACCATTAGTTGGGTCAAGATTTCTGAGCAAAATCACAGGACAATTAACCTTGAGTTTTAATATATATGGAGGTAACCCATTTGACGTTAATGAATTCAAGAACACAGGTGGATAATGGTTGCATGGATCAGCGACTACTCGATCATGACTAGTGATAAATCATCTCGTCACGAGGAAAACGTTCGATAAACTTCATGTTTATGGCATCAATGTTCTCATTCCTCGTTGACAAAATAGTTCGAGATGTGATGTAGTCTGCATCAGTCATGTTTGCACCTAACATTAGAAATATCATGTCAATAAGACTATCAATGTCTGATTCCGCACTAGTGTAGGTACACATATTTCGTCGGGTAAATTTACATAGTCATCTTCGATGGTCTTTTCAATGTCATTGTCAATTCGTAGTAGGCAGTCTGAAACCATTTATCTGATCGAGCTCTTATGTTATGGATAAGTCTCAACTGATGCATGTTATCCCACAGGTAAGATTTACGCAAGGTTGCACTTATAATTTGAGCTCTATTCCCCTTTCGTATAACTGGAAGAACTTTTCTGAAGTCACCTCCAAAAACCATTGTATTTCCTCCGAATGGTAGATTGGACATTTCTAATATGTCTCTCATGCTCTTGTCTAACGTCCTCTATTGCCTGTCTTTTTTTCATGGAGGCTTCATCCCATAATATAAGCGAAGCTTTTTGAAGAAGCTTCGTAGTACCACTTTGCTTGGTGAAGTTACACACCACATTATCTTGTATGCCTATGGATATCTTGAACCTTGAATGAGCAGTCCTACCTCTAGGCATGATAGAAACAGTAACACCAAATGTTGTAGTAGCAATAACTATCTTCCCCTCACTATAGACTTTTGCTAATAAAGCTCCGTACACAGAAAGGTATTTCCTATTCCTCCTAGGCCATCAACAAAAAACACACCTTCACTATTGTTGTTAACGGATGATAGTATAACATCATAAGCATATTTCTGTTTTGTATTAAGAGAGGATGTGCTTGATAGTAGCTTATTATCCACCTCTATAGAGGAACTCTTCACAAATTTCCCTCACCTCACCCGCCATAGTGTCATATGATTCATCGATTTCTAGAAGAGGAAATGATGTTATTTCCTTACCCATTGTCTGAAGCAATTTTCTGATATCCAATAACACCATTTGTTCAACTGCATACGAATTCATTTGAGATCGTCGGATGTTATCAAACATTGCTTCGAAGTGTGTGTTCTAGAGTCCATGCACATCGCTAGGTTCGCAATAAACCAATAATGTAGAAAACAAGCTTCGGAGGGACGATGGCATATAGAAAACTTCTACTTCAGAGAGGCACTCATCAATGTTGTTATCTGACTCAATGAGACCTCTTTTCTCAACGCTTTCTCGAAATATAGAGTATACAACACCGTCATATGTCCACAACTCCACAAATGAAGTAGCACCAACCACATGGTTTAATAGCACCCTCAAGTAGTATCTCTTTCCATCTGCTAGATGTACTGAGATTATCCTCCCTATCTGCGTGCTTTGTTCTCTTATTTTCCAATGCTTACGTCCAAGCAACCACACCGCATATTGTGGGAAATCCCTATAAAGTAATGTGCGTGCCCACGTAAATTCTTGATTTGCCTTGAAATACTCAGTCAACATGGTTCTTGAGGCACTCTATTGGTCGAGAAATTCATGTACATCAACATTCTCTCTATAGGACACAAGAGGCATTCCTGGGAGGTGGAGCTGTAACTGTAGCACTGGTGGCGAAATCCCACTAAGATCAAATCTAAATATTCTCCACAATGCCTCTTGTGATGTTAGTCACTTAGCATCCCTATAATCATTGATCTCATTAATCTCGCAGTTTTCATTGGCTTCATTGACGGACACAGACACCCTATCATGCCCCTTATAAATATACCTGTAAAGTTACTTAACAGACTTAATGCTTGAACAAACCTATGCAATGATATGACAAGCCATACCTTCTTAGAAGCATAGGATTATATAGAACAACTCATCTATTGTCCAAGTCATGCCCTCTCACTCTTACCCTCTGTCTGTCATCCATTCTCCTGTAGATAGGGTAAGAATCTTCGCCTTAGATAGTTGTGTCAGTAAACTGGCATAGATAATAGCACTTGCAACTACCATTTTTCATGCATTGACTCTTCCTATTTAGTGGGTCACATGGGCCATACATCATATGTTTGACTACCATTCCATGTAGCTCTGGGTGCATATCCTTATTTGAAAGTTCTACTGAGATAACACTATCATACTCATCGGGACAACTCAATTTGTATGTTGACTCCATGATAAGGAGGAAATGTGCATGTGGTAAACCACTTTTTTGGAACTCGATTATATGGACTTGTGCTGCAATGATTCTAAGGATATGTTTATGAAATAGATGAAATTTGAGATCCTCTAGCTTGTCTTTAAATACTCGCACAACAAGATCAGGACGATCTTGTGGTGTTTGGCAGGTCCTAAGCTCCCTACTTATTTCTTCTCAATTAGGGTTATAAGTCATTGTGATAAAGATGTTTGGTTTTCCATACTTCTGCACCAAGGCCATAGCATCTATGTGTCTTCGTCTCATATCCATCCCGCCACCGATAAACATCAGTAGGCAGGACCCATTGTTTTCCCAATCTGCTCACTCGATGTTCTCCCACAGATACACTGTCTATTAAGCCTCGGTAAAGATTCCGCACGAATTTTCTTCTGATTGTACAAGAAGTAATTAAGTCGAAGACGTTTTAATCTTTATGTAGGTATCAACTACAAACTGTTAGAATAGACGCCTCCCATGCAAGACCGTGTTGAAGATTCCACGACGCATCTGAATTTATAGCAATAATACTCGCACATTGAAACACACAACTTGCTGGTAGTATCTACAAAGCAAAGAGAAATCAGTTAGGTGATTAGCTTATGGATTAATAATATCAGTAGTAACATGAATATGTATCACTTAGCTAACCTAATAATATCGTAGTAACATGAATATATATCACTTAGCTAACCTGGGTTGTCAGCATTTCTTTGTCGGGTTGTACTTATCTGACTAATGTCAATACCTTCTCTTGGTATATCAAAATGACAATCGAGCTTCGCTCTTGGAAAAAATAGGGGATATGACAAAGGGTCATAGCACCTATGACTCGGTCTAATTGAATATTAGTTGTTGTTATTGCCAAACAAGGTTATGATACGATCAAAATGTTTGAGAATATCATTTCCCTCAACCCACACAACAGCAACCTATGATGTTAATGGTATGTTATAAGTTCTCTGGTCTAGCTTATAGTCCATGTTTAACACAATACGATATTCGTCCATATCTTCAATCTGTCCTAGGCTCCTAAATGTTTCAGAGTAGGAATTATCTCTCGGGATATCTACCAAACATCTAATAATAGACATGTCTCTTTCTCTATATGTATCGTCTCGAGAACGATGAAAACGATGTGATAATCTAGGATCATCATCATAGAAGTACAACTGCAAGTGGCTAGGTTCATTGTCTCCATTTCCGAAAGAGTGTATGTTATGATACATTTGCTCATGAGCTTTAAATGTGTACACTCCATCCCTTGCACTTGCGAGGTTCTTATCATAATCACAGTACATTGTGGTGAAGGAAAAATAGCTGTTGAAATATCTAATATTCTCCATAAAATGTTGTGATTGAACATCGTCACCTATGTACAACCGTCGCTCCTCAGGTGGCTCAGAAATTTCAAGTTTGACCTTGCCATTCATACAACAAAATCCCAGTGTCTCATATTCAAACCTCTTTGCACCACAGTGACGATAGTCTGGCTCAATCTTTAAAAAGTGAGTGCTACCTGGTAGGTTTTGGTAGATAATGTCAGTTGTATCGATGCTGTTAGAGCTGATGTTGGAGCCATGTGTTGCATTAGGAACAATATAGTTTGGACTAGGAGTTCTTCGTCTTGCATAATTTCATCGGTTATTTTGTTCCTGCCTCACCTTCCTCTTCTCTTTCGTAATACTTACATATCGAGCTCTGTCACTTGCACGCTTGTTGTTCCATTGCTCCGGTGTCAAGCTTGCATAGCGCTGAGTTATTCGTCTTTTAGATTTTTGTTGGCTATTTTGTTCTATAATCACATGCCGCTACTCATCTGTCATACTTTCATATCGAACTCTATCACTTGCACGTATGTTATTTCGTTGCTCTGGTGTCAATCTTTCATAGTGTGCTCTTTCATGTGCTCACCTTATTTCAGCAAGATCTACCGATCTGTCAAGAGGGTTTTGTTGAATAGAGAGAATTGATTGTTGATATTGTGAGTCGATAGTTGGAGTTGGTACCATAGTAGATTTTGCATCTGAACAATGTTTTATGTAATCACATGAGATATAAATTATGTTATTAGTAATTGCACAACTCACATAGTAGTAGTTTATACCATTAGAGGTTTGTCCTGGAAATAATCTCAATGATGTAACAATACTTTGCGTAGGAATAACAAATGAGGATGATGGTCGATATGGCACATCTTCACCGTCCGATGAACTTTCTGATAAAGTGTGTGATGGTTGTCGAATACAAATTCCAGAAGGGTTGTGAGGCAAATTGTTACCACAATATCTCTTTTGTCTATGACGACCATCGATAACTATAAAAATTTGAAATGTGTACACATTTTCCTCATTAATATTAATGTCATGTTGTAGCACTAAATATCTGAATAAAAAAACAAGGACAAATTAGGTGTGTAAAATAAAATAACATTCTTTCCCCTCTCTTCTCATTATATTTTGTGACATTGTTGATAGCTTTCTTATCGTGATGTCGAGCAACCTATCGATTGAATACATTGGTCAACCACGTCGGTTCTCATTCACATGAAGGTAAATAACAAGCACAAACACCAAACAAACGATACTTGGAAGCAAGAAAATAAATAGTTTCTATATAAAATGTGAGAGAAGCAAACACACTTTTGTTGTTTTTCAGATAAAAGATATGGAGGGACTACGAGAGATCTTGTAATTTGAGTGAAAATATTAGAGATGGAACATGAATTTGAATGAGAGAGGTGTTTGAGTTTTTGATTTATTTTTCTTGGGACCAAAGAGTGATTTAGAATATTTGTTCTGGGAGAAAGAGTTATTTTAAGGGTTAGGATTAGAAATTTGTTATTTTAAATAGGACCTTTAATTATGAATAATGATATAGAGGATTGAATAATGATTAATCAAGATTGGATCTGGAGATTGTGTTAGAGGAAAGAAAATATTCTTTCAAGGTTAGGAATGAGAGTATTACAGTGAATATGTTTTTAGTATGTAAATAAGCGTATCAAAATTTGAGACATGTACTCCTAATACAAATATTACATTGCAATAACTTCAAAGGGAAGTACACAATAGATTCGAATGAAATGAACACAAAAACCAGAATATGAGGAAGTAAATAAACAACCACACATCACAACACGCACGCACAATACTGAAGCACTACGGACAATCAGAACCAAAAAATGTTGTCAAGTATCTCCATCTAGCTTCCTATGAACCTATTGACAAATCTTAGATCCATAGCTCCTATACTCACATAATATCTATAATATTATGTGATGTATTACATAATTAGATTGTGTTTGTATTGTTGGAACTACTTACTTTGCAAAGGTAGTGTTGCTGGATGAATCGAATTAAACTTTATCGTAGTGTGTTCTGAAGTCTCTTAACATCCTATCACTAAGTAGAACAAATATTAGTGTAATTCAATACATCACTATATCTTTATAAATGATAAAGTAGGTTAGGACTGAATTACTATGCTTTTTGTGAAGTCGAAGCATAGTTCCTAAAACAATGTGGTTGTTATGATCAGCTGCTGTCTAGTCAGATGTGTGATTAGTGAGACAGTCACCCTAAATTCCAACAACTATCATGTTTAAGCTAAAAAATAAGATCAAAATTTCATTAGCTTCCCACATGAAATTCAATATTTGTTATGACGATATAAGTAACTGCATCTAACTTATCAATTACCTAATATCCATTAGTGTTACCTTCCTATATAGGCCTCCAATACGTTACAATTTTCCCCAATAGACAACCACTTCAGATATGTCTGTGCAAATAATCATACTATAAGTAAAACAACATATCTTTTTTAGAAACTATGCATCGCCGATTTAATTTATGAACATACCCATGAATGTTTTATTCAGACGAATCCACACGACATTAAATGTCAATAAATATTTTGGACAGGGAGGAAATTGGATTGGAAGAATGTAAAGCTCAACTATTCTATTTCTCTGAAGGCAACCTTCAAAGGCATGGGCAATGCTTCGAAAATACAATGACTCTTCAAGATTGGATTAGAAATAAAGACGATGAATAGTATAACATTATCCTTCATTTAGTTGACTTCTATTTTAGCGCCCTACGTACAATGTTAGGGTTTAGAATACGTTATATGTTTACTACTGTAGACATTTAGGCCAACATGTGTGTAACTTACAGTAATATCCATTAGATAAATCATTGTATTTCCTCACGTTCAGTAGGGTGAAAACGTAACCATCCACTCTCAACGACGGACACCCATGGATAGCCTATGTGTTGGAACTATATTGTCAAATTTCATAAAACTTAACAAAATAATAAAATTCTAGAATATTTTTAATCTTGCAGCTAAGTTGGTTTTAGTAACGTAGACTCACCTAGGAAACCACCCACATTACGAGTGGAAGTCGGCTTCGTCTCTTAGCATGCTAGCCCTTAATATATCAAACAGTTCAAAAATTAAATATAAATTAATTAAATTTAAAAATGAAGTTTAATTTTTGTTGAGCTATAAGAACTTATCATACTTTTTGCAATATATTATAATGTTTTATTTTGCAGAATTATAAATATATTTGACAAACAGAATATAAACAGATGTAAGACCACAAACAATTAAAAAAGTATTGCACGCATGATGCTAAATTGGTAATAGTTAAAAAATAAATAGGGGAAAATATATAAAAAAGCAAACGGGGGAAAATATTAAAAAAATAAATAGGGAAATTCTTCATAAAAATGCTAAAAACATTCAGAAAAATACTCATAAAAATGCTCAAAAAATTCAGAACAGTGGTACTGAACATGAATGAAATATACACATTTTTTCCCACATCTAACTTTACTTTATCTTAATTTTGGTCATTTTTCTTATTTTCCACGGAATAATAAAATAGAAAATGCATTTCTGTAATAGTAAAAAAGCCTAGCCCACACAGTACAGTGAGCAGGCCACTGTAACCTGGGCCTAGGCCAGGATTTCCGCACGACCCCGCATGCAAAACTTGGGCCTAAGCCGGAAAATGTGTGTTCCCGCCTTAGACCAAAATACGGCTCGATCAACGTTGGTCGTCGGATCTGATCTGACGGCCGCAGCGTCGATCTCGATTGTATAAAAGGCACGCGAGCGCCAGGAACCCTAAACCTAGCCATTCCACCACATGCACAAGCGAGAGCGGCGGAGTCGAGTGCCGCTTGCCGTCTTCCTCGCCGGAGTCCTCCGCTCACCCAAGGGTGAGCGAGGTTCCATCGAGGTAGCTCGCGGCGGTGCGGTCTACCTGACCTAAGCATCCACCTGCGCTCACCGATGAGTGACAGTGAGCAATGGCGGCCCTAGACTCCAGCGAGGCCAGATCTGGCGGCGAGGAACCAAGGTAGGTCCCCTGGGTCTCCTCTTAGGCTTAGTTAGGGTTAGGGTTAATCCTTGATTCCACCTTTAATTTGTGTTTTTGTTTTGAGTTCTGAGTTTTGCCGTAGGATTCTAGGTTCTAGGGGGTTTGCAGGGCGAGTGAAGAGACTTAAGATAGTTAAGAGGGGGCGCAGGGGAATATACCAAATCCTAGGCAGTGAGGCAATGACCGACTTGTTGAGCATAGGGGAGAGTGTGGCTTGTCTAAGCACAGGGGAGAGTTGTCTTAGCACAGGGAGAGATGGTTTGATCAGAGGGATGTCTGAACAGAGGGGAGGGTTAAGAGGGTTATTAAGAGGGGGCGCACAAGACAGTGGTCGATAGTCGTAGCCCGAGCGCGGTCAAGATGGCGGTTGCGTGGGTGGCGGAGGGTTGGCGATGGTGCTGGTAGGGTTCGGGCGGAGTGAGCTGGGCCGAACGCTGCACGTGGGAGAGGGATTCCCGAATGCACACCGCAGACGACGTGGGCCTCCCGAACACGCACCATGAATGATGTGGGCTAAGCGCTGCGCGTGAGAGATGGATTCCCGAGCGCGCTGCTGCGCGGACGCGTGAGCGGACGGTAATCCATGGTCGATCTGGCCGCTTTATAATAGTAGAGATGTACTACTAAACAACATTTGGATAATGTTTCAGTTTCCAGATTCAGATTACAACACTGGTTAGATACTAGACCGAGCAGATTCACTATTTCACAAGCACAAGCACAACATAAGAGTATCTTCATTGTAATTATTATTTTTGACTTGATATTCATAGCAATAGCAAGATTTCCTATTCAAATTGACTCGTTATTTTGCTATTAACTTCGATGTACTTGCTAAATGTGATTTCCTATCAATTTATATGCATGCAAAAAATAAAAACAATTAAACAAGAACACTCAATTGAATAACAAGTTTGGTTGGCTTGCTAGATGTAACAAGTGTAGAGAGAAGAATTGAAGTCCTCTAAAATAACAAGTCAAGTAGCAAATACAATGAAAATATTTTTGAACCATACTTATTATTTTAGAGAATAGTAAATATGATAACAAATACAATAGAGAATAGTAATAATCCTAGTAGTTGGCTACTGGTAGTACAACGAGCAGAGTGGATACGGCTGCTACAAAGCCGAGCCAGGGCCTCTCCCTGCCTCCCTCGCTGTTGCGATTGCCGCCACAAATCAAGTGGCAGTTAGAAAAGCAACGTGGAAAAAAAAAGAGCATAGAAAAAGAAATCCTACCCTCCATACCGTAGCAAGCAGTGGTCTGCACACCGCAGAGTGCAGACAGGCAGGCAGGCAGGCAGGCCTGCCGTTCGAAGAAGAGATGGCGCCGCCACCGCCTGTCCTCTCCGTATCTGTCACGCCTCCTCTCGTCTTCCTGCCTCCAATTGCTCGAAAGCAGCCGTCGGCGGCCTCCGCCTCCTGTAGCAGAGCATGCCGTGGCGTCCAGTGCTCGGCGGCGAACAAGCCTTCTCCTCCTCCTTCCACCAGTCCGGCGGGCACCGAGGTAAGGTAGCTGTCCCCTCTTCTTCTTTCTATTTAGGAGCTTGATACGGTGCTCTGGGCTTGTCATCACCGGAGAGTTGCTTCGTTCTTGCAGCTCGGTTTCCATGGCCAAGATAAGGAGTGAGGTCCTGTCCCCCTTCCGCTCGGTGCGGATGTTCTTCTACCTCGCTTTCACGGTCAGTGGGGCGCTCGGGGGGCTCATCGCGCTGACGCGGCTCATCCCGGCGCTGTCCAGTCCAGCGAGGGCGGCCGGCGCGTCAGAGACACTCAAGGGCCTGGGCATCGACGTCGCGGCGGTCTCCATCTTCGCGTTCCTCTACTGGCGCGAGAGCAAGGCCAAGGACGTCGAGGTGGCCAAGCTCACGCGGGAGGAGAACTTGTCCAGGCTGAAGATCCGCGCCGGCGAGGGAAGGCCGCCCGTGCCCCTGGGCGAGCTGAGGGGCACCGCGCGGCTCGTCATCGTCGCCGGCCCCGCCGAGTTCGTGACCGAATCGTTCCGCCGGAGCAAGCCTTTCTTGAAGGACCTCATGGAGAGGGGCGTGCTTGTCGTGCCCTTTCCGACGGACGGGAACACGCCGGCGCTGCAGTTCGACGAGACCGACGAGGTGGAGGACGGGGCTGGGAAGATGAGGATGAGGCTTTGGCAGCTCACCCCGGTTTTCACTTCTGAATGGGCCAAGTACGAGCCAATCTGATCTTAGCTTATCACACTCTCCATAAATTTAGCTTCTTTACTTCTATATATCAATGAAAATTTCAAAATACACATTAATGTGTCTCACTCTCACATCGGTTGCTACTTCATGCAGATGGCTAGATGACCAGAAGAAGCTAGCTAATGTGCCACTTGATTCCCCTGTGTGAGTACCAGACTACTCTTGTCTGAACTTTGAAAATATAGTTGAAGTTTCTGTAGCTGAATCGAGCCGCTCGTGTAGGTATCTCTCGCTCCGGCTGGACGGGCGCGTCCGCGGCAGCGGCGTCGGCTACCCGCCATGGCAAGCGTTCGTGGCGCAGCTGCCGCCGGTGAAGGGAATGTGGTCTGGCCTTCTCGATGGAATGGACGGGAGGGTGCTCTGAATCTCCGAAGTTTCCAAGTGACGGCTGGTAGAACACGTAAGAATATCATTTACCGTTTAACCGTGACAAAGTTAGGTTCTTTTGGAACACAAGAAAAGGATTTTACACGATTTTCATAAGAATTACACTAAATCCTTTATTTTTTTAAAAAACATCATTCAAAAAAGTCATAGAACGGAGAAGAAAAGATCGCCGGTTTTGATTGGTTAACTCTTGTCCTATTGGGTTGCTCCGTTGACCCAAGCGACATCGGCCACTCTGATCTGCCGTGTAGTTTTGCAGCGATTGTAAGCGGCAAATGGCCTGTCTGACTTGATTAACGAGTATGAAGCGATGGGTTACGGGTCAATGATATGAAGCGATGCTGCATTGTGTCCACCGTCCAAAATTGCAGCGAGCTGTAGAAAACATATTATGTTCAATAATAAAAACAGTTGTTTTGCTGAATTTATTACCACTAGTCAAATACTTGTACTTTACAACATAATCTTATTCTTAATAGTAAACACCTTCTTAAAGCATGATATTTATTCAAATACAAATATGATTTGCAATGAATTTGATCATGAATCCTGGTAATATGTTGTGATCAAGTTATCTTCTAGCACGCAAAGCTTATTATACCAACTCATAATAATCTTCAAAACTTTTATGTTTAGACTGCCAAAACAATAAAGACAAGGCACAAAAGCAATGTGAGATTACAAATAACATAAGGTCAAAACTAGAGCAATCACATATTGCAATGGTTTTATTTAAGTAGTAATCAAAGAATAATCGTAACCATGAATTACAATGTGATAGCATTGCAAATAGAAAGACAAATATTAGGGAAAAATAATCCCATCACGTTATAATTAAACAAATTGCTTTGGTGGATATTTCGAAGAGGGTGATACAGAGCCCCGATATTGAAGCCTTGAAGTATGCAACGAAGGCATTCCAAATCCCTTGCGATGGCCAAAAGATCTCGGAGGGTCACTTCCCCTTCAACGGGTTTTCACTCCAGAGGCGCATCATAATATACGAAAAGACATTTGCTTTTCAGCAACGTTCACATTTGAGTTTACTATTTTGCCCTTATAGAGTCTCGTGTACAGAGTCCGCAATGACGGTTGTAACTAGAGGGCAAAATAGTACTTTTCTGTTGTATCTTTTCCTATAAATACATGCCATTTCTATTGTAATAGGGACCCAAAACATAGCCAAAGAATATACTTCAAATTGGATGTAAGGTTATTATCCTTTCGGAGGCTAGAACCAGTGCGTAGTGCATTGTCTTTGAGCTAGCCCTTCGAGGCTATTTGAATCTGTAGGCATAATATTTTACGCTAACAATTGGCATCGTTCGTGGAGAGCTTAGTACTAAACTAGCCTCTCTACCATCAACTCTTCGAAGTCATGCCTCTAAAAAAAGCAAGAGCATGTCCCTCTTTGAAGGTCCACTCAGACCTCCAAAACTGGGGTCATAGGCACCGTGCTGACACCAAGATTTAGTAAATCCTAGGCCCACTAAGAATGTCATACGGTCAATAGAATTCAAAGAGGTCCGGTCAAAGAAAGTCAAGGAAGCTGTTGTAGCAATTGCGTTAGCTACAGCATGGGTTTTCGTATGTGTGTTTGACGTGTAGAATGAACCTCGAAGGGTTCTCTCAGAGGGAGAAAGAATTTATACTGGTTCGGGCCTCTCCTAGAAGATAATAACCCTACGTCCAGTTGTGGTGGATTTGGCATGGTATGCCTTGGTGTGGAGAAGGGGACTCCAGGGTCTTATGGCCCTCTCCAGCGTGTGTCCTGTTACAAGGGGCTTGGCCCTGCTTTTATAGGCACACATGCCTTAAGGAAAGGACCAAAATGCCCTCTATAAGCCCTAGGATCATAGGGGTAAAAAGGGGAAAAAGGAGCTAGCTACTATACAAAAGTGCTTTACAGCTTTACAGACGTGTCAGGCAACGTCACATCTTGACCAGCTAGACGACAAACTATGGGCAGAGGGGCCCTTGGTACGACTTCTACACTGTAGCGGGGCGTAAATATATTCTGGGTTCGGAGTAGAGCCGGAGCTCCGAACCAGGGCCTCCGAACAGGGGCCTCCGAACTAGAGCCTCCGAACCAGGGCTCCGGGCTAGGCCTCCGAACTGGGGCCTCCAAACTGGGGCCTCCGAACCAGGGCTCCGGACTGGACCTCCGAACCAGGGCTCCGGACTGGGCCTCCGAACTGGGGCCTTGGCTTTGAATCGGCTGGAGAGGGTCCAGAGACTAGCTCTGAGGAGCTCCGAAGGGAGCTCGAAGGTTAACTCCGAACCGGGCTCGAAGGCTAACTCCCAAGAAGGCCCGGAAGCTGGCTTTGAAGTTAGCCTGAGACTTGGCTTCTGGCGGTCTTCAAGGAATCTTGAGGGCTTCGCTCTGGAGGGCTCCGAAGGACCTCGCTCCAGAGGGCTTCGACGGAGCTTGGGGGGCTTCGCCCCGGTAGGCTCCGAAGGGTACCTTGGGACCTAGAAATAGCTTCTTTGGGAAGATACAGGCTTCGACAGTGCTGGGCTCCGGGCCGAAGGCTGTCAGAGGCTGACGTCATTTGGCCCCTGTTCAAGGGAAACATATTCCCCCAACAGTAGCCCCTCGCGTACAAGCCTTCGGGACGAAGGGGTGTGCGTTGCCCTTGGGACAAATGACCTGAAAATTACAACTTCAGAGAAAACATGCCTTCGGAGCTTGGACCAAAGGTGACTTCAAAATCCGCAGGTAATAACTGCCTGCGCCAGTTGTCAGAATGACCTCGGGGAGATCAAACGGCTCCGCAACGGCTTGAAAAATTACCGTTACCCTGCGCTGGGCCGCTTCACCTTCGCTGAATGCCCACGAAACAGTGGGTTCAGCCCACGACCGTCGGAATTCTTACCGCCTATAAATAGGGGTTTACCGCGTGCGGCTTCGGCACGCTCTCATTTGCTTTCTTCTCATTGCCTTACAACCTTCACTCTCTTCTCATTTGGCCCTCTCCAGCGTGTGTCCTGTTACAAGGGGCTTGGACCTGCTTTTATAGGCACACAGGCCTTAAGGAAAGGACCAAAATGCCCTCTATAAGCCCTAGGCTCATAGGGGTAAAAAGGGGAAAAAGGAGATAGCTACTATACAAAAGTGCTTTACAGCTTTACAGATGTGTCAGGCAACGTCACATCTTGACTAGCTAGATGACAAACTATGGGCAGAGGGGCCCTTGGTACGACTTCTACACTGTAGCGGGGCGCAAATATCTTATGGGTTCGGAGTAGAGCCGGAGCTCCGAACCAGGGCCTCCGAACAGGGGCCTCCGAACTGGAGCCTCCGAACCAGGGCTCTGGACCGGGCCTCCGAACCAGGGCTCCGGGCTGGGCCTCCAAACTGGGGCCTCCGAATTGGGGCCTCTGAACCAGGGCTCCGGTTTGGACCTCCGAACCATGGCTCCAGACTGGGCCTCCGAACTGGGGCCTCCGAACTGGGGCCTTGGCTTTGAATCGGCTGGAGAGGGTCTGGAGACTAGCTCTGAGGAGCTCCGAAGGGAGCTCGAAGGTTAACTCCGAACCGGGCTCGAAGGCTAACTCCGAAGAAGGCCTAGAAGCTGGCTTCGAAGTTAGCCTGAGACTTGGCTTCTGGCGGTCTTCAAGGAATCTTGAGGGCTTCTATCTGGAGGGCTCCGAAGGACCTCGCTCCAGAGGGCTTCGACGGAGCTTGGGGGGCTTCGCCCCGGCAGGCTCCGAAGGGTACCTTGGGACCTGGAAACAACTTCTTTGGGAAGATACAGGCTTCGACAGTGCTAGGCTCTAGGCCGAAGGCTGTCAGAGGCTGACGTCATTTGGCCCCTGTTCAAGGGAAACCTATTCCCCCAACAGAAGCCCGTTCATATTGTTACAAGATGATCGTACGTAGGAGAAGCCAATGGAGATAAGGTGCAGAAAAAGAAGATGATGATTATCTGGAATCGGTTAAGATAGAGTGCTTGGACAGCAAGTCTCCAGACTATAAATATGTATCCCTAGTTAGCTTAGAAAAAAACACATCTCTGTTAACCAACTACTCGGCGCATCGCCACCCTTGGCTTCCAAGGTTTATTTCAGCGGGGTTCGGCACTCAGAGCTGGACTGCATCATTTTGATCTCCAGCGAAGAGGTGAGTCTCGCCACCCCCGACGTCCGTACTAATTAGATCGGTATCCTCATGGCTGTATCAATTTGATCTCTTGAGGTGAACATTGAAACAGTACGGTCGCCGATTGTTCTTGGTGTATTAGCTAGGTCTAAGGCTGCATCAGTTCAGTTTGATCTCTTAGATTGATGTGATCTAGGTGTAATAGTTTGAGGCTTCACCGGTTAAGTCCGATATCAGTCCAGTGCTCACCCTATCGACGCTCGCCCCGGCACCCAACTGGCCCGAGGACCTGAAGCGAGTGAATGTGGCCTTGTCAGCGATTGGGTGCTTTATTGTGCGTGGGGACATGTGATTAGGAGAGACGAGGCGAGACAGCTCGTGGCTCAGCTGAGCCCGAGCCGAGCCCATTTTTGGCTCGCCTAGCTGTCCGAGCCAAGCCTGGCTCGACTCGGTGAAATAGCGGCTCGGCTCATTGCCATTCTATGTGCTTACACTCGAAATTCTGAGCGGCGAAGCTACCAAAATATTGTGGTGACATAGATGTTGACATAAAGATTTGGTAAAAATCTAGGCCCACAAAAGATGTCGTGCGGTCAACAAAAGTCAAGGAGGTTCGGTCAAAGATGGTCAACGAAGCCTGTCCATGCTGTTAAAACATGACTGGATGCAAAGGAGCCGATGGAGATAAAAGTGAGAAGATAAAGGTGATCCATAATCGGTTAAGATAGATTGCTTGGACGACAAGTCTCCGGAGTATAAATATGTATCCCTTAATTAGATTAGAAACACACAACTCTGTCAAACAACTCTTCGGCGCATCGCCACCCATAGCCTCCCAAGGTTAATCCCGGTGGGATTCGGCACTCGGAGCTGGGCTGCATCGTTCTGATCTCTGGCGAAGAGGTGAGTCCCGCCAACCCCGTCGATCGTATCGACTAGCATAGTGTCCTCACGACTACATCAATTTGATCTCTTGAGGCATCGGCTGAAACAGTACGATCGCACGTTTATCTCGGTGTATTGGTTAGGTCTAAGGCTTGCATCAGTTTGATCTCTTAGATTGATGTGATTTGAGTGTGGTATTTTGAGGTTTCATCGGTTAGGTCCAACATCTCTTTCTATTGTATCTTCTTCATGTTGTATACCATTCATCTAAATAAAGTATGCCCGATACTTTGAAGTATTGTTAAGTTCATCGTGACTAGTTACTATCTTAGTTAAGTACAATCTTGTTATTGTGATGATTTTGATGATACCGACATGTTATCTGGCATGTTTTATTTATTTCTATCGTAGTATAAGCCGATAGGTTATTTTCAATTCAACGTCATATCTTATCCACTATTGGGGAATGCTCATCGGCCCATATGTATGAACTGCCTATCTCATTGGCCGATGGCACATTCGTCCTAGTTGCTCTGCCTTGGTCATCAACCTCGTGGCCGATCGGCGTTATCCACTCATGGTTATTTTATCCTCCATGTGGTCATCGACTTGGCAGCCGATTGGGTTTTCTACTAACGATATTTTCTCTATTTCCTTATCAGTTGCAGGGTCAAACTAATTGGCACGCTTAGAACCCTTTTTCTAAGATTGTAGGACCTACACTGGAGTTAAGTAGATCTCTCAAGCCACACGTGTGTCAAAGTGTGACCGAAAAAGACACAGACCTTGATGAATTCACCCGCTCCTACACCCTCACCGTAGAGGCTAGCGGGGGTGAATAAGACACGATGGAAAAATGTTTCCCCCTCGCCCTTGAAGAGATTGTACTTCGGTGATTCTAGTCTTTAAAACTAGGCTCCATAAGGTCCTGGAAGCACTTAAACAAAAAGTTCACCAATAACTTCTAGGGGACCTTCGTCGCGGCGATGTGTACCGAAAGTCTCTTTCATGTCAAGCAATAATCAAGGAAGATGTTGTGACAGTATTCACAATGTTTCACATATATGAAGTCCCAGATCAAGGGACTTTCTATGTCCTCAATCATTGACGCTGCCCGCGAAGGCTTCACCAACCCTGGCCTCATCCACAAACTCCATCGGAAGTCTATCTCTTTGGTGGCACAACCTATGACATACTTCGAAGAGTACGCGAGATCAAAAGAGGGGTAACTTTAGAGAACTGTGACCATCAGCCAAGTTCGGGCCCCCGAGACTAAGATCCCCAAAGTTAGGGCCCAAAGCCCTCCTAGGTCGGCCCTATTGGAGCAGCGGTCATCAGAATGTAGGTGGAGTCATAAGCACTTTTTCTTAGAAGTGCTGAACATCGTCGCAGCAAAGGCTCTAAAGTACTAGCAGAACCGGGGCGGTAGCTGAGGGGGTGGATCGAGGCCTCCTACAAGACCCTCCGCCCTAAGCCTAACCTTCTTCTATAATGTCCACGAAGAAAACCAGAGTCATAACACCGACAAATGCAAATCCATATTGGCCCTAAGGACGAGTATCTTGAGTGGGCCAATGGCTGAGGAACTATTGACCGAGAACCCCGACCTCCTGTCCCAAGCTAGTTCAAACCTGAAAGGATACTGATGTCACCTAGAGGGGGGGTTGAATAGACGTTCCTAAAAAATTCTCACAGAAATATTAGTTTTTGTGATTCGTCTTGAGAGTTCATTTGAAATCTTCTTGTGATTTTGTTGCTTCATCTTTTGAGAAGATTTTGGGTAGTTGAGTTTGTGGTTTTTGTTGAAAATCTTGAGGGAAAAGATTCAAGTGGGCAAAGATTTTCATGAGCCTTGAATCCCAAACCCTAGAACTCTCCATCTCCTTCAAGTAAAAATCTAGAGTGAATCTTTGCGATTCCACTTGAGAGTTCTTTATAATATTCTTGCATATTTATTGACACACCTTTTGAGAATATTTTGAGTTGTTGGGTTGATTGCTTTTCTTGAGAAATCTTGAGCACAATGATTTGAGTTGGAAGATCGTCAATGCATTTGTTACTTTTAGAGGTGCTACCTCCTAGATGGCTTGGCGTCGCTCTACGAGCATCCAAGAGATTGTAGAGTGCCTTGAAAAGTTTTTAAAAGCCCACCTTGGCATCAATAAGGTAACTCGCAGAAAATCTAAGCTTAGCATTAGCTAAGGCTTGGTGAGGACAAGGGTTGAAAGAGACCCGACCTATCGAGGTCCCTCAATGGAGACGTAGGATTGGTGGATCCAAACTCCGATAAATATATACTTGTGTTCTTCATGTTCATGAGCTAGTCCATCATATTCATACATGTTTTAACCCAAACTATGAACTCGTGCTTGTTTGATTGCTATTAATGAATGTGCTAGCTTCATAACACCTATTAGAACTTGCAAGAACAATTAGTTTGAACAAGAACTCATTAGAGGCTACTAGATTTAAAGTTTATCGGTTAATTAAGTTTATTGCTTGTTTTTGCCCGATCTCTAAATCTATCCCATGGATATATTTTTCCTTGCATGGACATACTCCTAACAACTAGTTTGTTGAAGATCATGGGCCTGATGGCTCTAGAAGTGATGAGTGATTGTCAACAAAAGTCAATAGAACGAGATGAGGAGAAGTGAAGACCTTCCTTCCGTGTCTTGACCGCGTGTGATTAAGGTACATGGGCAGCACGCGACTACCGGGCAGAGGGGCCACGGAGTCCGACTGCCCAATCTAGGTCCATGGGCCAGGAATGGCAGGGGATCCGCTGGTCTGTTGACTGGGTTTGACTCAGGTAAATGGGCGGCGAGCGATTACCGGGCTGAGGGAGCCATGGAATCGGGTTTCCCAATCTGGGTACCTGGTACGAAGATAGTGGACACTTTGTCGGTTTAGGCGCAAAACCGATGCCCCAATCCGGAACGCTCATCAGAGATCCGAAGGTCCTGAAGTCAAGCCGTAGATGCTATGAAAGCTCCGCGTCAGGACAAGTTATCTTTAGATAGGATTTTACTATTTTGCCCATTGAGCCCGCAGTTTTATTTTTGTGTCCGTGTGTAATTTACCCTAGGGTAAATGTGTCTTTTCCACTTTTTGGACTGCCTATATAAAGGCCTTATATCCCCCTAGGGTTTTTAACTCTTCCAATGCAAAAATCATGAGTTCACTTTTTTTCCTTTATCCCTTCTTCTTCCTGTTGCTAGCCACCACACAATGTTCGTTCTATTCATAGCGCAAGGATCCCCATCGCCGTTTTTTCTAGGGATTCCCTGTTCTGGTTTTATTCCATTCCGATTTTCTCCGGGTGTCCATCGCACGACGCAAGGTCATTTCACAAGCATTCCGCGCAACGCACTACACTCGGTGCATGAGCCTCAGTAGGAACGGAGTACGACATCACTTGCGTGGAGGCTACTGACTCGTGGGAGCAGAGGCATGTTGCTGCATCGCTGTCCTAGGCGCCGTGTTCGCTCGGCACAGCGGTGCGCAAGAGCAGCATAGTGCCGCCAAGGATGCATGGTGATGGGCAATAGGGCGTGCGAAGACCTTGGGTGCACGAGCCGCGGAGGCCACGCGGTAGAAGCACTAGAAACATCTACAACACAAGATCAAGCACAGTGATCCATTCATTCCTCGTTTTGCGTGCATTTGCATTGATTTTCAATGAATATTTTGTTGTTGATTAAATAGACGCAAGCACTTTATTTTCAGATTGCACTATGAATGTTTGTTGATATATCTTTGTATCCTTAATGCTTTTTGGATCATCTATGAGCACAATTTATCATCTGTACTTATTTCGTCTGATTAAATGCTTGTGTATTGTTGATAGTTTTACATGTGCTAATTGAAATGCCTGTGAACTGTAAGCTTGATGGAATATGTGTTGAATATGATGTTTGATCTATGAGTAGTCTAAATCTTCCTTTAAATACTTTGGTGGTGTCTTTTCGATTAGGACACCGATCGTTTTTAGGCTAGATTATTTTTAGTGCTTGAGATTTGTTTTGTTTCTGCTGGGTGTATTTTGAGGAGCGTTGGGTGTTAAGGGTAGGCCATCGCTTCGAAAGAATTTGTTGATGCGCCCATTCAGCCCCTTTGGTCGCTACTCTCGGTCCTACATCTACTTCCTGTAGTTGATCGGTTGCGGTGAGGCCTTGACCGAGTTTACCTTCTACTTCGTTTGTGTCGCCTTCAAAGGGTAAGCTTAGGTTGTTCATTGTTAATTGATTTTACTCCATCATTTGATATTTCGAGAAAATCACCGTCTCAAGCTCTGCCGGACAAATAGACAACTTCTTCCATCTCCTATACCAATAAATCAGCTATTGCTACATTAACCGATTTATCGGCGGGGACAATTTCCACTAGATCGCCGACCCACTGCATGAGGCTCTGATGCATTGTTGACGGGATGCAACAATTCACATGAATCCAATCACGCCCCAACAATAGGAGTAGGATACCTTTTCTTTTATGACAAAGAAGGTAGTCGACATGGTCTTGCTCCTAACCGTCAATTATGCATTTAGCACCCCCATTGTTTGTAACGAATTGCCGCCGAAGTCCCTCAGTACCATATTGGTTTTGATGAGATCCTCTGGCCCTTTCCCTAACTTTCAGAAGGTGGCATATGGCATCAAGTTGACAACTGCCCCTCCAGCTATCATCATCTTGGACATTAGCTTCCCGTTGACCAAACCCTTGATGTAAAGAGGTCTCAGGTGCCGATGCTCATGATCTTATGGCTTGTCGAATACCGTCGACTGTGGGGTCAACGCTAGTTGGGCCATTGTATCGGCCTGCTTGGCGTCGTCTTCAGGAGTGCCCCGATACTCCACATGGAGGAAGAAAACCATGTTTACCCCTGCAACTTTCTTATCATCATGATCGGCCTTGTCTTTCACCCGCCATTCACTTTTGATCCTTCGGGGCCGATCAGTCTCGTTCCTCTAACTCTAAATCTTCAGTTCTCTCTACCGTAGCCGTTGTACTCTCCTTTTCTGATTCTTTGTGAAGATCCCACTAGGGCACCACTATGGCTTTCGTAACAGTGGCGCTACCGTCGGTCAATTGACTAATGTCCTCGACGTTGATGGGGCCAAGCCTT
Organism: Zizania palustris; assembly: GCA_019279435.1. Classification (NCBI taxonomy): domain Eukaryota; kingdom Viridiplantae; phylum Streptophyta; class Magnoliopsida; order Poales; family Poaceae; genus Zizania; species Zizania palustris. The sequence continues at coordinate 51,452,996 of JAAALK010000285.1, read as the reverse complement.
CCGAGTATCAATGCTCTTGGCGGTGACAACCTACGATGAGTGGCCGACCCCTCCTGATTATGCGGCCTCAGTCCTATCAGTGCGAGGGTCATGGTAGCCTTGCCACCTACCGTCGCTACCAAACTCAAGGTAGTCATTCATCGATGACAAACGCAACCCTTCATTCCAGAAGAATCTAAAGAACTCACAATTCCAATGGGGGTTGAATCATGAGTACTCATGATCGTCCTAGCTGTCCACACTTTCTCTTTACTTTCATTTGTACTTCCCGATCAGGTCCGAGGAAGTGACACTACTGCTAGCTCGCATACTCTTCTTTGCGTGTCGGTCGTCAACATGTTGTGCATGAACCATGTTGACTGGGAAAGGATTGCCATCAATACTCATCATGTTTTTTCCATCATCGAACTTGATTCGGGCTTGCTCCACGTCTGATTGGATTTTCTACCTAAACACCTTGCATTCGTTAGTGTGGTGCGACAGGGAGTTATGCCACTTACAATATTTCTTCCTCTTCAACTCATTGATAGGTGGTATCATGTGATTAGGTGGCAACTGTATTTTCTTTTCTTTGAGCAATAGGTCAAATAACCTATTGGCCTTACTGATGTCGAAATCATACTTTTCTTATTTATCAGTTGCCTTTACACAAGGACAAATGATCTGATTCTTGTTTCGGGTCCACTCGGCCAAGCCGACCTCCGCATCGGACCTACTGTCCTCATTAGAGTCAGAATGGAACTGCCTGAGTGATGAGCATAGGGACGTGCAAAAGGGTTGCCCGATCTTTCGATAGGTACAATTGAGGTGATCAATGGACGTTGATGCTTTTAAGGCTTTCGATCAGAGATCGAAACCTTGTATTCGCTACACCCTCTCGTCTAGTCACTATCAACCACACATTCATGTAGTCAACCTCACCACAAAGGTTTTGATCCTGCAAATCAATCATAGAACTTTGCAAGAACAAGGTAAACGTAATCTGAAATTGAAGATGATAATCTAAAGATTCGAGGTTTGGGATTTTACAAACCGGTATATGGTGAAACTGCGACATCAGAATAATCTAAGCAAAATTCAACCTTAACTATGGCGGTTGCCAACTATTTATAGAGTTTACAGTACCTAAGGCAAGAGCCATGCCTTAGGGGTATGGGCCATGCCTTAGAAAGTCTCAATCCTAACAGACTCATGATCCTGACAAAACTCAGACTTATCTTAGTTGGATGCCTAGCTGTGGATCACGACTTCGTACGCATATCAGCCTGATGATGGAAGGAGGCCATCATCCGACTGGTGGCCGATGCCGATAGTGGTAGTAGTTAGCTGTCGACTACGAGCCGAGTGGTGGTTGTATGTTGTGAGAAGGCGACAGTCAATGGTCAGTCGATCAGCCTGATGGCTAGTGGAGATCGTCGTAATGGCCGATATCAAAAGCGATCGACCGATGATGGTGGTAATCGGCCTGATGGATTATGCTGATGAAGGTTGATGCCAATGGTGATCTGAGTGGTGGTCGATGCCAATGGGGGTCGCAGTCAGCAATCGGCCGATCCAACATTTCTTCTCATATGTTCCTGAGTATAATACAATCATAACCAGAACTTTGTAATCCATTCATAGGCGAATCTACCTGAGAAATAAGGAGCAAATTCACTTGATAATTAAGTTGATGAACTCAAGCATGAGTCATCTGTCCTTGGTACTCTGGTGTGGGTGTATTGGCCGTAGGGATGTCCTCATCATCCTCCCATTCTTGAATTGGAGTCGTCCTCGACTCATCGTCAAGCTCGTCACCCAAGTAGCATTTCAAATCAGCGAAATTAAAAATGTTGCTAATGCCATAATCTACAGGTAATTCAATATTGTATGCATTATCATTTATCTTGGACAGAACTTTAAAAGGTCCAATAGCATGAGGCGTCAACTTAGATTTTCGTAAAGCAAGAAATCTATCTTTCCATAAATGTGGCCATACCAAATCTCTTGGTGCAAAAATAACTTCTTTTCTACCATGGCTACCAGACAGATGGTATTTGGCATTCATATGCTCTATATGTTCCTTGGTTGTTTTATGCAGTTGGAGGACAAACTCAACATTTGTTTGGCCAAATGGTAAAGATAATAAATCAATCGAAGCATGAGGGTTAAAACCGTATACCACTTAGAATGGATTTAGCTACGTGGTATAGTGTAGTGATCGATTGTAGGCAAACTCTACATGAGTTAGACACTCTTCCCACATCTTCAAACTGGTCTTCAACATAGCTCACAACATCGTAGATATGGTTCCGTTCACCACTTCAGTTTAACCATCAGTTTGGGGATGACAGGTGGTGGAAAACAGAAGCTTGGTCCCCAATTTGTGCCATATTATCCTCTAGAAATGGTTGAGGAACTTCGTGTCTCGATCAGAAACAATTGTGTGAGGCACTCCGTGAAGACGAATGACTTCCCTGAAAAATAAATCAGCAACTATTGTAGCATCGTCGCTCTTTTAACAAGGAATGAAATGCGCCATTTTAGAGAATATATCCACAACCACAAAGACACTATCGCTCCCCTTCTTAGTTCTAGGTAATCCTAAAAATCCATAGAAATATCTTCCCAAGGGACACTAGGGGTAGGTAAAGGCATGTATAAACCATGGGGATTAAGACGAGACTTAGCTTTGTTGCAGGTGGTGCATCGGGCTACATAGCGCTCCACGTCGTGCCTTGACTTAGGCCAAAAGAAATGGGTGGTCAGCACATCCTCTGTTTTCTTCACGCCAAAATGTCACATCAATCCTCAACCGTGTGCTTCTTATAAGAATAGAAGATGAACAGAACTGGCAGGGACACACAGTGTTAGCATGATATAGTAATCCATCATTTAGAATGTAGTTGTGCCAAGTTCTTCCTTCTCTGCATATAACTACTTAATTGTCTCTAATCCAAAAATTCTATGATCAAGTTGAGACAACAAGGTGTATCGGTGAGACATGGCATCATCAATTATATTATCTTTTCCCTTTTATTCTTAATGATGTAAGAGAATGCTTCAATAAATTCTACCCATTTGGCATGCCATTTGTTCAAATTAGCTTGACTTCTAATGTGTTTCAAAGACTCATGATTGGAATGAATGATAAATTCTTTCGGCCATAAGTAGAGGAGTTCAAGCTAGGACCAGATAGCTTTTCACTAAAATAGGTGATCGACTTACCTTCTTGTACTAAGACGCCGCTGATCCCGATCCCACTAGCATCACACTCAAGTTCAAAGACCTTGCCAAAATCGGGTAGTTGGAGTAGTGGTGTGTGGGTCAGCATCCTCTTCAGCCGATTGAAGGCGTCTTCATGGGCCCTTCCCCATTGAAAAGGGGTGACCTTCTTTGTGAGTTCATTCATCGGGGCAGCGATAGTGCTGAAATCGTGCACAAATCTTCTGTAGAAACCCACCAATGGGAGAAAACTCTTCACTTGTGTGACTGTTTTAAGAGTTCTCCAACTCTAGATCGCGTCTATCTTGGTCTCATCGACTTCAATACACTGCGGGGTCACAACATATCTAAGAAAAGAGACTTGATCAGTGCAAAATGTGCACTTCTTGATGTTACCAAACAGACGTGCATTCCTTAAAGTAATAAAAATAGCACATAAATGTTCCTTATGTTCTCCTATCGACTTGTTGTAAATGAGGATATCATCGAAGTACACTACCACAAATCGTCCAATAAAGTTATGTAAAACCTCATTCATTAGTCGCATTGTCGGGGATATGATCTAGGGTACCCCACCAAGTGCTTTCACTCGGTTCACCGACTGCTGGCTAAGCTAGCCCATGAAGTACTTCCCGACCGCTAGGCCTTCCACTCGGGAGCGAATGCGCCCGAGTGGTGAGACGTAAACGGTCCTCCTAGAGCCATCCGCCCAATTGTTGTCTCCAATCAATGCCAACAGTTACCCTAATCAACATTGATGTCTCTATGACAGTAATTAGCGCTATTTAGAGGTAGTTATGCTGGTAGTTATGCGGCTATTTCTGCAACCTATCAATGTTATGGTTAATTATTGTAACTCCCCAATCCTTCTCATATAAAAGGATTAGGGGAGGCCCTGAGAAGGGCACATTATGCTAAGACCCATGTTGGGATCGACTCATAGGATCGCATCTATAGTGCCTGGATTTAATAAAATCCAGACATTATTGAATTTCCACAGAAAAACAATAATAACAAGATGTTCATCACGCGACAACGTACATACGACAATCATCCGTGGTTTGCATACCACATTATTACACAGGTGTAAAATTAAAAGAAACTATAGAAATAAAGCTAGACGATAAACATCTCTGCCAGTCTCGCGTCCTTGACTGGGTTGCTACTTCAGACCATCCTCCTCACAGTATGCAGTCCATGAAGTGTTTTTCCAATAGGTATGGGTACAAAAGTACTCAACAAGCCACCGAAAATGCAATACTAATACATGATAGTAACAAGGGAATGATAAGGATTTAAAGTGCAGAAAAGTACTTTTTTAAGTTGCAGCATTTAATGTAGTCATGTTTAATTGTACAGAATAATAAACATTAACAATGCAACATCATCTAACTCAAGGAGTACAATCATCCCTCCTCGCTCAATAGTACTTACATGCCAATTCATCATGCAACACTTATAAATATAAACTAACTACAAGATATCACGCAACCCGCCCTTGACCATGGCCTCGGATTTTCAAAAAGATTTAAACTCTGATCAGAGGTGTACTACTGTACCCACAAGGCACGCACACATCCCTGCACACCAAAGTGTATCGAGATGACCCATACCATGAGAACTCGTGCAAAAACACCCACTCTAGGTATCGCCGGCGCGCCAGCGCATTGGACAACGTAACACACCCTTTTGCGCCTCATCGGTACATGTCACCCGCAGGTACTATTTGACCCATCTCCAAATGGTGCCTCAAGTTGGAATGCCCCATACCTCTAGTTAGGACTTACCCATTAGACTTGTGGTTAGTACGGAAGTGTATTGCAATGGATCCCATAGACCGGTCCTTATAGTGCCCCGGGTGCGACTAACCAATGCCCTCGCTTGCACCCAGAACCCACCATGCTAAAACCAAAACTCCATATCCAAAAGAATTCTAGGGGTGAGAGAAATCATGGGGATCATATAAGAGAATCAAAATCTCTACGACTCATTTTTAATCTATTGTGGTTGTATCGATACATTGGACACTATCTAATAATAATACTATTATGGTGACAAGGAGTTTTTGGCTCAATAGCATGGCTTGGGTTTGCACTTCAAGGTCGGGGATCTAAATAAATATAATGTAAGGCTTTCAATTTGACTAATGCATTTATAACCTATGGGTTTTAGCGATATTTTAAGAAAACTAGGTTCAATATGCTCAAAATTTAGTGTGGTGACTTGCCTTGCTCGGCAAAGGGTGATGGTGGAACTTTCGAGAAGTACTCCAGCTCTTAAATTACGTCATAGTCTTCATGGCACACAAAACGAGAACAACAAACAATTTAAACACAATAAAATAAACAGTACAACCATTTCAATAAAATGGGCTAAAGTGGTAGAAAAATAAAAGAGAGTCTTTCTGAAATCGAAATGATGAAATTTGGAGTTAAAATGGAGTGAATATGAATTTCTAAAGTTTAAAACAATACTCTTGGTTTTATTTTAGATAACAAACAGTACAAATATGTCAAGTAAATTGGTCAAGTATATAGAGAATAAAAAGATGAATTTTCTAAAATTTGAATGGTAAAATTTGGAGTTAATTTGAAGAAGTTATGAATTTTTGAAGTTTAAATCAATTTCTGGAATTTAATTTACACCTTAAAACAGTTGCTGGTCCAAGATGAGCCAAGTCCACTATGAACCTGCGCACTGTGTGCGTGAGCCGGATCAAGATCAGCTGTCGGATCGAGATCTGGCGGCCAAATAAAGCGCAAGTGTTTTAAATGAAAACCAACAGCTGAGATTAAAACAATCGAACCGATACGGATCTACGACCCAGATTTAATTAAGATCTAACGGTTGAGAGCGGGTGATACCGCTTCGATCGGACCGACGGTCCAGACTGAACTCAAGCGGGTTCTAATCTTAGCCGTTCGCTTCTGATCGAGTGGTGGTAGTTGACTCCGACTCGACACGGGTAATTACCCATGCCAGTCATCTTCTCCGGCGATGGCGATAGCCGGAGGCCAGACCTAACCACTGAAATGGAATCATAACGGTGCAGCGGTCACGAGGGTATCGGAGATAGGGCTCGGGGTCATCGGGGCATGGCCGGCATCGAGCGGGTGCGGTGAAGGTGTCCGGGTCATCAGCGGGGACGATGCTCCGGTGGTCTTCGGCGGGAATGGAGTGGTGGCCAGGGTCGGGGAAGCGTTGGCGATCATGGTAGTGCGGTCGACGGTGGCAGAGGAGGGCTCCAGCTCCAGCGAGCGACAGCTTGAGTGCGAGCAGACAGGTGGCGCTAAAATTGTGTTCGGGCGCTCGGGAATACGAAGGCTATGCTGTGCAACAGGGGCTGAATGCAGATGTGGTCGGGGGGTTTTATAAGGGCGTCGACAGTAAAGGAGGCAGGCCGAATACAAGGAAAACAAAGGAGTACTTTCCATACGTCGGCGAGTACCTTCCATGCATGCGTACGCTGATCTCGGGGCGATTACACATCAGAGTAAAGGGGGAAACGATGATTACGGGGAATTCAATGCCGACACTAATTTAAGGTAATGGGGCCGGCGACGAGGAGATTGCGGAGCTAGGGTTTCGGCCGATGGGATTTGGGGACGAGGTGACGTGGGGAAGACAAAACTGATAGTGGGGGGCCACTGTCAGCGGGTGCGTGCGGGCCCGGGTGTAGCAACGGTCGATGCTGACGAGTGGGGGCGCCTAGTCAGCGGGCGGAGAGGGTCAGCGCCGACAGGTTGAGTCGGGCTCAGGCACGCGTGCAGAGAGAGGGAGGGACACTGACAGGTGGGCTCCACCTATCAGGGAGCGGCACGGGGCTTAAGCGAGCTAGGCCGTCCTGAGGGGAGAGAAAGGGGGAGTGCAGCCCAAGACTGTTTAAAATATATTTCTGAATAAAAATAATTGTTGAAATTAGTTTAAAATTTATGGGCTCCTTGCAAAGGTCCTAAAAATTTGTAAACATTCTCAAAAATATATCTTGGTCTTAAGATCATAATATAATTTTCTCATACCTAGGTTTGGATTATTTCTCTAGATTCCTATTTATTTGGACTTTTTCAGCTTTGTGACAAATTAAAAATAATCCTTTTCCAGAAAGTATATTTATAAATTTTATTTTTACCTTTGAAAATTTGGGCTGTTACAAACCTATCCCCCTTATAGAGAATCTCGTCCTCGAGATTCAAAAAGCTCCTCGAATAACTCAGGGTATTTGGTCTTTAGCTCTTCCTCTTTTTCCCATGTGGCTTCCTCGATGGGGTGGTTACTCCATTGGACTTTACAGAAGCGTATGACTCAGCTCATGGTTACCCTTTCTTTGATCTCTAGGATTTGAACCGACTTCTCGATGTAGGTCAGGTCTTCTTGGATATTGAGCTATTGGAGGTCTGCCTGTTCAGTGGGCACTCGAAGGCATTTCTTTAGCTGAGAGACGTGAAACACATCCTGGACACCTGCCAAAGATGGTGGTAGCTCCAACTGATATGCTACTTCTCCTTGCCGATGAACGACCTTGAAGGGTCCAACATAGCGGGGAGCTAACTTTCCTTTCATGTTAAACCTCTAGTACCTCAGAGAGGAATGACTCGGAGATATACATAATGGCCTTCTTCAAAAGCTAAGTCTCTCCATCGGTTATTGGCATAACTCTTCTATCGGGACTGAGCTATCTTTAGTCTATCTCTAATGACCTTAACTTTCTCTTCGGCCTCTCGCAGAATATTTGTCCTGAATAGTTAAGATTCACCGGTTTGATCCCAGAGTAGCGGCATTCTGCACTTACATCCGTATAATGCCTCGAACGGTGACATCTGCAGGCTGACCTGATAGTTGTTATTGTAGGAGAACTCTGCATAGGGCAAACTCTTGTCCCACATTACACCAAAGTCTATGGCATAGGCTCTAAGCACATCCTCCAATACTTGGTTCACCCTTTTTGTCTGACCATCGGTTTGTGGATGATAAGTCGTGCTGAAGTTCAGCCTAGTGCCGAGCTCTTCCTAAAGGTTCTTCCAAAACTTGGAGGTGAATTGACTACCTTGGTCGGACACAATCTTCTTTGGAATCCCGTGTAAACACACGATCCGGGTCATGTATAGCTCAGCTAGCTTCGATCCACTATACGTCGTCTTGACGGGAATGAAATGAGCCACCTTGGTGAGTCGATCGATGATCACCTAGATGGAGTCATATCCGGTTTGGGTCCTGGGCAGTCCCATGATGAAGTCCATTCCTACTTATTCCCACTTCCATTTGGGAATCTTGAGGGGCTGCAATAACCCGGTAGGTCTCCGGTGCTCCGCCTTGACTCGCTGACAAGTGTCAGACCTTGCCACATATTCAGCTATCTATCTCTTCATGCCGACCCACCAATATTTCTCCTTTAGGTCCTGGTACATCTTAGTACTCTCAGGATGTATGGAGTCCAAAGTCTCATGGGCTTCCTTGAGAATGAGAGCCTTCAGCTCGGTCTTGTTGGGCACACATATCCTGTTTTCGAACCATACGATGCCATTCTCATCTTCGGAGAACCCTGGGGCTTTAACCCTCCTCATATTCTTTTGGATTTCTAAAATGTCGGGCTCTTCCTTTTGTGTCTCATGGATCTGGTCCATCAAGACAGGCCTTACTTCAAGTGCAGCAAGGTGCTCCCTAGTGGTGATCCCTAAGTTCAATCTTTCCATCTCCTTTTATAACAGAGGGGTCTGATCTTGTACAATGATGCCGTTGTAGTATCCCTTCTAGCTTAGAGCACCTGCCACTACATTCGCCTTTCCAGGATGGTAATTGATGCCTAAGTCATAATCCTTGATCAGTTCCAACCATCTTCTCTGCCTGCGGTTCAGATCTGGTTGGGTGAATATGTACTTGAGACTCTTGTGCTCGGTGAAGACTTCACACCTGTTATCCACAAGGTAGTGCATCCATATCTTCAGCACATGAACCACTGCTGCTAACACCAAGTCATGAGTCGGGTAGTTTAGCTCGTGGGGTCTCAGTTGCCGAGAGGTGTAAGATATCACCTTCCCGTCTTACATCAAAACAAACCCCAATCCTTGACGAGAGGCATCATAGTAAACATGGAAGTCCTTTCGTATGTCTGGTAAGGTCAAAACCGGGGCTGACACAAGCTTCTTCTTGAGGGTCCAAAAGAATTCCTCACAATCTGGAGTCCATTCAAACTTCACTTTCTTCTGCAACAATCTAGTCATGGGCTTGGCTATCTTGGAAAAGTTCTCAATGAATCTGCAGTAATATTCGGTCAGTCCTAGAAAACTCTGGATCTTGGACACATTTGTTGGCTGCAACCAATTGGTCGCTGCTTCCACAGTGGTCGGGCCCACTACTATTCCTTCGGCAGATATGACATAGCCGAGAAATTTTACCTCAGATGACCAAAACTCGCACTTGCTATACTTAGCATACAACTGTTGCTCCCTTAACTTTCCCAAGGTTAGACGGAGATGGGCTTCATGTTCTTCCTTGGTCTTGGAGTAGACGAGTATATCATCGATGAACACCACAATGAACTTTTCCAAGAACTCCATGAAGACAGTGTTCATCATGTTCATGAAGAATGCGGGCATTCGTGAGTCTGAACGACATCACAGTATACTCATATAATCCATAACGGGACATGAAGGTAGTCTTGGGGATGTCCTCTTCTCTGATTCTTAGCTGATGGTAGCCTGACCGGAGATCGATCTTGGAGAACACTGAGGATCCCTTCAACTGATCAAACAGGTCATCGATTCGAGGTAGTGGGTATTTGTTCTTGATGGTCACCTCGTTCAAGGCTCTATAATCTACAAACATCCTCTTGGTCTTGTCCTTCTTCATGGCAAAGATGACTGGTGCACCCCAAGGTGAGGTACTCGGTCGGATGTATCCCTTATGCTCAAGTTTCTCAATATTGCTCTTCACTTCAGCTAGCTCATTTGCAGCCATACGATACGGGCGCTTGGAGATGGGTGTGGTTCCGGGTACAAGTTCTATCCTGAACTCGATGTCCCTCTTAGGTGGCATCCCTGGAAGATACTCCGGGAAGACGTCTGGGTATTCTCGGGCCGCCGACACCTCTTCTAACATCATCTGGTGAAGCGACACTCCTTTCGGGCCACGGGTAGCCAATCATGAAGGCGATAGGGACTCCTTCATTGTTGGCCACGGTGACGAACTTGCTAGCACCGTCTATCATCCCCTTGTGCTTCATCAACCAATCCATACCTAGGATGAGGTCTAGGCCCTTACAATCTATGAGGACTGGGTCGGCCCAAAATAACACCCCTTGGATTTCTACCCTTATCCTTGGGCTGAATAGATTGGCTAGGATTTTCTTGCCGGGGGTGGCGATCATCATGGGTGTGGGAAGAGGGAGTAATTTTAGGCCATTTACTTTCACAAAATCTTCAGATATGAAAGAATTTGTTGCCCCAGAAGAAAATAATACTACCGCGGGTATGAAATTTTATGTGAACATACCGAGCACGACTTCGAGGGCCCTCCTGGGCTTCTTCAGCACTAATATGGTTGACTCGGGCGCGAACCGCCTGGTTTGGTGCAACGCCTTGGGTTTTCCTGGGATGAGGGCACTGATGGGAGTAGTGCCCCTCCTTCTGGCAGTTGAAGAAGATGCCATTCTGGTCTCTTAGCATGGTGGTCTTCGCGGCTGGTGCTGGTGGAGCGGGGCGAGGATTCCCGACACTTGAGCCACTGGTAGTATACGGTGGCCGGTAAGCGGGACAAGGGTGGTAGTCAAGCGCTTGAGGTGGAGGGATGAGGCAGGGCCTCTGGACATTCCCCTAGTGATGCTTGAAGGTGATCATCTTTCTCTTCTTGAGATCCAACTTGTTTTGTTCGGTCTCTTGAAGAATAGCCTTGTTTACCAACCGTTGGAAGTCGGCATAATCTGCTGCGACGAGATGGATGGAGAGCTCATACTTCAGTCCCCTAAGGAACTTGGCTTGGCAAGCGGCATCCGTACATACTTCCTCTAGCGCATATCTGGCCAGCTGGTTGAACTCATGGAGATACTCCATGACAGTCTGATTCCCCTGCTGTAGATCCCGGAACTCTTGCTGCTTCACAGCAATGACTCCGGTAGGGACGTGAGCAGCTCGGAAGGTGATGGTGAACTCCACCCATGATACCTCGTGATCCTCAGGCTAAGACTCATGATAGTTATCCCACCATTCTGTGGCGGGTCCCTGAAGTTGGTGAGCGGCGAACGCCACTCACTCTCGGTCCGAGTACGGGAGGATATCCAACTTCTTTCCAATGGTTCTCAGCCAATCGCCTGCCTCCATTGGGTTTGTTGTGCTCGAGAAGACGGGGGGCGTCACGCACAACAACTCAGAGAGTTGGGGCGCGGGGGCGGGTGCGAGGGCTTGTTGACGAGGGGCAGGCTCCCTGTTCTGCTATAGACAGTCCAGTTTGGCCTGCTGCTGCTGCATCTATGTTATGAGGGCAGTGATCAGCTGGTTTTGATTAGCCATCATTTTCACTAGAGTGGGATGATTGGTGGTCAGCAACCCTGATTGGCGCTGACCCGTTGCACCCTAGTTGGGTACAACACTCCCGGACAGACTGTTGGCAACTTCCTCTCCATTGTTGTTGGAACCCGAGTTCTGGTTGTCAACCATTTCTGAAGACAATAACATTCCCAAGTATAAGAAAAGAACTTAGAAGGTTTTCCCCCAAAATCACTCATGGATTATTAAAAGTGATACTAAATTGTTCATTACATTAGAGCTCTTATTTTTATCCCTTCTATAGCACAAATCGCTATAGAGGGTACCACAATCATCAAAATAAAACAAAACAATCGCTATAGAGGGTAGCACAAATCGCTATAGCCTAAGGGAATCTACTCGTTGCCCAAGGCAGTCTCATTGCTCTCAGAACCACGAGTGTCCTAGGGGACGCAGAGCTCGGTGAAATTCTCAATCAGAGGGTCGGGGACGATGGAAGGCCTCAGAGCAGCGGCGCTAGAGATGGATGGTCATGCGGGTGCTAGCGGCGGAGTAGCCCTCTTCCACCTCGTAGCGAGGGGAAGCATCTCCGTGATGTCCTTCTGCAGCTGGATGATCTTGCGCTGCAGCTCGCCATTCTATTGGATCAAGCTCTTCGTCTCATGACGAAAGAACTCGATCGCCTCGTGGTGCTCCACAGTGTCGAGCACGACCTCAGTGTGAAGATCATCCATGGCCTAGAGGAGACAGGTGTGCCTGGCCATGACCGGGTCATAGTCAGAGAGGAAGCCGATGTAGATACTGCGGTGGGCACCCGAGGTACGCATCGGCACAAGGTGGAAGGAAGAGTCCCGAAGACGATCATCGTAGATCATCCTCAGCTCCGTGAGGGCCTGGAAAGCGGTGCGCTGACAAGCGACATCGAAGGTCAGGCCTTCGAGTGTCGCCGTGAAGAAGGGGAGGTTCTCTCCGGAAGCATGGATTGTGATGGAGACATCACAAGGGCTCGCGAACCCCTCCATGTACACCCCATGGAACTCAGGCTCGAAAGTGAACCCGAGGAAGGTCACCATCATCCGGAGCTCTCGGATGAATCCCTCGTGGTCCCGACAGAAGCTGTGGAGGTGGTGGATAGGCATCTACAAATAAAACAAGTTTAAAAAGTAAGGGAGAGGAAAAAATATGAAGTAGGTTTTTATGAAATAAATTTTGTAAAGCTAAGTGTTAGGCTGGTTCGTTTGGCTTATCACAGTCAAGTCGGCTCTGATACCATCTTGTAGCACCTAGATTTAATAAAATCCAGACATTATTGAATTTTCCACAGAAAAACAATAATAACAAGATGTTAATCATGGAACAACGTACATACGACAATCATCTGTGGTTCGCAGACCACATTATTACATAGGTGTAAAATTAAAGAAACTATAAAAATAAAACTAGACGATGAACATCACTGCTAGTCTCGCGTCCTTGACTGGGTCACTACTCCAGACCATCCTCCTCATAGTATACAGTCTCTGAATTGTTTTTCCAACATGTATGAGTACAAAAGTACTCAACAAACCACCGAGAATGCAATAGTAATTCAGGATAGTAATGAGGGAATGATAAGGATTTAAAGTGCGGAAAAGTACATTTTTAAGTTGCAGTATTTAATGTAGTCAAGTTTAATTGTACAAAATAATAAACTCGAGGAGTACCGTCAGCCCTCCTCGCTCAACAAACCTTGCATGCCAATTCTTCAGGCAACACTCATAAATATAAACTAACTGCGAGATGTCACACAACCCGCCCTTGACCATGGGCTCGCCTTTTTGAAAAGATTTAAACTCTAATCAGAGGTGTACTAATGTACCCACAAGGCACGCACTCATCCCTGCACACCAAAGTGTATCGAGATGACCCATACCATGGGAACTCGTGCCAAAACCTTTAGCATGAGACACTCCAACCCAATAACACCCACTCTAGGTTTCGCCGGCGTGCCAGCGCATTGGACAACGGCGCACCCCCTTTTGCGCCTCATCGGAACAAGTCACCCGTAGGTGCTACTTGACCCATCTCCAAATGGGGCCTCAAGATGGAACACCCCATACCTCCAGTTAGGACTTACCCATTAGACTTGTGGTTAGTATAGAAGTGTAATGCAACGGATCCCGTAGACCGGTCCTTATAGTGCCCCAGGTGCGACTAACCAATGTCCTCGCTCGCACCCGGAAACCCACCATGCTAAAATACTAAACCAAAACTCCATATCCAAAAGAATTCCAGGGGTGAGAGAAATCATGGGGATCATATAATAGAATCAAAATATCTACGACTCATTTTTAACCTATAGTGGTTGTGTCGATACATTGGACACTATCTAATAATAATACTATTATGGTGACAAGGAGTTTTTGGCTCAATAACATGGCTTGGGTTTGCACTTCAAGGTCGGGGATCTAAATAAATATAATGTAAGGCTTTCAATTTGACTAATGAATTTATAACCTATGGGTTTTAGCGATATTTTAAGAAAAGTAGGTTCAATATGCTCAAAATTTAATGTGGTGACTTGCCTTACTCGACAAAAGGTGAAGGTGGAACTTCCCAGAAGTACTTCGGCTCTTCAACGGCGTCGCAGTCTTCACGGCACACAAAACGAGAACAACAAACAATTTAAACACAATAAAATAAACAGTACAACCATTTCAAAAAAATGGGGTAAAGTGGTAGAAAAATAAAATAGAGGCTTTCTGAAATCGAAATGATGAAATTTGGAGTTAAAATGGAGTGAATATGAATTTCTAAAGTTTAAAACAATACTCTTGGTTTAATTTTAGATAAAAAACATTAAAAATATGTCAAGTAAATTGGTCAAGTATGTAGAGAATAAAAGATGAATTTTCTAAAATTTGAATGGTAAATTTGGAGTTAATTTGAAGAAGTTATGAATTTTTTAAGTTTAAATCAATTTTTGGAATTTAATTTAAACCCTAAAACAGTCGTCGGATCGAGATCTGGCGGCCCACAGAATGCGCGGTTGTTCTAAATGAAAACCAACGGCTAAG
>JAAALK010000285.1:51408277-51437259 GCA_019279435.1 Zizania palustris | reverse complement strand
GAGGTTAACTCGGAAACTTCGTCTTCTGAAGACGTTATATGGTCCGAAGACGAAGATGAAGCTCCAAGTAAAAAGCCTGAAAAACTTGGAAGCTGGGAAAGGAGCCCCGAACGGCTTCGAACTTGGGCCGAGCTTCAACAAGAACAAAAAGACTTTAGAGCTTCGAAGGGAGGCAAGAGAGTTAAATGTAAAGTTGTTAGAACTCCCGGCACTGGAACTAGTCGTTCCAACCCTAGCTCTAGAGATCGAAGAGGTCTTCGATTCCTTCTTGGTATGGATACCAATTTTTCATGATGTAATCTGTAATCATATTCGTTCGAATAATAAATATCGATTTAAAATTGCCTCCCTATTTAATAGCCCCTCTTTGGGTATAAGCAACTTCGAACTGTATTCAAAGATGGTTATGCGCAAAGAAAAACTTTGGAGTACAATTCTTTGGGGTTCGGAGCCCCTCTTCAATTTGAAGATCTTTTAAAATCTTATAAAATGTCTTTGACTATTTGTAGTCTGAAGAATGGCAACTTAGTACCCTTTGTTTTTTTGAAAGAAATCACTTGAGATAACTTTCAGGACACTTTAGTGTCTTAGATAATTTGTCACTTTGGACTATGTTAACAGACATTCGAAGCTCATGGCTTAAACTCTGTTCTGTTTTGGCCACCTTCGGCTCTTTTTTGCGAACTCTGTCAAACCAGTGGTTCGAAGTTCGCAGTGGTCTCTTTTACGGATGTCTACAAGCCAGTGGCTTGGACTCCGCATAGTTTGGCCACCTTCGGCTCTTTTTATGGATACCTACAAGCCAGTGGCTTGGGCTCCGCATATTTTGGCCACCTTCGGCTCTTTTTAACGGATACCTACAAGCCAGTGGCTTGGGCTCCGCATATTTTGGCCACCTTCGGCTCTTTTTACGGATGTCTACCAGCCAATGGCTTGGACTCCGTATGATGTGGTTTTGGGCTCTTTTACGAATGCCTACAAGCCGGTGGCTTGGACTCCGGATTATGTCAGCCCCCACGTCGTAAACTTGGAACCAATGATTCAAAGTCCGAAAATATGATTCAGCTTTATGACACTTCCCTCTCGGTCAACCCCGCGGTTCCAGTGCATCCACTCGGAAGCTGGAGGTTTATGAGGGGAAGGCACTATCTGAACCATATGCTTTATTAATTCAGAAGATGATTACAAGTGGTTTACAAGGAGCCCTTATGTGAAGTATCGCTTTAGGTGCTCCGCATGCCAAGTATGTGCTAATTCTTCACCTTCTAAATTAGCTAATTTAAAAGAGCCAGGGCGTCCTGAACGAACAATTAAGTATGGACCTTCCCATTTATTTCCTAATTTCCCTGGCGCTATAATGCTTCGCACAACAAGATGACCCGGTCTAAGCTCATTGATCTTAACCTTCGGGTCATACCAAGCCTTCGTCTGCTGGTGATACTTTGATAAATTGGCCACAGCTCGAAGTCTTGTTTCTTCTGATAAATCTAGCGAAGCTTGTCTTTCTTCTTCAATCTCCAGTTCGATGCTGCGAAGTGATCCTCCTTTGAGCTCCGTTGGAGTCATAGCTTCGTCTCCGAATAGTAATCTAAATGGAGTAAAACCTGTGACCTTGTTTGCGTAGTCCGAATGGACCACAAAATCTTCGGAAGTTCTTCGGTCCACAGTCCTTTTGCTAATCCTACTATCCTTCGATTTAGCCCTGACAAAATATTTCCATTGGCTCTTTCTACAGCTCCATTCGACTGAGGATGCCTCACTGCAGCAAAACATAACTGGATGCCTAGATCTTCGCAAAACTCCCTGAAAGGTTCTGCATCGAACTGTGTTCCATTATCAACTGTGAGTTGTCTAGGCACTCCGAACCGGCAAATGATATTTTTCCAAAAGAATTTCTGTACATTGTTCGAAGTGATAGCTGTTAAGGGCTCTGCTTCTACCCACTTAGAAAAATATTCAATAGCTACCACTGCGAACTTTAAATTTGCCTTAGCTACTGGAAAGGGACCAATTAAATCCATACCCCATCTGGCCAAAGGCCATACCGGAGCAATAACTTGAAGAGTTGTTGGTGGGCGATGACTTCGTCGACCCATCCACTGACATCCTTGATAAGTGCGGACCAAGCTCTCCGCATCAGCTGTTATTGTAGGCCAATAAAGCCCCTGGCGAAGTGTTTTTCCTGCCAAAGCTTGAGGGGCTAAATGGCTACCGCAAAGTCCTTCATGGATTTCTCGAAGGATTTTTTGACCTTCGGCTTGAGATATACATCGGAGTAGAGGGGAACATACTCCGGCCTTGTATAAAATACCGTTGATTATTTGATAATTTCTAGCCCTGAATTTCAATCTTGAAAGCTGTGGCTCTTCAGGCAAATTTGTCCCTCCTTGTAAAAGTTCCATGATTGAATTTTTCCAATCGGCACATGGAATGCAAAGAATCTCTGCAGAGGGAATTTGTAGCACCGAAGGTGTACTAAGCTCCTCATAGAAAGCTTCCTCTGGTATATCCACAGCTCCGGCTGCAGCTTTTGCTAAGATGTCCGCTTGCACATTTTCTGCTCTTGGTATACTCCGAATGGAAATACCCTTGAAGTGTGCTTCGATCTTACGGATTTCTTCTAAGTACTTTGCAAGCTGCGGATGTCGAACTTGAAAACTTTTATCTACGTGCTCTGCTACTATTTGAGAATCTATCTTTATAACAACTCTTGTAGCCCCTAGAGCACGTGCTTTTCGGAGTCCCAGTAGAATCCCTTCATACTCCGCTATATTATTGGTAGACTTAAAGTTGAGTCTTGCGGAGTACATTGCTCTTTGCCCTGAAGGCAAAATCAACACTGCTCCAACACCTGCTCTGGATGCTTGGAAAGCCCCATCTGAATAAACAGTCCAAACTCCGTCACTTGACTTCTCCGGAACCAAAGTTGCAGGTGGAGTCCACTCTGCTACAAAATCTGCTAAGACTTGTGATTTGATTGCTGTCCTTGCCAGAAAAGATATGCCGAAGGGTGCTAGTTCGACTGCCCACTTTCCAATTCTTCTAGTGGAGTCTTTACTTCGGAGCATATCTCCCAAAGGATACGAAGTTGTTACAATTACATTGTGAGCCAAAAAATAATGTCTTAATTTCCTCGAAGCCATTATCAGAGTATAAACGAACTTTTTGAGTTCGGAATATCTTGTCTTCGCTCCTGATAATGCTTCTGACACAAAATAAACAGGATTTTGCACCAACTTCCCATCGAAATCCATTTCTCTGACCAAGACTGCACTGACCGCAGATCCTGTAGCTGCAAGGTAAAGGAGTAGGGTTTCGTCCGCAGTAGGCACCGTGAGTGTAGCGAGATTACTGAGATATTCTTTAATATCTTCGAAGTTTTTCTGACACTCCGGTGTCCATGCAAAATCTTCGGACCCTTTCAATGCTTTAAATATAGGCAAGCTTCTCTCCGCAGACCTTGCTAAAAACCTGCTAAGTGCTGCCAGACGTCCGGTCAACGTTTGCACTTGCTTTTGATTTTCCGGAGGAGCCAACTTTTGTAGCGCAGTTATTTGAGTAGGGCTAGCTTCAATCCCCCTGCTTGAAACTAAATACCCTAACAACTTCCCAGCCTTAGCCCCGAAGATACATTTTTCAGGGTTAAGACGGATCCCACATGCCCGAAGGCTATTAAATGTTTCTGCTAAGTCTAGGCTATGTTGGTGATTCAAAGCACTCTTTATTACAATATCATCCATATAGGCCTCCACATTGCGACCTAATTGATGACCTAGAGCCTTAGCAACTAACCTCGAAAAAGTAGCCCGGCATTTCTTAAGCCAGAAGGCATTCTTACATAACAAAAGACTCCCGAGGGAGTTACGAAGCTTGTCTTGATCTCATCTTCGCGCTTTAACCATATTTGATGATAACCAGAATACGCGTCAAGGAAGCTTAATAACTCCGAACCTGCGGTGGAGTCGACCAATTGATCAATTCGGGGCATGGGGTAGGGGTCACGAGGGCATGCTTTATTCAAGGATGTTAAATCAATGCACATGCGCCACTTCCCGGAGGATTTCTTTTTGACGAAGACTGGGTTGGCTAACCATTCTGTGTGAGCCACTTCTCTGATAATCCCAGCCTTCAACAATTTTTCGACTTCGTCCTTCGCCAGAACAGCTCTTTCTGCAGACATTTTTCGGAGTCCTTGCCGAACAGGCCGAGCCTTCGGGTTTACAAGCAAACTATGCTCAATGATATCCCGATCAACTCCGGTGATATCTTCGTCAGACCAAGCGAAGACATCTAAATTCTCTTCCACCACTTTTTCCAAGGAGGTTGCAACTTCTGGAGGTAAATCTTTACCAAATTGAAATGTATATTCTTTACCATCTTTAATAATAATCTTCGCTGCAATCTCTCCTTTAGGACTTGGTCTTGGGAAGGATTTCTTCGAAGACTCAGAAGGAGCTGAAAAATTTTCTTAATCATCTTGCACGCTATTTACTTGTCTTGGATCAAGAGGGGGGGCGTGACCATATTCTGCTCTTTGGGCAGTAGCTTGATCTCCGAAGACAGTAAGGACTCCTGCTTGCGTGGGCATCTTCATACACAAATAATTGTGATGTGCCACAGCTCCGAACTGGTTTAACATGCCTCTTCCAAAGATGACGTTGTAGGCATATGGAGCATCTACAACGTCGAAGATTACTTCCTCAGTCCTGGCTAACAATCCTTCTCCGAATGTAACTTCTAGACCAATTTGGCCAAGTGCATCAAGCGGAGGTCCTGCGAAGCCTTGCAAAGGACGAGCCGCTGGAAGAAGGTGTTTTCTGGAGATGCACAATTGATCGAAGGCTTGAATAAAAATAATGTCTGTCGAACTGCCTCCGTCAATTAACACCCTTCGAACCTCAGTTCTTGCAATGTCAGCAGTAATGACAAGTGGGTCCGCATGTGGGAATTTAATGCCAACAGCATCCTCTGCAGAAAAAGATATTGGTACATGAGACCATTCCGGCATAGCAGCTGCGGATGACGAAGTTCCAATGTGGCCCACTTCTCTGACATAGTCTCTTCTCTGCCTTTTTGACATGCTTCCGAGGGTACCTCCTCCGGAGATGGGGAGGACTACTCTTTTTCCTCGGTCTTGCCCTTCTTGCTTCGGAGGTGGCATAACATTGGCCACCGGAGGGCGTCTTGCAGCTTCAAAGTTTTCTATCCGCGCCACAGCCTGGACAGGCTCCGGGCGCACTTCAGCTAGAACTCGGTCAGTAGTACTTCGACCCGAAGTTCTTTCTAGATACTCTCCTCTCAGAGTAAGTATAGCCTTGCAAGTATCAGTTGCGTGGCTTCGGTTTTCACCATGAATACAGCAGAAAAGGTTCTGGACTTTGCCAGCCATTTTCCCTGGCGGCCTCCAGCCGCTGACCTTGTTTCCCGAAGGTTGTGGAGCTCTCTGGGTGAACTTTTGCGGGGGTGCAATGTTCAGGACTTCAGAACGGGGATGCTTTTGCCCCCTTCTCCTATCATGCTGAACTTCGAAGATTGGTTCTCGCGGCTGCGCCGAAGTTTTTACTTCCACCTTTACTTCCTGCAGTATGGATGGAGTAGCTGCAGTTCTTCGAAGCCAACCTTCTTCTGACCTTGCATATTCTTCAAAGTATGACATCAGCTGAGAAACAAAAGATATGCTTTTCCGGTGAAGCTTATCAAGGAGTCCTTGATGACTGACACCTTCCCGAGCTGCGTCAACTACCGAAAATGTAGTTAACCCTCGGATCTGCGACTTCGTATGAGCGAAGCGCTTGAAATATTGCCTCAATGTCTCTCCAGGGAGTAGCTTCACCTGGAAAAGACTTCCCGTCGACATTGGAGGCACGAAGGTGCCTTGAAAATTGCTTATGAACTTCTTCTTCAGCTGCCCCCATGAATTAATTGATCCTGGCTTCAAAGACCAGAACCACCTTAATGCTACTCCTTGAAGAGCTAAGGGGAAGCATTTTGCCATGGTATCTCGAACTCCTCCACTGGCTTCAATTGCTAGAGCATAAGAACGGACAAATTCTCCCGGATCTTCATCTCCTGCATACTTGCAAAGCTTCGAAGTCTTAAACTTCGGGTCGAAGCGAACCTTTTGTAGTTCAGGATGCAGCGGAGATTCAGTATCAAAGGAGGCGTTCTCCGGGGCTTCGGGATAGATGGGTTCGTCGTCTTCAGTCACTTCTGGAATAACTGGGATGGCTTGAGAGCGAAGCCTATTTGCAGCTTCTTGCCGCCATCTCGCCACTTCGGCTTGGAGACTGGCCATTTGAGCGGCCATATCACCAAGATTGTCTTCATCTCCTCCGGAAGGATCTTCCGGGTCTTGAGAACTGAGAGGATCAGTTCGGAGTGGAACTTGAGGTGGAAGAGGAACTCCGGGTGGTCGAAGTATAGAGGGAGTTGGCGGCGGAACTACGTATGCTCGAGGAATGGGAACTCCTTCCGGATTTTGGGGTGGAGGAAACGTCGAAGGTCCTCCGACCTCAACAGTGTCGGGAGGTGCCTCTCCGGAGGTCCGAGGGGACCTCCGAACAGGGTTACGAGGTGCGCTCCGCTTAGGAGGCATGATGCAAGAAGTTGGTAGAGAACGAAGTTTCTTGGACTAGGTTCCCCACGGACGGCGCCAACTGTTGGCGTAAAAGATTACGCTAATAGGTTTCTGAAGATTAGAAACTCACAAACGAAGTGTTTGCGAAGTGAACTGTTCTAAGCCTCCGAAAGGATAATAACTTAGAATAGTTCGAACGTGTGTATTGAATAACTTGTATTCGGTCCTCCCGTTACAGGGTGAAACGGGGGGTATTTATAGGCCTAAATATTAAGGAAAAGACCTATTTACCCCTCTATTACAACCGACATAGTGGAAACTATTCGGTACCCTTAATAGGGCTAAAATGGTAAAAGACTAATCTAATGAGAAAGAAGATAAGTTTTCCATATTAGCTGGCAGAAAAGATCTCAGAAAAGTTCAAGCTTCGAAGATATACTCCGAACTAAGGTCCATCTTCATACTTCGAGCTTGACTCAAGGCATCTCCGAAGATGCATGCTGGAAACCTTCGAATCCATTATCTGCCTTTGACTTGTTACTTCAATAACCCTGAGGATGGAATATTTTCCCCCAACAACATGTAAGGACTGTTGTGCGAGGAGGTAAAACGTACTCCTCGAGTTAGATGATGTTATTGATGTTCATGTTTATATTTCCGCATGATAAAATTTGATTACACTAAATGCAGTAACTGAAAATGTACTTTTCCGCACTTTGAGCCATGATCGTTCCATTGTTATTACCTTGCATTATTACTTGCATTTGCGGTGACTTGTTGAGTACTTTTTGTACTCATACCCGTTGAACACCACAGAGGATGCCTACTACGAAGACGGTCTGGAGTAGCGACCTAGTCAAGAAAAGATCCTGAAGAAGGCGTTCGTCATGCTATTTACTTTTATTATTATTTTTATTTCAACTCTGATGTAATAATTATGGTCTACGTACCATGAATACTGTCGTATGTACGATTGTCGCATGATGAACCTCTTGTATTATTGTTTTCTATGGAAATTCAATAATGTTCCGATTTCGTTAAATCGGGGCACCACACATAAGCATACAAGTTTTATGAGTTTAAGTATGTGGAGTTAAACTCTTTTATTCTGAAGTTATGTTGAAAATCATTAAAGATTTAAATTTTAAGGTTTTTCTTAATTTATTTTAGGAATTAACAATTTATCCTTAAGGGGTTTTTATTCATTTATTTAATAAGAATATTTTGTTCCAAAGTAACAAACTGTTTTTATGGCATAAACATGTAGAGAATAAATGCTGAGTTTAACCAAATTTGAATGGTGAAGTTATGAATTTTTAAAGTTCAAACAATTTTCTAGATTTTTATTTAAACAGAAAACAGTCACTGGTCCACGGTGAACCAGGTTCACCGTGAACCTGTGACTGTGCGCGTGGACCCGATCGATCTGGACCGTTGGATCTGGATCTAGCGGCCAGATGCGAGGCGGGGGTGGTTAAGTGAAACGGATGGCCGAGATTAAAATGCGCGAAAGGGTATTACGTGGACGCACGGGATTGAGTCAAACTTTTAAATAGCGATCGACGGCCGAGATGGCTCCGTACCAGTTTGACCAGATGGATGGCCCAGATTAAACCCGTACGGGTTATAATTCTAGCCCTCCATCGCGGATCGGACGGCTAAGACCGCGTCCGGCACGACACGAGCTAAGGGGGCAAGTACCCCCTTCGTTCTCGGCTCCGGCGGGCTTGGGTGTGGCGGCGACGGTGACGGCGAGGGCCTAGGGTCCTTGTTCGCGGCGAAAATGGAAAGAGGAGGGAACGGCGGTCACGACCGTACCTTCGACGGCGGAGAAGGACGTCCGAAGGCGACCGGCGGCGAGGGTAGACGGCGAGGGCTTCTCGGGTGCTCGACGGCGACGATGATCCGATGGTCCTCTCAGCCAACAGAGGCGTGGCCGGGGATGGGCGGGCTCCGGCGGTCTCGACGGTGGCGGCGGTGTGGACAGAGGAGGCCCAAGGCGGCGGCGAGCGGTGACCGGAGGTGAAGCAGAGCTAGAGGCCGAAAAATGGGCGACGGCGCTCTGGAGGGCTCCGGCTAGGGCTTAGGCAGTGTGGGCAGTGGGCGGCGAACTGAGGGGTATTTATAGGGGGGTTGCCGGTGTCCAAATGGAAGGAAACCGAGGGTTTCCTTCCCTCTCCGGCGAGGCTTTCCAATCGCGCGGCCAAGCTTCCAAATGCACGAAAAAGCGTTGGCTAAAGGGGGAAAGGGATCGCCGGGGTCAGAGGAAGGGAGTCCGAGGTAGACCCAGCTGGATAGTGGTGGCCAGCGCTGGGAAATAGAAGGGGGTCGTCGGAAAGGAAAGGGGAGAGATCCCCTTCCATCAGGGACGAAGGATCTAACAGGTGGGCTCCACCTGTCAGCGGGCGATCGAAAGAGGAAAGGGGCCGACAGACGGGCCTAGGCTGTCATTGGCGGGGAAAGGCGCTAGCGAGGCTGACGGGTGGGCCAGGCAGAGGCGGGCGCGGCGAGGAGAGAGAGGGTGCGAGCGCCGACAGGCGGACCCCGCATGTCAGTGTCTCCAGGTTTTATCTTGGCCTCTAGATTCTATCATAAATTTTCCAAGTTGAAATTTTGAATATTTCTCCCTGTTTGGCTTTAGAAGGGCTCTTTTAGGGTTTTCTTTAATTAAATGATTCCTTTAATTCCATGAAAAATATATTTCCTTTATTTTATTTATTTTAAAATCTTGGGTTGTTACACCATCCTTTCGGCAGTTGAAGCAGACGACCGGCTTGCCATTCCGGTCCCTCAATGTGTTGGTCTTCACGGCCGGTGCTGGCGGGGCGGATGGAGTTGGGAGAGCGGGGCAAGGATTCCCGGTACTCGAGCCACTGGCAGCGTACGGTGGCCTGTAGATGGTACGAGGGTGGTAGGTGGGTGCTTGAGGTGGGGGGACGAAGCGGGGCCTCTGGACATTCCCCTGGTTATGCTTGAAGGCGATTATCTTTCTCTTCTTGAGATCCATCTTGTTCTGTTCGGTCTCTTGAAGGATTACCTTGTTTACCAATCATTGGAAGTTGACATAATTTGCTGCGATGATCTAGATGGAGATCTCATCCTTCAGTCCCCTAAGGAACTTGGCCTGGTGAGCGGCAACTATACGAACCTCCTCTGGCGCGTATCGGGCAAGGCAGAAAGAAGTGTTCCGAAGACGATCATCATAGATCATCCTCAGATCCGTGAGGGCCTAGAAGGCGCACGTTGACAAGTGACGTCGAAGGTCGGGCCTTTGAGAGCCACTATGAAGAAGAGGAGGTGATCTCTGGAAGCATGGATTGTGACGGAGACGTCATAAGGGCCCGCAAATTGCTCCATGTACACCCCATTGAACTCAGGCTCAAAAGTGAATCCGAGGAAGGTCACCATCATCTAGAGCTCCCGGATGAATCCCTCTTGATACCGGCAGAAGTTGTGGACGTGGTGGACATGCATCTACAAATAAGAACAAGTTTAAAGAGTAAGGGAGAGGAAAAAAATATGAAGTAGGTTTTTCGAAATAGATTTTGTAAAGTTTGGTGATAGGCTGGTGCGTTTGGCTTCCTACAGTCAAGTCGGATCTGATACCATCTTTTAACGCCCGAATTTAATAAAACCCAAACATTATTGAATTTCCAAAGAAAAACAATAATAACAAGATGTTCATCACGTGACAACGTACATACGACAATCATTCGTGGTTTGCAAACCACATTATTACACAAGTGTAAAATTAAAAAAACTATGAAAATAAAAATAGGCAATGAACATCTCTTCTAGTCTCGCGTCCTTGACTGGGTCGCTACTACAGACCATCCTCATCATAGTATGCAGTCCCTGAAGTGTTTTCCAATGGGTATGAGTACAAAAGTACTCAATAAGCCACCGAGAATGCAATAGTAATGCAGGACAATAACAAGGGAATGATAAGGGCTTAAAGTGCGGAAAAGTACGGAAGTGTATTGCAACGGAAGTGTATTGCAACGGATCCCGCAGACCGGTCCTTATAGTGCGCCAGGTGCAATAATAGCCCTACGTCCAGTTCACAGTGGATTGGACATAGTTTTGCCTCTGCTCCCCCTGTCTATTACAAGGGCATGGCCCTGCTTTATAGGCATGCAGGCAAAAGGAAAAGACTTGATTGCCCTCTACAAGTCGTAGGCTTATAGGGGCAATAAGGGAAAAAACTAGAGTATTGTACATCTGACTTTATAGACTGGTAGACAAATGTCACTTCTGAAGCATACTAGGGGCGAGGGGGCCCTGGTATGGCTTTACACTATAGCGATGTTGGGATATTTCTTCTAGTCTGGAGTACTTACCGGAGTCTTTCAGGCGGAGGCAGCCGAGGAGGCTCCGAAGGACACTCCGAAGTGGACCCCGAGGAGGGCTCCGAAGGGCACTCCGAAGTCGACCTCGAGGAGGGCTCCGAAAGACACTCCGAAGCAGACCTCGAGGAGGGCTCCAAAGTGGGCTCCAAACTGGCTCCCGGAGTAGGCTTCAAGAGGCTCCGGAGAGGACTTCGAAGGGGACCAGAGGGGCCCCGGAGGCTTGGCTCTAGAGGGATCCGGAGGGGTAAGCCTGGCTATTCTTGTAATTGTCTTCATCAGAGGGGGCCATACTTCGCTTCTCAAGCTTCGGCGGTGTCAGGCTCCGGGCTCGAGGCCTTCAGAGGCTGACGTCATTTGGCCCCTATTTAGGGAAAAATTATTCCCCCAACAGTAGCCCCTCGCATGCAGCCCTTTGGAGCGAAGGGGTGCACGCGCCTCGGGACAAATGACTTGGAGTAAAAGTGACTTCGGGGAAGGTAGGCCTTCGGAGCTTGGACCGAAGGGTGGCTTCGACTTGCGCAGGCAATAAATGCCTATTCAGATTGACGGGGCGCCCTCGGGGAGCCCAAGCGACCCCGCAACAGTCAGAAAACTGACCGTTGCAGTGGGGGGGCGACAGTTCGCTTCAAATTCACCCTGGGCCCACCTGTCATAAACTACGTAGGCCGGGGTAACTGGTGAAAAAAGACTTCAGTGCGGGGTCCGTTGACATTTTTTACCGCCTATAAAAGGGGTTCACCAAACCACGGCTCCACCTACACCCATCATTTGCCCTCTGCTTTAGCCCCTTGCATCCTTCGCTCTCTTCTCTCCACCTTCAGCTTCGTGCGCAGCCTGCTTCATAGCTTCTTAGCACCCTTCGTGTCGAAGCCCTGCGAGATGCTGAAGAAGGCTGCGACGAAGAAAGCCTTGGCCCTGGGTGCGAGTTCGAGCTCCGTCCAGGCCTAGAAGGCGGCGGTGGTGAAGCCTGCAGCGAGGCGCTTGGGGCCGTGAGACCTTCGGTCGCCGTCGGACAAGTTTGAGCAGACATTGGAGTTGAAGGCTTCAGCTTTGATGGAGGAGTCCATTCGGAGGGTCTGCGAGGGGAAGATTTCTGAGGGGATCCAGCTTCGGGTGCCCGAGAAGTCAGAGACCATCCCGAGGCCTCGGGCTGACGAAGTCATGGTTTTTGAAGCTTTCTTCGAGGCGAGCCTCGACCTGCCGGCGGTGGAGATGTTGAGCGAGGTGTTGAAGGCGTACAACTTCGAGCTCTCTCACCTGTCCCTAAACACCATGGCGAGGCTGGCGATCTTCGAATGGGCGATGAGGGCCGAAGGTTGCGAGGGGCGTGCGGAAGTCTTCGTTGCTCTTCACTACATGAGCTACCAGCTGAAGCAGAAGAAGGGGGCAGACCGCGTGGAGAGGGCCTTGGCCTTCGGGAGTGCCAACTTTCAGCTCCGAAGGGAGTTCCAGGACGACTTCCCGGTGAGGGCTGTAAACAATAAGTGGTACTCGAAGTGGGATACAGAGTGGTTTTATGCTTCGGTGGGTGCGAACTCACCCCTATGGAGTACCAACGTGCTCATCTCTTACCGACATGAGGCTGTGGTGAAGGCGAGCCCCGAAGCCCTTTAATCGAGGATCCTGCTCCTATGCAGGGTGGCTTCGAAGATGAGCATGAGGGACTTATCCGAGGAGTTCATCACCCTTATGCTCAGGCCCCTAGCGCTCTCTTGGCTAGAGAACTTGTTCCAGCCTTCGGGCTCAGAGGGACCGAGCGAGGTGTCCGCGGAGCGCCTTGGTAAGACTTCGAACTTCTTTATCTTCTTACTTTGCAAAATTAACTTGTGCTGAGTTGAAATCCTGATGAAGCTTTGCGCAATGTACGGCCTCTAGAGGAGGCAATCGTGGCCATGGAGCGTGTAGTTGGGGCTCCGACACCTGACGAGCAGACCCGAAGGCTTGCTCTAGTGGGATCCTAGGAGCGCTGGAACCGGGTGTGGACCTGGCTCAGCATCGAGGGGGTCCAGGCGCTTCCAGACTTCGCCAGCTCAACACCTTCGGCGAGCGGATCCAAAAGAAAGAGGGTGGATGATTAGGAACCTGAAGCCTGGAGGGTTCGCTCGGAGCCCTTGGCGGACGAAGCCCCTACCATGATGGAGCATGCGGCCGAGGACCTCGACGCTGAAGCGGATTGTAGCGCCCCGATTTACCGAAATCGAGACATTATTGAATTTCCATAGAAAAACAATAATACAAGAGGTTCATCATGCGACAACGTACATACGACAGTATTCATGGTACGGAGACCATATTTATTACATCAGAGTTGAAATAAAAATAGTAATAAAAGTAAATAGCATGACGAACGCCTTCTTCAGGATCTTTGCTTGACTGGGTCGCTACTCCAGACCGTCTTCGTAGTAGGCATCCTCTGTGGGGTCCAACGGGTATGAGTACAAAAAGTACTCAACAAGCCACCGCAAATGCAATAATAATGCAAGATAATAACAATGGAAGGATAATGGCTAAAAGTGCGGAAAAGTACATTTTCAGTTGCTGCCTTTAGTGTAATCAAATTTTATCATGCGGAAATATAAATATGAACATCAATAACATCATCTAACTCGAGGAGTATGTTTTACCTCCTCGCACAACAATCCTTACATGTCAAACCATCATGCACATACATATTCAAAGTAATCTAACTGTGGGATGTCACGCAACCCGCCCTTGACCGTGGGCTCGACTTTTCGAAAAGATTTATGACTCTGATCAGAGATGTACTACTGTACCCACAAGGCACGCACTCATCCCAAACGAGATGACCCATACCACGGGAACTCGTGCCAAAACCTCGGCATGAAATGCTCCAAGCGATAACCACCCGCACTAGGTTTCGCCGGTGCGCCGGGCCGCATCCCGGCTAACGTCGCACCCCCTTTTGCGCCACATTGGTACAAGCCACCCGCAGGTGCTGCTTGACCCATCTCCAAATGGTGGCCTCGGTTTGGAACACTACATACCTTAGTTAGGACTTACCCATTAGACTTGTGGTTAGTACGGAAGTGTATTGCAACGGATCTCTCAGACCGGTCCTTATAGTGCCCCGGGTGCCACCGACCAATGCCCTAGCTTGCACCCGGAACCCACCATGCATCCACTCACAACCACAACTCCAACACCGACAGAATTCCATAGATAAGAAACAATGGGGATCATATAGTAGAACCATGTATTACGACTCATTTTATCCTATAGCAATCGTGTCGATACATTGGACACTAGCTAATAACATTTATCATATGGTGACAAGGAGTTTAGGCTAGAGAGCATGGCTTGGGTTGCACATCAAGGTCGGGGGATCCTAAATAAATATATTGTAAGGGTTCATTTGACTAATGCATGTATAACCTATGTGTTTTAGCGATAGTTTAATCAAACATGGGTTCAATATGCTCAAAAGATTGGTTTGGTGACTTGCCTTGTTTAGCGAAAGGCGAGGGAGGAACTTCGGGAAAGTACTCCGGCTCCTCGACGGCGTCGTAGTCTTTCCAATATAAATGTAGATAAAATGAAATAAATACAACATTCAATTTAAACAATCTAAAACCACACAACAAGTCTATAGGTTTTGGTTGATTTGGTTTGAAGAAAGCAAGTTGCTATGTTTCTGAAACTTATTTCATAAATAATTTAAAATGAACTATAATGAAATATTGTCTTTCATAAAAGGGTTCCAAGTGTGAATAATCTCATTTTGGGTTTTCTAATTAATTTAAAATGAATGGTTCAGAGAAAACTTAGTGGTTTTAGTATATAAACAGAAAGGAATAAATATAAACTTTACTGAAGTTTAAATATTTGAAATTATATTTTAATCCTAAGGGCATTTGAATACCTATTTAAATAAACATGGAAAATCCAAAGTAAACCTAATGTTTTTTTATTGCATGAACATGTAGAGAATAATTTTACAAATTTTCTGGAATTGAAATGACAATTTTTAGAGTTCAAATGCGCCAGATATGAATTTTACAAGATTTAAATAGTTTCTGGAATTTATTTCTAAATTTAAATCCCCTCGGGTCCACAGTGAGCCAGGCCCACGGTGAACCCGCGCACTGTGCGTGTGGTCCGGCCCAATCTGGACCGTTGGATCCAGATCCAATGCGCGCTGGTGAGGCGGGGCGTGTAAGTGATAACGGACGGCCAGGATTAAAACGCGCGAAAGGGTACCACGTGGACGCATGAGATCGAACGCGGGTTTTAAATGGAAATGAACGCGCGAGATTAAAACATACCACTTTGACTAGATCCGACGGTGTGGATTAGATCACGCACGTGGAGCTACTAGCGCCGCTCGATCGCGATCGTGTGGTCGGGATTGAATCCGACACGACACGGGTACTCGACCCGTGCCGGCCATCTTCTCCGATGACGGCGAGCGGGCCAGGGGCCACGGCGAGTGACGGCGGCCCTAGCTAAGCCTAGAAATGGAAAAAGGACGCGAAGGCGGTCACGAAGGTACCTTAAGAGAGGCGAGGGGTCGACGGAGCGCGGTCGGCGGTGATGGTAGATGACGGAGTGGTTCGGGGTCCTCGACGGCGACGGTGTTCTGGCGGGGTTCGACGTCGGCGGAGGGGTGGCCGAGGTGGGGGGCGTTCTTGCGGTCACGATGGTGGCGAGGGTGTGGACGGTGGTGGTCCGAGGCGATGGCGAGCGGTGGCCGGAGGTGAAACAGTGGGAGTGCGCAAAAAGGCGAATCGCGGGTGCTCTGTTCGTTCTCGTGGCGAGTGGGCGTGGGGGATCAATTGCGGGTGTCCAAGGGGCTTAAATAGGCGTGCCGGCGAGGTTTAACGGTTGTCGCATGCAAGGAAAGCTGAGGAGGGGTTTACTCGCTGGCGAGGGCTCGACAATGTGCGTGAATGCGATCCAGAGACTTAAACGCGTGCCTTAACGCGATTAAATGAGCGGCGGGCCTCGGGGAATTCAATGGCGGGGTCGGTTTAATGGGAGGGGGAGCCGGCGAACGGATCTGAGGCGAGGTTCTCGGCGGCGGAATTAGGGGGGGCTAGCGCGAGGTTGATGACGAAACTGACAGGCGGGGGCCACTGGCCAGCGGGCGCGAGTACGAGAGGGAAGGGCTGACGGGTGGGGCCGTGGTGTCGGGCGTGCGCGCGAGGGGAGGCGATCGCCGCCGACAGGTGGGGTCGGGTTGTAAGCCAGACGCGGGCGTGGGTAATGGGCTGGGCCGGCCGGGAGAGAGAGAAGGGAGGGGGGAGGCCCAATACTGTTTTAAATCATTTCTACATAAAAATAATTCCTGGAAATAGATTAAAATTTTAGGGCTACTTCCAAGCTTGGTAAAAATTTATAAAAATTCTCAAAAATATATTTTTGTCTTAGGATCATACACAAAAAGTTTCAGCCCCTGGTTTGGCCATTTACTCTATGTTGTAGTTCAAAATGGCATAGAAGGGTATTAAGGTATTTTCCCAAATTAATAAATTCAAGAAATTGAATTAAATAATATTTTTATTGCTTTGAAAATTTGGGGTGTTACAAACCTATCCCCTTACAAAGAATCTCATCCTCGAGATTGGAACGTCACTCGAATAACTCGGGGTATTGGGCTTTCAGTTCGTCTTCTTTTTCCCATGTAGCTTCTTCGGCGGGGTGGTTGTCCCACTGAACCTTGCAGAAGCGAATTACACGACTCCTGGTTACTCTTTCTTTGGTTTCCAAGATCTTGATGGGTTTCTCGATGTAAGTCAAGTCTTCTTGGACGTTGAGCTGCTGAATGTCGGCTTGCTCGGTGGGTACACGAAGGCACTTCTTCAGCTGAGAGACATGGAACACATCATGAACTCCTGCCAAAGATGGAGGCAGTTCAAGTTGATATGCCACTTCTCCTTGCCGTCGGAGGATCTGAAAAGGTCCGACGTAGTGGGGTGCTAGCTTGCCTTTCATGTTGAACCTTTGAGTGCCGCGGAGGGGAGTGACTCGGAGATAGACATAATCGCCCTCCTCAAAGGTTAGGTCTCTTCGACGGTTATCGGCGTAGCTCTTTTGTCGGGACTGGGCTATCTTTAACCGGTCCCTTATGATCTTGACCTTCTCTTCGGCTTCTCTCAATATATCTGTCCCAAACAGTTGTGATTCTCCGGTTTGATCCCAGAGCAACGGTGTTCTGCACTTGCGCCCATAAAGTGCTTCGAACGGGGACATTTGCAGGCTGGCTTGATAGCTGTTGTTGTAGGAGAACTCTGCATACGACAAGTTCTTGTCCCACATTCCGCCAAAGTCTAGAGCACAAGCTCTAAGCATATCTTCCAATATCTGGTTGACCCTTTCGTTTTGACCATTGGTCTGTGGATGATAGGCAGTGCTAAAGTTCAGCCGGGTGCCGAGTTCCTCTTGAAGGTTCTTCCAAAACTTGGAGGTAAACTGACTCCCGCGGTCACATACAATCTTCTTAGGAACTCCGTGAAGGCACACGATCCGGGTCATATACAACTCGGCCAGTTTGGCGATAGTGTAAGTCGTCTTGACCGGGATGAAGTGAGCTACCTTGGTGAGTCGGTCAACGATCACCCAGATAGAGTCATGACCAGCTTGGGTCCTGGGCAGTCCCGTGATGAAGTCCATTCCTATCTCTTCCCACTTCCATTCAGTTACTTTGAGAGGTTGAAGAAGTCCGGCAGGTCTCTGATGCTCTGCCTTGACTCGCCGGCATGTGTCGCACTTGGCCACATACTCAGCTATTTCTCCCTTCATGCTGACCCACCAATATTTTTCCTTCAGGTCTTGATACATCTTGGTACTCCCGGGATGAATGGAGTATAGAGTATCGTGGGCTTCTTGAAGGATGAGGGTCTTCAACTCAGGTTGGTCGGGTACACATATCCAGTTTCCGAACCAGACGGTACCATGCTCGTCCTCGGAGAATCCGGGGGCTTTACCCTTCCGCATGTTCTGTTGGATCTCCAAGATGTTCGGGTCTTCCTTCTACTTTTCTCGGATCTGGTCTATCAGACAGGCCGAGACTCCAAGGCAGCAAGGTATGATCGGGTGGTGATCCCTAGGTTTAGTCTTTCCATCTCCTTGTAAAGTAAAGGAGCTTGGTCCTGAATCATGATGGCGTTGTAGTACCCTTTTCGACTAAGGGCGTCTGCCACCACATTGGCCTTGCCTGGATGATAATGGATGCCCAAGTCGTAATCCTTGATCAGTTCCAACCATCTCCTTTGCCTGAGGTTCAGATCTGGTTTGGTGAATATATACTTGAGGCTCTTGTGGTCGGTGAAGACCTCACACCGATTTCCCACAAGGTAATGTCTCCATATCTTTAGGGCATGAACCACGGCTGCTAACTCCAGGTCGTGGGTCGAGTAGTTCAGATCATGCGGCCTTAGCTGTTGGGAGGCGTAGGATATCACCTTCCCTTCTTGCATTAAGACGCATCCCAACCCTTGACGAGAGGCATCACAGTAGACGTGGAAGTCTTTCCGGATGTCTGGCAGAGTCAGAATAGGAGCTGACACGAGCTTCTTCTTGAGGGTCTGGAAGCTTTCTTCGCAGTCGGGGGTCCATTCAAACTTTATTTCCTTCTGCAACAGTCTGGTCATAGGCTTGGCGATCTTCGAAAAATTCTCGATGAACCAGCGGTAGTATCCAGCCAATCTGAGAAAGCTCCAGATCTCAGTCACGGTCGTGGGCTGCAGCCAGTTGGTCATTGCTTCCACGGTGGTTGGGTCCACTGCTATCCCTCCGGTAGATATGACATGGCCGAGGAATTTACCTTAAACGACCAAAATTCGCATTTGCTGTATTTGGCGTACAATTGTTGTTCCCTTAGCTTTCCGAGGGTTAGGCGGAGGTGAGTCTCATGTTCTTCCTTGGTCTTGGAGTAAACGAGGATATCGTCGATGAATACCACGATGAACTTATCCAAGAACTCCATGAATACATTGTTCATCATGTTCATGAAAAAGGCCGGGGCATTCGTGAGTCCGAAAGACATCACTGTATACTCGTAGAGTCCATAGCGGGAGGTGAAGGCAGTCTTGGGTATGTCCTCTTTTCTAATCCTCAATTGGTGATAACCTGATCTGAGGTCAATCTTGGAAAACACCGAGGATCCCTTCAGTTGATCGAACATGTCGTCGATCCGAGGCAATGGGTACTTGTTCTTGATGGTTACGTCATTCAAGGCTCTATAGTCCACGCACATCCTCTTGGTCTTGTCCTTCTTCATGGCAAAGACGACCGGTGCACCCCAGGGTAAGGTACTCGGTCGAATGTACCCTTTCTGCTCTAGGTCTTTGATGTTGCTCTTGACTTCAGCTAGTTCATTAGCGGCCATCTGGTATGGGCACTTGGAGATTGGAGTGGTCCCGGGGACGAGTTCGATTCTGAATTCGATGTCCCGCTTGGGGGGCATTCCTGGTAGGTCCTCTGGGAAGATGTCCATAAACTCCTTGACTATGGGTACTTCTTCAAGAGCTAGCGAGTGGAGGGACGCTTCGAGTGGTTTGCGACTGGTCATCCGAA
Source organism: Zizania palustris (assembly GCA_019279435.1). Lineage (NCBI taxonomy): Eukaryota > Viridiplantae > Streptophyta > Magnoliopsida > Poales > Poaceae > Zizania > Zizania palustris. The sequence continues at coordinate 51,417,798 of JAAALK010000285.1, read as the reverse complement.
AGGTGACGATTGCGCCTTCAGGGTTGACCACTGTGACGGACTTGTTGGCACAGTCGATCACTCCCTTGTGCTTCATCAACCAATCCATCCCTAGGATGAGGTTGAGTCCGGTGCATTTTATGAGGACTGGCTCGGCCCGGAATGATACTCCTTGGATCTCTATCTGAACCTTAGGGCTGTATAAGCGGGCTAAGGTTCTATCGCCTGGAGTGGCAATCACCATGGGGACGGATATAGGGAGTACGTCCAATTCGTTGATTTTCACAAAATATTCTGAGACGAAGGAGTGTGTTGCCCAGAGTCAAATAATATTACGGCTGGTACGGAATTCACAGTAAACGTACCGAGCACGACTTCAGGAGCCTCCTCCGCGTTGATGTGGTTGACGCGGGCACGTACCATCTGGTTGGGTGCTGCGCCTTGGGGCTGCTTGGGGTGGGGACACTGGTGCGAATAGTGCCCTTCCTTGCGGCAGTTGAAGCACATGACCGGCCTCCCTTGGCGATCCTTCAAGATCGGGGCCTTGGCGGCTGGCGTCGGCTGAGCAGCCGGAGCTGGTGGAGCGGGGCGAGGATGCCCGGCGTTGGATCCACTGACGACGTGGGGTGGCCTATAGGCGGGCCGGGGATGGTAGGCGGGTGCTGGTGGCGGAGGGACGAAGCGGGGCCTCTAAGAGTTCGCCTGCTGATGCTTGAAGGCAATCATTTTCCTCTTCTTGAGGTCCAACCTATTTGCTCAGTCTCTTGGATGAGCGCCTTGTTGACTAGCCATTGGAAGTCGGCGTAGTCGGTGGCGACGAGCTGGATGGACAGCTCATCCTTAAGTCCCCGGAGGAACTTGGCCTGGCGGAGGGCGTCGGTGCGCACTTCTTTTGGTGCGTAGCGGGCGAGGCAGTTGAACTCATGGAGGTACTCCATGACAGTCCGACTGCCTTGCTGCAGGTCGCGGAACTCCTGCTGCTTTACCGCGATGACACCGGCGGGGACGTGGGCGGCACGGAAGGCGATGGTGAACTCCGCCCAGGTCACTACATGGTCCTCCGGCTGGGACTCATGGTAGTTGTCCCACCACTCAGCGGCGGGACCCTGGAGCTGATGAGTGGCGAAGGCCACTCGCTCCCGGTCAGTGTAGGGGAGGAGGTCAAGCTTCTTTTCCGATGGTGCGAAGCCAATCTCTGGCCTCCATCGGGTTGGTGGTGCTTGAGAAGATGGGCGGGCGCACGCGCAGAAACTCCGAGAGTTGGGGAGCGGGTGCGGGTGCTGGCGCGCGAGGGGCGACTTCCCCATTCTGCAGATGGTCCAACTGAGTCTGTTGGTGCTGCATCTCGGTAAGGAGGGCGGTGATCAGCTGGTTCTGATTTGCCATCATCTCCGCCAAAGTAGGGTGGGTGGCGGATGGCGACCCAGACTGACGTGGGCCTGTTGCACCCCAGTTGGGTACAACACCCTCGCGTGCGTCACGGCTTCCTCCTTCTCCGTTGTTGGAGCCGGTGTTCTGGTGGTCGGCCATTTTCTGAATATACGACATTATAAGGCAAAAATACGATGTAACAATAATACAATCAAAAATACCTCATAAGGATCAGACATATGTATAAAGTGGTAAAAATTGTTCGTTACAATCAAGCTTTTATTCCATCCACAACACACCCGTTGTGGATAGCACCACATACAAAATTTTCTTTTATTTAAGATAGCGACTCCTAACGCCTAATTACCACCGGAGGCGGTCTCCGTGCTCTCGGAACCACGGGTACGCGGCTCCTGAGGGATGGTGGGCTCGAGAAAGCTCTCGATGATGGGGTCGGAGACGAGGCCGGGGCGTGGTGCAGGGGCACTGGTGGAAGGTCCGGTGGTGGAGGGGTGTGGCAGGATCTGCTTGGGGCGAGGGACGGGCTCGCGGATGGGCTTCCTCTTCCTAGGAAGGAGAGGAACCATCTCGGCGATGTCCTTCTACAGCTGCATAATCTTCTGCTGCAGCTCGCCATTCTGCTAGATCAAGTTCTTCGTCTCCTCATGAAGAAAATCGACCGCCTCATGGTGCTCGTCGGCGTCGAGCACCGCCTCAGTATGGAGATCGTCCATAGTCTGAAGAAGACGCGACTGTCGGGCCATGACCGGATCACGCACGGAGTGAACTCCGAGGTAGATACTACGGTAGGCGCCGGGAGTGCGCTTCGGCACAAGCCGGAAGGACGAGTTCTGAAGACGATCGTCGTAGATCATCCTCAGTTCCATAAGGGCCTGCAGGGCGACTCGTTGGCACGCGACGTCGAACGTCGGGCCTCCAAGTGCGGTGGTGTAGGATGGCAGATGTTCTCCGGAGCCGTGGACGGTGAGGGAGACGTCGCAGGGTCCGACAAACTCCTCCAAGTACACTCCTTGAAATTCGGGCTCGAAGAGGAACCCTAGGAATGTGAGCATCATGCGGAGCTCCCTGACGAAGCCCTCGAAGTGGCGGCAGTAGCTGTAGACTTGGTAGACAAGCATCTACAAAACAACAAGTTGAAGAAAAGTGAGGGGAGGAACAAAGTTTATAAAGTAGGTTTTCGAGAAACAATTTTCTGCAGCTAATGGATAAGCGGGTCTATTTGGCTTCCTACAGTCAAGTCGGCTCTGATACCATCTTGTAGCGCCCCAATTTACCGAAATCGAGACATTATTGAATTTCCATAGAAAAACAATAATACAAGAGGTTCATCATGCGACAACGTACATACGACAGTATTCATGGTACGCAGACCATATTTATTACATCAGAGTTGAAATAAAAATAGTAATAAAAGTAAATAGCATGACGAATGCCTTCTTCAGGATCTTTGCTTGACTGGGTCGCTACTCCAGACCATCTTCGTAGTAGGCATCCTCTATGGGGTCCAACGGGTATGAGTACAAAAAGTACTCAACAAGCCACCGCAAATGCAATAATAATGAAAGATAATAACAATGGAAGGATAATGGCTAAAAGTGCAGAAAAGTACATTTTCAGTTGCTGCATTTAGTGTAATCAAATTTTATAATACGGAAATATAAATATGAACATCAATAACATCATTTAACTCGAGGAGTATGTTTTACCTCCTCGCACAACAGTACTTACATGTCAAACCATCATGCACATACATATTCAAAGTAATCTAACTGTGGGATGTCACGCAACCCGCCCTTGACCGTGGGCTCGGCTTTTCGAAAAGATTTATGACTCTGATCAGAGATGTACTACTGTACCCACAAGACACGCACTCATCCCAAACGAGATGACCCATACCACGGGAACTCGTGCCAAAACCTCGGCATGAAATGCTCCAAGCGATAACCACCTGCTATAGGTTTCGCCGGCGCGCCGGGCCGCATCCCGGCTAACGTCGCACCCCCTTTTGCGCCACATTGGTACAAGCCACCCGCAGGTGCTGCTTGACCCATCTCCAAATGGTGTCCTCGGTTTGGAACACTACATACCTTAGTTAGGACTTACCCATTAGACTTGTGGTTAGTACGGAAGTGTATTGCAACGGATCCCTCAGACCGGTCCTTATAGTGCCCCGGGTGCCACCGACCAATGCCCTAGCTTGCACCCGGAACCCACCATGCATCCACTCACAACCACAACTCCAACATCGACAAAATTCCGTAGATAAGAAATAATGGGGATCATATAGTAGAATCATGTACTACGACTCATTTTTATCCTATAGCGATCGTGTCGATACATTGGACACTAGCTAATAACATTTATCATATGGTGACAAGGAGTTTAGGCTAGAGAGCATGGCTTGGGTTGTACATCAAGGTCGGGGGATCCTAAATAAATATATTGTAAGGGTTCATTTGACTAATGCATGTATAACCTATGTGTTTTAGTGATAGTTTAATCAAACATGGGTTCAATATGCTCAAAAGATTGGTTTGGTGACTTGCCTTGTTCAGCGAAAGGCGAGGGAGGAACTTCGGGAAAGTACTCCGGCTCCTCGACGGCGTCGTAGTCTTTCCAATATAAATGTAGATAAAATGAAATAAATACAACATTCAATTTAAACAATCTAAAACCACACAACAAGTCTATAGGTTTTGGTTGATTTGGTTTGAAGAAAGCAAGTTGCTATGTTTCTGAAACTTATTCATAAATAATTTAAAATGAACTATAATGAAATATTGTCTTTCATAAAAGGGTTCCAAGTGTGAATAATCTCATTTTGGGTTTTCTAATTAATTTAAAATGAATGGTTCAGAGAAAACTTAGTGGTTTTAGTATATAAACAGAAAGGAATAAATATAAACTTTACTGAAGTTTAAATATTTGAAATTATATTTTAATCCTAAGGGCATTTGAATACCTATTTAAATAAACATGGAAAATCCAAAGTAAACCTAATGTTTTTTTATTGCATGAACATGTAAAGAATAATTTTACAAATTTTCTGGAATTGAAATGACAATTTTTAGAATTCAAATGCGCCAGATATGAATTTTACAAGATTTAAACAGTTTCTGGAATTTATTTCTAAATTTAAATCCCCTCGGGTCCACGGTGAGCCAGGCCCACGGTGAACCCGCGCACTGTGCGCGTGGTCCGGCCCAATCTGGACCGTTGGATCCAGATCCAACGCGCGCTGGCGAGGCGGGGCGCGTAAGTGATAATGGACGGCCAGGATTAAAACGCGCGAAAGGGTACCACGTGGACGCACGAGATCGAACGCGGGTTTTAAATGGAAATGAACGCGCGAGATTAAAACATACCGCTTTGACTAGATCCGACGGTGCAGATTAGATCGCGCACGTGGAGCTACTAGCGCCGCTCGATCGCGATCGTGCGGTCTGGATTGAATCCGACACGACACGGGTACTCGACCCGTGCCGGTCATCTTCTCCGACGACGGCGAGCGGGCCAGGGGCCACGGCGAGCGACGGCAGCCCTAGCTAAGCCTAGAAATGGAAAGAGGACGCGAAGGCGGTCACGAAGGTACCTTAAGCGAGGCGAGGGGTCGACCGAGCGCGGTCGGCGGTGAGGGTAGACGACGGAGTGGTTCGGGGTCCTCGACGGCGACGGTGTTCTGGCGGGGTTCGACGTCGGCGGAGGGGTGGCCGAGGTGGGGGTCGTTCTTGCGGTCACGATGGTGGCGAGGGCGTGGACTGCGGTGGTCTGAGGCGACGGCGAGCGGCGGCCAGAGGCAAAACAGTGGGAAGTGCGCAAAAAGGCGAATCGCGGGTGCTCTGTTCGTTCTCGTGGCGAGTGGGCGTGGGGGATCAAGTGCGGGTGGTCAGGGGTCTTAAATAGGTGTGTCGGCGAGGTTTAACGGGCGTCGCATGCAAGGAAAGCCGAGGAGGGGTTTACTCACCGGCGAGGGCTCGACAATGCGCGTGAATGCGATCCGGAGACTTAAACGCGTGCCTTAACGCGATTAAATGACCGGCGGGCCTCGGGGAATTCAATGGCGGGGTCGGTTTAACGGGAGGGGGAGCCGGTGAACGGATCCGAGGCGAGGTTCTCGGCCGGTGGAATTAGGGGGGCTGGCGCGAGGTTGATGACGAAACTGACAGGCGGGGGCCAATGGCCAGCGGGCGCGAGTACGAGAGGGAGAGGGCTGATGGGTGGGGCCGTGGTGTCGGGCGTGCGCGCGAGGGGAGGCGATCGGCACCGACAGGTGGGGTCGGGTTGTCAGCCAGACGCGGGCGTGGGTGATGGGCTGGGCCGGCCGGGAGAGAGAGAAGGGAGGGGGGAGGCCCAATACTGTTTTAAATCATTTCTGCATAAAAATAATTCCAGGAAATAGATTAAAATTTTAGGGCTACTTCCAAGCTTGGTCTTAGGATCATACACAAAAAGTTTCAGCCCCTGGTTCGGCCATTTACTCTATGTTGTAGTTCAAAATGGCATAGAAGGTTATTAAGGTATTTTCCCAAATTAATAAATTCAAGAAATTGAATTAAATAATATTTTTATTACTTTGAAAATTTGGGGTGTTACACGGATCCAGTAGATGCTCCGGTGGAAGCAACCAAAGTGGAGGAACCAGAGACTGCGGCGGTGACCCCTCCGAGCACGGGGGCTGTGGGCCAGCCCACGTAGCGAAGGGACTAGGGAGCGCACATCACTCCCGCCTCCTTCGAGGACATCTCTTCGGATGAAGGTAGACACTTGATCACCCTTCTCTTTATATTCATGCGTATTGACTTGTATTTTTCTTCAGACATTGGTGGCGACGCGAGGCCTGTCGTGTCAAGGCCTGAGGGGACCTCCGACAGCAGTGGGAGCAGCAGCAGCAGCTTGGAGTCTGAGAGCTCTTTGTTCGAAGAGGACGAGGGGGACGACCGCTGCGAAGTAGTCCTTTAGGAGCAGGCCGAAGAGGTCATCGAGGTAGTGGACCAGAGCCCGGCTCTATCGGAGCCTGCTTTGGAGGAGTCAGTGACGGATATGGTCCGGCCTTTGCTTCCGAGGGGACCCGTGACGGAGGTGGCTATAAACTCGTTCAACGAGGGCTGCATTGCCGTAGAGCAAGGGGGCTTGGTGGCACAGCTTAGCTGCTCAAGCCCCTTTGACCTCTTCGCAAATGCTCACAAAGTTATTGTTAAAGTGAGCGAAGCTTTACGCGGGCTCCGAGTGATATTAGCTTCTTTAATCAACACTTAGGATTTTCTTGAACCTTTTCAGGCCTTCACGCTGAATGCTGCAGCAGCAGCCTCCGTGGATCATCAAATGACCCTCCTAGCAGAGGAGAGGGACACCCTTCGACGCCAGGCTTCGGAGGAGACCGAGAGGCGAAGGCAGGCCGAAGCAGCGGTAGAAGAGGCAAGGTCCGAGGCAGCCAAGGCAAGAGAAACCTTGGCCTCAGAGACAGAGAGGCTTCGAGAAGCACTTCGGGCATAGGAGGAAACTACGACGAAGCTGGCAGTGGAGTGCTCTGATCTTCATGCAACCAATCGATCACTGGAAAACATCATGGTCCGAGGGGTCGATGAGGCCACCTCGAGCTTGACCGTAGTCCTCGGACAACTGGGGACCGAGTGCCTAGCCCCAGAATTCAACCCTCAAGACCTAGTCGGGGACCGCCTCGAGTTCCTCTGGACAGCTGCTGCAACGACGGAGGTGTCAATGAAGGGCTTCACGCTGATGGCCGGGTGAGTGGCTGGCCAAGGAGTGTTGCAAATGCTTCACGACACGGGGTGCAACCACCTCGAGGCGGTGACCTCAGTCACGCCGACGGCCTTCGGAGGCCAACACTTGGTTTCACCACCCTCGGACGTCCGCGGAGCATGGCGCCGGCTTCAAGAACCCTGGAAGGCCCAACGGTGCGACGCGGTCCTCGACCTCCAACAGATCTCCCTCCTTCGCCGAGCCAGGGCACAGGCCTCGCCAGCTCAGTCTTTGACATCGAAGCCTCTGCCCCCGAAGGTGTAGATCTCCTTAGGCTTTTGTAATTTGTAGTTGTAGGCCTATAAATGACTTATCAGTTTATTAATATAAATGTGGGGGTACTTTATACCTACCCAGGCTCAGCCTTCGGATGTTGACTTCAAAGTGCTTGAGGATTTAGAAGATCTTTGCCAACTTTGGGTGGTGCTCGAAGTAGCTAGGTCCGAAGGCCCCCCTCGGTTCAAACTTCTGAGGGGTTCTAGGGACGAAGCCATTCCCAAAGTAGCCTAGGAGCTACTGGCTGCCTTGAAGATGGAGCCCCTTCGGATTTCCTCATCCTCGCCGGACTTAAGCTATTTTGAAGTATGCTTAAGCGGCGAGGGGGTGCAGTCTTCGGGTACAGCCTTACAAGGCGATGAAGCCCTAGACTTTTCTGCCTTCGATGTGGCACCGCCTTCGTCTTAGACTTCGACCAACCTGCAAGGCGAAAGACGAGGACTGTGGGCTTCGGAGCATGGACGGTCTGTCCGCGGGAGATCAGGCTCCGACGGGGCTTCATCCAGCCGAGGGGGCCCTTCCCGGAAGAAGAGCAAGCGAGGATCGAACATGTCAGGGCCTCGAGCTCACTTTTTCCTTAGGCTTAGATACATATTACTCGTAGTTTTTGTTTTCGAAGTGTATTTGCAACATGCTTTGTTTTATCATTCAATGAATGAGATTTGTATATTCGCATACTTTGCTTGCATGCTTCGCGTAAATTTAGTGTTCCGAACATTTAGCTTGTGACGCTCGTACTGCGCATTTCACTTGCACACTTCGCATACATACCTCGGTCCCTCCGTACGCGTGGAGGCTAGGGACTTAGTCGTTGCCGGTGAGAGAAATTAAGAATGCGAAGGGGTGAGCCTTTTGGCGGCTTCGGACACTTATATCGCGTTGATCAGAGGCCTCTTTTGGGCTTCGAACACTTTAATTTTAAGCGAAGCAAGGCTTCAGCGTACTCAAATTAAGAGAAGCATGGCTTCGACATGCTTGGTTTTTGATGATATGCGCGAGCAGGGCTCCAAAGCGCACTTAGATTTTAGGGCGAAGCATTACTTTGTATGCTTAAATCTTAGATTAGATTTTGACACGCGAAGCAAGGCTTCGAAGCATGTTCATATAGCGAAGAAAGGCTTCTGAGCTTGATCCTATAATGAATGGAAGGAATAGATGGTGTGGATTCACCGAACCTGCGATGGGGGTTGATCCACCTTCAAATCTAAGACACCTTCAACCCTGGGCCACCTTCGACCCTAGGATGCATCAGGCCAGAGCCTAGAATCCCAGACTCATTGAGCCGTCGCCTAGAAGTCATGGACGCCTCGAGTTGTCACTCGAGGGAGTCCTACAGCCACTGCTACGGGCCCGGAGGCGCTGTGTAGCCTTCGGAGGAGTGCTTGGGTTTTTACAAAGCGAAGCAAGGCTTCGGTTTTAAATAAAGGCGAAGCAAGGCATCAATTTTGAATAAGACGAAGTGAGGCTTCGATTTTAAAGTGAAGCAAGACTTCGGTTTTTAATAAAGTGAAGCAAGGCTTCGATTTTTAAATGTGAAGGAAGGTTTCGATTTTCAATAAGGCGGAGCAAGGTTTTGCTTTAAAATGCGAAGCAATGCTTCAATTTTAAGGTGAAACAAGGCTTCGATTTTGAGCGAAGCATGGCTTTGATTTTGAATAAGGCGAAGCAAGGCTTCGAAGATTTACTGAAACAATTCCGGCTTTGCACAACGAAGCGGGGCTTCGAGCTGTATACATACCTCGGGAAGCTTGAGTTGATCCAGAAATCGAGCGGCTTCACGCGATTGAAGAGCTCGCCTCGTAGCCTCTAGGGCTTTGGAGGCCTTCGGCGCACACCCGGAGCCCCTTGCCTAAGGGCACACTCCGAGGCGCGAGGGGTGGTGGAAGGCGAGAAAGGCTTCGAGCTGCACTCGAAGCCCCTTGCCGAAGGGTACACGGAGTCATAGGACTCAGAAGCTCTCCCCTCAGGCGTACTTCGAGACACATGCAGTGGCAGAGAACTTAGCTTTTAGTACTAAGATCCCCACGGACGTCGCCAACTATTGTAGCAAATTGCAGTTAGGCTACAGCAGGTTTTTGTGGTTATATAGTTTATAGAGTGAACCGAAGGTTCTC
>JAAALK010000285.1:51235596-51407277 GCA_019279435.1 Zizania palustris | reverse complement strand
ACCAAACACACGGAACCCTCCAGTGAAACAACCTCCGAACCCCTTCGGAGGTACCCCTTCGAAACCATAGGATAAAATCTGTCAGTCACTCATCACAGACTCCGAAACCAACCCTTGGTTTCTCAATCTCCCCCTTGATGAGTGCAGTTGACAACCAAATTCAAGTTCAAGAAAATTTGAAAAAATTTCAGCACACAAGTGACCATAAAAACTCAAAAACAAGCCAAATCATGTCACTTGATAAAAGAATTTCTCTCCCCCCTTTTACCCCTTCGGCAAATCTCTCCCTTTGCAAGATAAGAACTCCCCCTGAGTTATTTCCCTTTTACTACAGAGAACTCAAAAATTTCTCCCCCTTTAGCAATGCAAGCATTAAGGAGCTTTTAAAAGATGCAAAGCATCGAAATGGGCAGAAGTGCAAATACATATAAAGCAAAAATATGCCAAACTTAACAACAAGTATCATGTGCTCAACTCATTTTAACATGATCTAAAAACATGATTACAGCATGTGATTTCATCATTTTGAAATAAAATCATCACCACTCAGTCGAGGTAACTAGACAAGGAAAAGCAGGGACTACACAAAGCTAGTCAATTTCTACTCTAGACAGACAGTCCAGTTCAAATGGAGCATTGGAAGCAAACTTGACTGACAATGAATTTATACTTACCATTCTTTTCATAATGCTAGGGGTATTTGTTCATCTACCTATACTTTCCAATCAAGCCAAGCCTAGACAAGAAAGCATCAGAAGCTTAAGGCAGTGATTTTGGCATACACTAATTTATCCCAGTTCATGCCAAGGTGCAATGGTATGCAGTCTAGAATAAAGTAGTGCGACAAACAAACCAACCTAAATCTTTTCACTTTTAGCATTCAAATCATGGATTTTGGATTTCGATAAGTGAACTAATTGTGTTGCACTTGAAGAATATCCATGACTAAGAAATATGATTTTTCAAGTTGTAATTAATACATCCAGAGAAAAAGATTCTTGCTACCAAGCAAATAAGGATAGCTAAAGCAGTCCTGCCTAAACATGCCTAGATTCAAGACTAAGCAGTGAGCATGATTTGATTTTGGAAAGAAAAATCATGCACAAAATGTATCAGACATATTAAATAGAGCTGAGCTGTCATGATTACATGAATTAAAACAGGGCATATTAGTGCAAAACATGTAAATGCAATTTCACACACAATGAGCATATGCATATTTGAGAAACCAAGGGTTGGTTTCGGAGTCTGTGATGAGTGATTGATAGATTTTATCCTCTGATTCGAAGGGGTCCCTCTGAGGGGTTCGGAGGTTGTTCAACCGAAGGGTTCGGTGGGTCCGATAGTACACGATGACTGGGTCGTACCGAAGGTCTCGGTACTTTGGGCGGTACACCAGAGTGTGTGCCGGAGGTTGCTTACCCGGAGAGGTCTCCGGGGTACTGGATACACTTGTCTGTTTGTCTGTGGGTGCGGAGGTGACTTCGGAGGCGATGAACGGTTCGCAATAGGTGAACCTGGGTCAAGTGGAGGCTTGATGCCAGGCGATCAGGGAGCTCGATCACGAAGGCTGCGAAGGGGTCGAGGTGCGCTAGGAGAAGGCAGTAAGTGCGGAGTGTGGCTCCGGGTGAAGGTACCCCGAGACAAAGTCCTCGGAGGGGAGGCACTTCGAAGGGTACTCCGAATGGAGTGACTTCGGAGTATGGTGGACAAAGTCCTCAGCAATGAGGCAAGGCGTTCGAAGTGTGCTCCGGAGGGAGGCACTTGAAGGTATACTTGACGAAGGTCTCAGAAGTTGAGGTGCATCGAAGGCATGGTCCGGGTGAGGTTCGTCGAGGAGTGTGCTCGGGGAGAGACACTACGATGAAGTGCTCATGGAATTCTTCGTGCGGAGGCCTTGGATGAAGGAGGGACTTCGAAGGGTGGTACTCCGAAGGTGGGGCTTCGGAGTGAGGCTGTCTTGAGGTACTTCGGCCATGCATGGCTTCGGTACATGGACTGACAAAGTTCGAGCTAGGAGAAGCTGCGAAGCCGTGGTGGTCCACTCCGGAGGTGTTGGTGCGAAGGCCTAAGGGCTTTGACGGCTTCGGCTCAAAACCATCTCTGTATCGAAGGCTGACTTCGGTGAAGCGAAGGCCGTCAGGCCCAAGGCTTCTCACCGAAGCTACCGCACCCCTCGCGTGCGAAGGGGGGCTTCAGAAGGATCCAAAACTGCAAAGGCTGACCGTGTCTACTCTGCAAAAGCTGATGTTGTCCCCTCTGCGAAGTTGACAAAAGAAGCCTCCAAATAAAGTAGACTACCAGCTGTTCCCGCGAAGGCCGTCAGGCTCAAGGCTTCTCACCGAAGCTACCGCACCCCTCGCGTGCGAAGGGGGGCTTCAGAAGGATCCAAAACTGCAAAGGCTGACCGTGTCTACTCTGCAAAAGCTGATGTTGTCCCCTCTGCGAAGCTGACAAAAGAAGCCTCCAAATAAAGTAGACTACCAGCTGTTCCCCTGTTCTGATTTGACAAAAATAGTGTAAACCCTATGGGTAAAGTAGTCTATTCACACGGCTGAATAGTGCCTATAAATAGTGGAGGCTATCTAGGTCACATCAACACTTTGAGCAGCCATTTTGAGCTCCTGTGCTAGCCGCCACACACTTTGTATTCAGTCTGTGAGTTCATTTTGTGTTTCCTGTTCAAGCAATGAAGCTTTGATTCTGTTTTCATTTACTGCTTGAACTTGTATGCTTACTTCACTGCATTCCTTGATCTCTCTGTGTCTCACTTCTTCTGAGTTGAGTTTGTGCACTGAATCTTTTCTGTAGAAGTGCGTGAGAAGTCTGTTCGTGTGAAGTGTGTGCTTTTCAGTGTCTGTTCGCTCTGTGTAAACCGGAGGCAAGACCTCTCTGATTACTAGCGAAGCACTGTTCTTGGCTTAGATCGAAGCCCGTTTTCTTCCCTTGTCGAAGTCCTCGGTGAAGTGTGTTCTGTGTGCATTTAGACCTTTGAAGTACGAAGCCTAGCACCAGTTGCTATCGCTAAGTATTTGGTCGAAGTCCTCAGAGGGAAGTCTGCTCTTGCGAAGGGTGTAGTGCGAAGCCTGCTCGAAGGCACCCAGAGTGCGGAGCCTGCACTGACTTAGCAGAGTTGAGTTTTTGGTGTTGTGGGTAGAGCGAAGTCTTCTTGACTTCGAACTTTTGCTCCTGGCGAAGCCTGGTTTTGGAGCTATGAAATACCTCCGAACCAGAACTTCGAAGGTTGTGTTCGAAGCCTGTTCTGTAGAAGACAGAATTAAAACAGAAGACATTTTTAGTCTGAAATTTTAAAAGCTCCCATTCATCCCCCTCTGGTCGCCGTTTCCGGTCCAACAATATTAGTGAAAATGTGCTCCCCCTCACAGAATGCCGTAAGGGTGACAAACACCAAGTTCCCCACGTAAGTAGGTGAAACGTGAAGCATGGAGGGGTTTTGTGAAAATATTGGCTAGCTAGTGTTGGGTATCAACATATTGAAGTTCAATATCACCCTTCTCATTATGATCTCTGAGAAAATGATATCGCACATCAATGTGTTTGGTTCTGGAATGCTGAACAGGGTTGTTTGCAATACAAACAGCACTAGTGTTATCACAGAAAGTGGAACACTCTTATAATCTAACCCAAAATCCCGCAAAGTGGAAGCCATCCATAGAATCTGAGAGCAACAGCTAGCTATAGCAACATATTCGGCCTCAGTCGTTGATTGTGCAACACTAGACTGTTTGCGGGAAGACCAGCAAACCAGCGAAGTACCCAGAAAATGACAAGTACCAGAAGTACTTTTCCTATCAATCCTACACCCAGCAAAATCTGCATCGGAATAACCTCGAAGACACAAAGAGGAAGATGCAGAATACCAAATGCCAAACTCGAGGGTATGCTTGAGATACCTGAGAATGCGCTTTACCACTTGGTGGTGCGAAGCTCGTGGCGAAGCCTGAAAACGAGCGCACAAACACACTGCAAAGTATATGTCAGGCCTCGTAGCAGTCAAGTAGAGGAGTGAGCCGATCATGCTCCGAAACTCCTTCTGATCCATGGCTTCTCCATCCTCATCGGGATCCAATGCTACAGATGTAGCCATTGGAGTAGCGAGGGGCTTCGCATCAGCCATGTCGAATTTCTTGAGCAGGTCCTTGGTGTACTTCGTCTGGTGGACGAATGTACCTTGTTTGCTTTGCTTGATTTGCAAACCAAGGAAAAATGTGAGTTCACCCATCATGGACATTTCAAACTCCCTGCTCATGGTATCTGCAAACTCGGCAACTAAAGCATGAGAAGAGCCACCAAAGATGATATCATCTACGTAAATCTAGACTAGGAGAAAATCTTGCCATGCTTGAGAGTGAATAGGGTTTTATCAACAAATCCCATCAAATACCCCCACTCAAGCAGAAAAGACTTAAGTCTATCATACCAAGCCCGAGGGGCCTGCTTGAGTCCATAAAGAGCCCTATGAAGTTTAAGGACTTTATGTGGGTATTTGGGGTTTTCAATGCCAGGGTGTTGTTTTACGTAGACATCTTCGCTTATGAAGCCATTAAGAAATGCACTTTTGACATCCATTTGATAGAGTTTGAATCCCAGGGATATCGCAAAGGCAAGAAAAATCCTAATGACATCTAGACGCGCAACAGGTGCAAAAGTCTCAGTAAAATCAATCCCTTCTAATTGAGAATAACCCTGAGCTACAAGTCTAGCTTTGTTTCTAACTACAGTCCTATCCTCACCTTGTTTGTTTTTGAAAATCCATTTTGTTCCAATGAAATGAACATTAGGTGGAGGATCAACTAAAGTCCGGACTTGGTTTCTCTCAAAATTTTCAAGTTCTTCATGCATGACATTGATCCAACTAGAATTAGAAAGTGCATGACTAACATCTAAGGGCTCGAAAGAAGCAACAAAAGCGGAATCAATGAAATGAGCATGAGAACATGTTACCCTTTGATCAAGCTCACCAATGATCTGCTCGGGAGGATGCATCCTTTGAATATGGTGTGGAGCCTCTTGGCGGGATGCAGTCTCCCCCTCAACTTGTGCGTTGGAGTGGTCCAAGATGACCGATGTCGAGGTAGTTGCTTCAGGACCTTGTGCCGAAGTGATCGAAGCAGGGTCGGCTTCGGGGGTCGATGTCGAGGGTAGTAGGGGTTCATCCTCAAAATCTCCGGGATCTTCATCTTTGAAGATGGTCTGTTCCATGTTGTGTTCATTTGCCTATTCAAAAGTAGAACTAACAGAGGGGGTTGATTCATCAAAGGTCACATCACATGACTCGATGACAGTGTTAGTTTCCAAATTGAAAACACGATAAGAATGACCATGAGTAGTGTATCCCAAAAAGATCCCGTCAGAAGAGCGCGACTCAAATTTGTCTAAATTTCCACGTTTTAGGATAAAGCATCAACATCCGAAAACTCGAAGATGAGTAACTTTGGGCTGTCTCCCAAAACGTAATTCATAAGATGTCACGTTCAAAATTGAGCGCAAGAAGATTCGGTTTGAGATGTAACATGCAGTGTTCATGGCCTCAGCCCAGAACTTTCTAGGAGTCCTGTGCTCATCGAGCATCGTCCTAGCCATCTAAACCAAAGTGTGGTTTTTTCTCTCAACAACACCGTTCTGTTGAGGAACCCGCAGAGCAGAGAATTGATGTTCTATGCCATGCTCCATGCAAAAATCAACAAAGAGACTATTCTTGAACTCAGTGCCATTATCACTTCGAATGAATTTTAATGCACCAGGGAGTTCAGTGAAAAGTCTCAAAGCCAAGCTCTCAAAGTGTGAAAACACTTCATCCTTGCTGGCAAGAAAGAAGACCCAAGAGTAGCGAGAGAAATCGTCGACAATAACTAGCACATACCACTTGCCTCCTAAAGAACTAACCCGAGAAGGACGTATAGTGTCCATGTGGAGAAATTCTCCAGGTTGTTCGGTCATCACCATGGTGACTGGCGAGTGTGAAGCAGCAATCATTTTTCCATGTCAACATGGAGCGCAAACTAAATTCTTCTCAAACTTGAGCTTTGGCAATCCTCGGATCAGACCTAGGGCACTCAGACAAGCAAGCAACTCAAAGCTCATATGCCCTAGTCTCCTATGCCACTTCCAAAGCTGAGAAGTCAAATGTGCAACAAGACAGTGAGAAGAACCAGATGACACAGAAAAATCAGCTCCAAAAACTCTCCCAACTCTAAAGATCTTACAGACCACAACACCATCAGAATTGAGTACTTGCGAAGTATCATGATGGAATCGCACTTCGAAGCCCTCATCAAGCAACTAAGATACAGAAAGCAAATTGTATCCGAAATTTTCATGCAAAGCAACGACTTTGAGATTGAAATTTGAATTAATTCTTATCACACCTTTACCTTTCACTCTACTCCTTCGATTGTTTCCAAAGGTGATATGTTCCTTTTTCTTGGTTTTGGTGAGGCTGGAGAACCATGCTGCATCTCCGGTCATGTGACGCGAACAACCGGAGTCCATGATCCATGTGCCCTCCAAACCTCGGTCCGGCGACTACACATGATAAGAAAATCTCGATCGCTCAGTGCTGGGGTGAGTGAAAACATGACGAGGCATCCAGCACTGAGTGATACGAGTAGTAGGCACAGTAAAAATAGAATGTCTACGCACAGGATAATCAGAATGATGCAAAGTGCGAGGTCTATCTACATGCTGTAACCCAAATGTATGACGAGGTCTCATAACCCGTCGAGGCACATAGCTACTCATACGAGGTCTACCACCATATGGAACATGGTGAACACCTCGAGGAGCAATGATTGCGACAAAAACAGAACCCAATCAGATGACCCGCCCGCTGACAGTAGGAACAATAAAACACTCTACTAGGGGCACTCTCATGGGTCATAGGAGCAATTTTCACAGGCTCTTTGGGCTTCTACTGAGTGGTTTTCTTGGGAGGAATTTTCTTGTCATGAGGAGTGGTTTTCTTTGGAGTTTGGGTAGGCTTTTGGCTGATGGAGTGTATAACAGGGCTCTTTCTTTCTCTAAGGTAGTGGGTGACGTAAAAATAGTTTTGTTCTCACTGTCTGAAGGAATCCTCTCAAAACCCAATCCCAGAGCTAACCTTGCCCTGTCAGCACACATCTTGGTTTTTGCCAAGAGCAAGTCCATCCTACCCTTTCACTCAGTGCATTTGTTAACCACAGAAAGAAGGTATTCGTTTTCAGTCATGAGGTTTTTAGCTCGCTCTCTAATAGTTCCTAGCTGGTCCTTAAGGGTTATGCAAGTGTCACACACAGGTTGCACATCCTTAGAACTACCGACCCTCTCTAATCTAGCCTCTAAATCATGTACATGCTTATAAAGTAAATCAATGCTCTCACGTAATAAAGAACAGTTCATACATTCATTTTTATCATGAGGACTAGAATCAACCATCAAAAGCTACTTCTGTGTAGTCTCAAGCTCAGAAAGAATTTGAGCATGCACAGAACGCAACTGAGCAAGCTCACCCATGACAACAGTACATGATTCACATTCAACATCATTGACTTTAGACTTAAGCATGGCACAATCAGTAGAAACGAATTCTAGCCTAAGTCTAAGGTCTTTTCTATCTCTAGTGGCTTGGACAAGCAACCTATCTTGACCAAGAACTACTTCATTTAGTTCATCTAATTTAATTGAAAGCTGGTCATAGGATAGTGGTACCTCAGATGAGTCAAGCTCATTGCCGCTGTGATCACTGTCGGCCATGAAGTAGAGGCCGGTGAAATCTCGTCCCTTCTTGTCCTTCTTCTCCTCCTTCCTTGGGGACTCCTCCTCATCAGAGCTCAACTCCTCAGTTGAGGAAGTGTCGATGTCACTGAGAGCAGCAACAAAATCTCTAAAGCGGCTTTGGCTACCCTCTTAGCCACCTTGCTGCGCTTGCCCTTCACAGAGGGTTTCCTCTCCTTTTTGTGGTATTTGGGGCGCTCACTCTCATGTCTCTTCTTGAGTTTAGGACAGTTGGCCTTGATGTGAGAAGTGTCGCCACACTCAAAACAACCACTAAAACCACTTCTCCTCTGATCCCGTCTCTAATGGTGAAAGCGGGTGAACCTTCTAGCAATGAGAGCAAGCTCTTCATCATCTAGAGTGTCCAACTGCTCCTTAGTGATGGAGACCAGGGAGGACAAGGCAAAATCACCTGCTAGAACACAAGTGCCAGATGAGCTTCGTTCTATAGTGGTGCCACGGCTAGTGCTAGAAACTAGTGCCAATGGTTGTGGCAAGGAGTTCCTATGCACTGCAAGAGATGCCTTGGCAATCTCTGTGGACTTCATCTTGCTGAAGAGCTCATCACAGGTTAATGTGTCATAACCTGCGGACTCCTCAATGCTGGATATCTTCACTTCCCATATGCTACGATCAATAGCATAGAGAAGCTTGATAGCCCTATCATGATCATTGTAAGCAAGCGTCCCATTGGACAGCAAGTTACTCACTATTGCATCAAAGCGAGAAAACATGACATCTATAGATTCACCAGGCACCTGCACAAACAACTGATACTATTGATTGTACGTTTTGGTGCCTAGCCTTAATCTGTGTAGACCCTCATGAAAATAGTGAGAGTAGTCCAAATCTCCCTAGATGTCCTTAGGTGCTGAACCCTATCAACCTCACTCCGACTCAAACCAATGAACAGTATATTTCTAGCCTTGGAGTTAGCATTATACTAATCCTTTTCTGTTCGAGAGGTGCGAGTTTCAGAGATGGAGTATTGTGAGTCCATAATCTCCCAAATTGCATTTCCTTGGCTTAGCAAGTAAGCCTCCATGCGCACCTTCCAGTATGCAAAATCAGTCCCATCGAACAGAGGTATTTTACTAACTCCGTCCATGTCGCCAACAGATCACAAAACCGGTTAAGGTCAACTGGTGATCTTAACCCACTCTGATACTAATTGTTGGACCGAAAACGGCGACCAGAGGGGGGTGAATGGGAGCTTTTAAAATTTCAGGCTAAAAATAGCCTTCTGTTTTTGTTCTATCTCTTGCAGAACAGGCTTCGAACACACCCTTCAAAGTTCTGGTTCGGAGATATTTTGCACCTACGAAACCGGACTTCGAAGGAACAAAAGTTCGAAGTCAAGAATACTTCGCTCCACCCACAAAACCAAACTCTCAAATCTGCTAAGTCAGTGTAGGCTCCGCACACTAGGTGCCTTGAGCAGACTTCACACTTTACCCTTCGCAGGAGTGGGTACCCCTCTACAGACTTCGACCTAATACTCCACACTAGCAACTGGCACTAGGCTTCATATTTTAAAGGTCTGAATGCACACTGAACACACTGCACTGAGTACTTTGATAGGGAAGAAATCTGGCTTCGATTAAGCCATGGACAGTGCTTCACTAGTAATCAGAGAGGACTGACCTCCAGTTTACACAGAGCGAACACACACTGAGGACACACACTTCACAAGTACAGTTCACTCACACACTTCTTCAAAAACACCACTCCAGTGCACAGACTCAAACTAGGAAGAAGTGAACCAGAAAGAGATCAAAACTTGCAGTGCAAAACATGCATACAAGTTCAAGCAGTAAATGATAACAGAATCAAAGTTTCATTGCTTGAACAGGGGGGTTTACACCGTTTTTGTCTCTCTCAGACAAGGGGGTACAGATGGTAGTCTACTTTATTTGGAGCCTTCTTTTGTCAGCTTCGCAGAGAAGACAACATCAGCTTTTGTAGAGAAGACACGGTCAGCGTTTACAGTTTTGGATTCTTCGGAAGCCCCCCTTCGCACGCGCGGGGTGCGGTAGCTTCGACGAGAAGCCTTGAGCCTGACAACCTTCTCTTCACCGAAGTCAGCCTTCGATACAGTGACGGTTTTGAGCCAAAGCCGTCAAAGCCCTTGAACCTTCGCGTCATCACCTCCGGAGTGGATCACCATGACTTTGCAGCTACTCCCAGCTCGAACTCCGTCAGTCTGTGTACCGAAGCCATGCATAGCCGATGTACCTCAAGTCAGCCACACTCCGAAGCCCCACCTTCGGAGTACCACCCTTCGAAGTCCCTCCCTCATCCAAGGCATTCGCATGAAGCATTCCATGAGCACTTCGTCGTAGTGTCTCTCCCCGAGCACACTCCTCGATGAACCTCACCCGGAACATGCCTTCGATGCACCTCGACTTGTGAGACCTTCGTCGGGTATACCTTCGAGTGCCTCCCTCCGGAGCACACTTCGAACGCCTTGCCTCATTGCTGAGGACTTTGTCCACCATACTCTGAAGTCACTCCGTTCAGAGTACCCTTCGAAGTGCCTCGCCTCCGAGGACTTCATCTCGGGGTACCTTCAGCCGGAGCCACACTCCGCACTCTTTGCCTTCGTCTGGCGCACCTTGACCCGAGGACTGACCTTGACCCACCGCAGCCTCCATGACCGAGCTCCCCGCTCGCCTAGCATCAAGCCTCCCGCTTGACCCAGGTTCACCTGCTACGAACCATCTGTCGCCTCCGAAGTCACCTACACACCATAACAAATAGACAAGTGTATCCAGTACCCCGGAGACCTCTCCGGGTAAACAACCTCTAGCACACACTCCGCAGCAACCAAACCCATGAAACCCTCCAGTGAAACAACCTCTGAACCCCTTCGGAGGTACCCCTTTGAAACCAGAGGATAAAATCTGTCAATCACTCATCACAGAGACCGAAACCAACCCTTGGTTTCTCAGATGGGATTCTGCAAGTGCGTAGTACAGGAGGTCTAGATGACACTCGTGCCTATGGCAAAGATAGCAAAAATAGCTACATCTTATACTAAACAAAATCCAAATTCCATTGACACCTAGGGTGTTTATATAAGGGGAAAAGAGATGTAATTCGGCCAGCCTAAATGGGTGGCTGAATTGTACTCTAATTAGACTCTAAATTGGTTTCCCCTTGAATAAGGACTTTAACAAATCTCTAACAGAATTTTGGACGAATTTATCTCTAATTAGGTTTCCCCCTAACTAAGGACTCTAATAAAATCTGGTTATTTATTTGGATGAAAATTACATTGGCCTATCCCAACTTAAAGTGACGCAACACCGTATTATTATGTGGACAAAATTAAGGATGAAAACTCAAATTCTGGATCCATCAATTGTATTTTCATCTCCGATCCTCTCACTCTTACTGCCATATCCATGGTTGATCTTGCTCCAATGCTTGTCCTCCTCGTCCATGCTAGGTCCCTCATTCGGAAATAGAACAAACACATCTAATTTAGACAGCATCATATTCTCATGTATATTTGGAAGAGTTCCTAGGAACAAAAGTACATGATACTTTATTTGTCGTGCATGAGCTCGTGTGATAGGTCCTTGTAATTGTGTGATTGTATCTATATCAGGGATGTCCTCATCAGGAATTCTTGGTGGCTTGGTCTAAACTATCAATTGCTTGTCTTCCAAGACCTCATCGTTCTCTCTTTATATAGAGGTGAGAGCCCCTGGTCTCCAATAATTCAAAACAAACAAATCAGTTACAACCGATTCGTGATCCAACAGATCCAATATGTTTTCGCCCACGTTGGAACTTCTGATCCTTGATCGGAACTTTTGATCTGGGTATTTTCAGAACTTCCGATACACCTATCGGAACTTTCGATCAGTACAATTTTCCTGATCCAAATCGAAACTTTCGGTTTGTTAGAACTTCCAATACCATATCGAAACTTTCGAAGCAACTTTTGCTCTCTGACTCGAGTCT
This sequence comes from Zizania palustris, assembly GCA_019279435.1. Classification (NCBI taxonomy): domain Eukaryota; kingdom Viridiplantae; phylum Streptophyta; class Magnoliopsida; order Poales; family Poaceae; genus Zizania; species Zizania palustris. The sequence goes on along the minus strand of JAAALK010000285.1, from coordinate 51,395,532 downwards.
AGAAAATAATCTGAACATCCGATTCAAAATCAGAATTTCTGATTTAAGTCACGAATCCAACATAGGAACTTTCGATACCATATCAGAACTTCTAAAGTTGGTTTTGCTCTCTGACTCGGGTCGTGAAAATAATCGAAACTTCCGATACACCTATCAGAACTTTTGATCCTCGGAATTTTCTTGGGCATACTTCCTTCACTTCTAACTCAAAGGGGCACGGTTGTGGCTGTCATGGCGGCGCTTCGCCGGAGGGTCGGGGCTCATGTGCCCACGCTTGCCTCTACGATGCCTGGTCATGACGGCAGCAGGAGGGGGCAGCAGTCATGACTGCGTAGTCCTACTGTAATAGCCCAAATTTTCAAAGGTAAAAATAAAATTTATAATTATACTTTTTTGAAAAAGGATTATTTTTATTTTCTATAAAGCTGAAAATGTCCAAATAAATAAAACTATGGAGAAATAATCCAAACCAAGGTCTGAGAAAATTATATTATGATCATAAGACCAAGATATATTTTTGAGAATTTTTATAAATTTTTAGAACCTTTGCAAGTGGCCCATAATTTTTAAAATAATTTCAACAATTATTTTTATTCAGAAATACATTTTAAATAGTAATGGGCCGCACCCTCACTTTCTCTCTCCTTAGGCTGGCCTAGCCCACTCAAGCCCCGCACCCCTCTCTGACACGTGGGTCTCGCACGCCCGAGCCCAACCCCACCTGTTGGTGCCAACCCTCTCAGCTGCACACGCCCACTAACAATGCGCCCCCACCTGGCGGCGTCGACTGTTGCCACAACTGTGCCCGCACGCACCAGCTGACAGTTGCCCCCACTATTAGCTTCATATTCCCTCCATCGCCACCGCCCAAAAATCCCGTCGGCCGAAACCCTAGCTCCGCAATCTCCTCGTCGTCGACCCCCTTACTTTAAATTAGCGCCGGGCATTTACTCCCCGTAATCAGGCGACTGTTTTCCCTTTTACGCCGATGCGTTTTAAACCTTGTAATCATCGTGTGCATGCATGGAAGGAGCTTTCGGGAGTATGGAAAGTATCCATCGGCTTTCCATGTATATGGCCAGCCATTTACGCCGCCGATTGCCCCTATAAAACCCCTGGACACCACCGCGTTCGGCCCCCACTACAAATTTTTCCTCGCGCAAACCAAACGCCCGCACTCCCATGTTTAGCGCCACCTCTCTGCTCGCACTCCAGCCGTCGCTCGTCGTCGCTGAAGCCCACCATCCGCTACGCCGTCAACCCTGATGTGTTCCTCGGACCACCCCCGACGCCGGCCACCCCTCCGTCGCCATTGGAGCCCACCGAAGCGCCACCCCGACGTCGACCCGAGGCCTCTTCACCGCACCCGCTTGTCGCCGGCATGACCCGATGACTTCAAGCCCCCGCATCGGTACCATCGTGCTCTCTTCACCGTCCCATTTCTATTTCTTCACTCGGTTAGGACCGACGACCATCGTCGTCACCATTAGCCCGCCGCCATCCCTCGGCCGTCGCCGGAGAAGATGAACGACAAGGGTAATTACCCATGCTGTGTCGGATTCAATCGCCACTGCTCGATGAGACAAGAGTGGCCGAGATTAAAACCCGCTCGGGTTCAATCTGGGCCGTCTGTCCGATCGAAGCAATATCGCGTGATCTCAGCCATTGATTTTAATTTAAAACATCCACATGTTCTATGGCCGCCGGATCTTGATCCAACGGTCGATCTGGATCTGGCTCACGCGCACAGTGCACAGGTTCATGGTGGACCTAGCTCACCGTGGACCGGCGGCTGTTTTAGGGTTTAAAAGAAATTCTAGAAATTGATTTAAATTTCAAAAATTCATAACTTCTTCAAATAAACTCCAAATTTTACCATTCAAATTTTAGAAAATTCATCTTTTTATTCTCTACATTCTTAGTCAATTTAGTTGACATGTTTGTACTGTTTATTATTCAAAATAAAGCCAAGATCATTGTTTTATCTTTAAGAATTCATATTTACCCCATTTTAGCTCCAAATTTCATCATTTCAATTTCAGAAAGCCTCTCTTTTATTTTTCTACAACTTTAGCCAATTTAATTGAACTGATTGTACTGCTTATTTTATTATGTTTAAATTGTTTGTTGTTCTCGTTTTGCGTTCCGCGAAGATTACGCCGCCATCGAGGAGCCATTGTACTTCCTAGAAGTTCCACCATCTCCCTTTGCCGAGCAAGGCAAGTCACCGCACTAAATTTTGAGCATATTGAACCTAGTTTTTCTAAAATATCGCTAAAACCCATAGGTTATAAATACATTAGTCAAATTAAAAGCCTTACATTATATTTATCTAGATCCCCGACCTTGAAGTGCAAACACAAACCATGCTATTGAGCCCAAAACTCCTTATCACCATAATAGTTCTATTATTAGATAGTGTCCAATGTGTCGACACAACCGCTATAGGATAAAAATGAGTCATGGAGATTTTGATTCTATTATATTTGTTGGACCGAAAACGGCGACCAGAGGGGGGCGGGGGGTGAATGGGAGCTTTTAAAATTTCTGACTAAAAATAGCCCTTCTGTTTTAAATCTGTCTTCTGCGGAACAGGCTTCGAACACACCCTTCGAAGTTCTGGTTCGGAGGTATTTCTCAGCTTCGAAACCAAGCTTCGCACGGAGCAAAAGTTCGAAGTCAAGAAGACTTTGCTCCACTCACAACTCCGAAAATTCAGCTCTGCTAAGTCAGTGCAGGCTCCGCACACTGGGTGCCTTTGAGCAGACTTCGCACTTCACCCTTCGCAAGAGCAGACTTCCCTCTAAGGACTTCGACCAAACACTCAGCGCTAGCAACTGGTACTAGGCTTCGTACTTCGAAGGTCTAAATGCACACAGAACACACTTCGCCGAGGACTTCGACAAGGGAAGAAAACGGGCTTCGATTCAACCCAAGGACAGTGCTTCGCTAGTAATCAGAGAGGTCTAGCCTCTAGTTTACACAGAGCGAACAGACACTGAAAAACACACACTTCACATGAACAGACCTCTCACACACTTCTCTAGAAGAGATCTAGTGCACAAACTCAACCCAGAAGAAGATGGTGCACAGAGAAATCAAAACATGTAGTGCAAAGTAGGCATACAAGTTCAAACAATAAATGAAAACGGAATCAAAGTTTCATTACTTGAAGAGGGAACACAAAATGAACTCACAGACTGAATACCAGAGTATGTGGCAGCTAGCACAGGAGCTCAAAAATGGCTGCTCAAAGTGTTGCTATGGCCTAGGCTTGCCTCCACTATTTATAGGCACTATTCATCACTGTGAATAGACTACTTTACCCCTAGGGTTTACACTATTTTTATCTCATCAGAATAGGGGGTACAGCTGGTAGTCTACTTTATTTGGAGGCTTCATTTGTCAGCTTCGCAGAGGAGACAGCATCAGCTTTTGCAGAGCAGACACGGTCAGCCTTTGCAGTCTTGGAGTCTTCTAAAGCCCTCCTTCGCACGCGAGGGGTGCGGTAGCTTCGGTGAGAAGCCTTGCGCCCGACGGCCTTCGCTTCACTGAAGTCAGCCTTTGATACAATGACGGTTTTGAGCTGAAGCCGTCAAAGCCCTTGAGCCTTCGCACCAACACCTCTAGAGTGGACCACCACGGCTTCACAGCTTCTCCCAGCTCGAACTCCGTCAGTCCAAGTACCGAAGCCATTGATGGCCGAAGTACCTCAAGTCAGCCACACTTCGAAGCCCCACCTTCGGAGTACCACCCTTCGAAGTCCCTCCCTCATCCAAGGCCTTCGCATGAAGCATTCCATGAGCACTTCGTCGCAGTGTCTCTCCCCGAGCACACTCCTCGACGAACCTCACCCGGACCATGCCTTCGATGCACCTCGACTTCTGAGACCTTCGTTGGGTATACCTTCGAGTGCCTCCCTCTGGAGCACACTTCGAACGCCTTTCCTCATTGCTGAGGACTTTGTCCACCATACTCCGAAGTCACTCCGTTCGGAGTACCCTTCGAAGTGCCTCGCCTCTGAGGACTTCGTCTCGGAGTACCTTCAGCCGGAGCCACACTCCGCACTCTCTGCCTTCGCCTGGCGCACCTTGACCCGAGGAACGACCTCGAGCCCTTCGCAGCCTTCGCGACCGAGCTCCCCGCTCACCTGGCATCAAGCCTCCCGCTTGACCCAGGTTCACTTGTTGTGAACCGTCCGTCGCCTCCGAGGTCACCTGCGCACCATAGACAAACAGACAAGAGTATCCAGTACCCCAGAGACCTCTCCGGGTAAACAACCTTCGGCATGCACTCCAGTTTACCGCCCAAAGTACAGAAATCTTTGGTACAACCAAGTCATTGTGTACTGTCGGACCCCTCCGACAGGCACACTCTGCTGCAACAGCTGCAGCAACCAGAACCACCAAACCCTTCGGTGAAACAACCTCCGAACCCCTTCGGAGGGACCCCTTCGAATCAGAGGATAAAATCCGTCAATCACTCATCACAGACTCCGAAACCAACCCTTGGTTTCTCAATATTATTGGGGGAATAAGTTTTCCCTAAACATGGGCCAAATAACATTAGCCTCTGAAGGCCTCGGTCCTGGAGCCTAACACTGCCGAAGCTTGAGAAGCGAAGTATGGCCCCCTCTGACGAAGAAAATTACAAGAATAGTCAGGCTTACCCCTCCAGAACCGTTTGGAGCCAAGCCTCCGGGGCCCCTTCGGTCCCCTTTGAAGTCCTCTGCGGAGCCTCTTGAAGCCCACTCCGAGAGCCAGTTCGGAGCCCACTTCAGAGCACTCCTCGAGGTCTGCTTCGGAGTGTCTTTCGGAGCCCTCCTCGAGGTCCACTTCGGAGTGCCCTTCGGATCCCTCCTCGGGGTCCACTTCGGAGTGCCCTTTGGAGCCTCCTCAGCTGCCTCCGCCTAAAATTCTCCGACAAGTACTCCGGACCAGAAGAAATATCCCAGCATTGCTATAGTGTAAAGCCATACCAGGGCCCCCCTCGCCCCTGGTATGCTTTAGAAGTGATGTTTGTCTGCCAGTTTGTAAAGTCAGATGTACAGTACTCTAGTCTTTTCCCTTATTGACCATATAAGCCTACGACTTGTAGAGGGCAATCAAGTCTTTTCCTTTGGCCTGCGTGCCTATAAAGCAGGGCCATGCCCTTTTAATAGACAGGGGGAGTAGAGGCAAAACTATGCCCAATCCATTGTGAACTGGACGTAGGGCTATTATCCCTCCAGAGAGGCCTGAACCAGTATAAATCCTCTCTCCCTCTGTGAGAACCCTTCGAGGTTCACTCTATACACTATATACACACAAAAACCTACTGTAGCTAACACAATTGCTACAATAGTTGGCGCCGTCCGTGGGGATCTTAGTACTAAAAGCTAAGTTCTCTGCCACTACCTGTGTCTCGAAGTACGCCTGAGGGGAGAGCTTCGGAGTCCCATGACTCTGTGTACCCTTCGGCAAGGGGCTTCGAGTGTAGCTCGAAAGCCTTTCTCGCCTTCCACCACCCCTCGCGCCTCGGAGTGTGCCCTTAGGCAAGGGGCTCCGGGTGTGCGCCGAAGGCCTCCAAAGCCCTAGAGGCTACGAGGCGATCTCTTCAATCGTGCGAAGCCGCTCGATTTCTGGATCAACTCAAGCTTCCCGAGGTATGTATACAGCTCGAAGCCCCGCTTCGTTGTGCAAAGCCGGAATTGTTTCAGTAAATCTTCGAAGCCTTGCTTCACCTTATTCAAAATCAAAGCCATGCTTCGCTCAAAATCGAAGCCTTGTTTCGCCTTAAAATTGAAGCATTGCTTCGCCTTTAAAGCAAAACCTTGCTCCGCCTTATTGAAAATCGAAACCTTCCTTCACATTTAAAAATCAAAGCCTTGCTTCACTTTATTAAAAACCGAAGTCTTGCTTCGCTTTAAAATCGAAGCCTCACTTCGTTTTATTCAAAATTGATGCCTTGCTTCGGCTTTATTTAAAACCGAAGCCTTGCTTCGCTTTGTAAAAACCCAAAGCACTCCTCCGAAGGCTACACAGCGCCTCCGGGCCCATAGCAGTGGGCTGTAGGTATCCCTCGAGTGACAACTCGAGGCGTCCAGGACTTCCGGGTGACGGCTCAATAAGTCCGGGATTCTAGGCTCTGGCCTGATGCATCCCAGGGTCGAAGGTGGCCCAGGGTTGAAGGTGTCCTAGATTTGAAGGTGGATCAACCCCATCGCAGGTTCGGTGAATCCACACCATCTATTCCTTCCATTCATTATAGGATCAAGCTCAGAAGCCTTTCTTCGCTATCTAAACATGCTTCGAAGCCTTGCTTCACGTGTCAAAATCTAATCTAAGATTTAAGCATACCAAAGTAATGCTTCGCCTAAAATCTAAGTGTGCTTCGGAGCCCTGCTCGCGCATATCATCAAAAACCAAGCATGTCGAAGCCATGCTTCTCTTAATTTGAGTACGCTGAAGCCTTGCTTCGCTTAAAATTAAAGTGTTTGAAGCCCAAAAGAGGACTCCGATCAACGCGATATAAGCGTCCGAAGCCGCCAAAAGGCTCACCCCTTCGCATTCTTAATTTCTCTCACCGGAAATGACTAAGTCCCTAGCCTCCACGCGTAAGGGGGGACCGAGGTATGTATGCGAAGTGTGCAAGTGAAATGCGCAGTACGAGCGTCACAAGCTAAATGTTTGGAACACTCAATTTACGCGAAGCATGCAAGCAAAGTATGCGAATATTCAAATCTCATTCATTGAATGATAAAACAAAGCATGTTGCAGATACACTTCGAAAAAAAACTACGAGTAATATGTATCTAAGCCTAAGAAAAAGTGAGCTCGAGGCCCTGACATGTTCGATCCTCGCTTGCTCTTCTTCTGGGCAGGGCCCCCTCGGCTGGATGAAGCCCCGTCAGAGCCTGATCTCCCGCGGCCAGACCATCCATGCTCCGAAGCCCACAGTCCTCGTCTTTCGCCTTGCAGGTTGGTCCAAGTCTGAGACGAAGGCGGTGCCACATCGAAGGCAGAAAAGTCTAGGGCTTCGTTGCCTTGTAAGGCTGTACCCGAAGACTGCTCCCCCTCGCCGCTTAAGACTACTTCAAAACAGCTTAAGTCTGGCGAGGATGAGGAACTCCGAAGGGGCTCCATCTTCAAGGCAGCCAGCAGCTCCTGGGCTACTTCGGGAATGGCTTCGTCCCTAGAACCCCTCAGAAGTTTGAACCGAGGGGGGCCTTCTGACCTAGCTACTTCGAGCACCACCCAAAGTTGGCAAAGCTCTTCTAAATCCTCAAGCACTTTGAAGTCAACATCCGAAGGCTGAGCCTGGGTAGGTATAAAGTACACCCGCATTTATATTAATAAACTGATAAGTCATTTACAAGCCTACAACTACAAATTACAAAAAGCCTAAGGAGATCTACACCTTCGGGGCAGAGGCTTCGATGTCGAAGACTGAGCTAGCGAGGCCTGTGCCCTGGCTCGGCGAAGGAGGGAGATCTGTTGGAGGTCGAGGACCGCGTCGCACCATTGGGCCTTCTAGGGTTCTTGAAGCCGGCGCCACGCTCAGCGGATGTCCGAGGGTGGTGAAACCAAGTGTTGGCCTCCGAAGGCCGTCGGCGTGACCGAGGTCACCGCCTCGAGGTGGTTGCACCCCGCGTCGTGAATCATTTGCAACACTCCTTGGCCAGCCACTCACCCGGCCATCAGTGTGAAGCCCTTCATCGACACCTCCGTCGTTGCAGCAGCTGTCCGGAGGAACTCGAGGTGGTCCCCGACTAGGTCTTGAGGGTTGAATTCTAGGGCTAGGCACTCGGTCTCCAGTTGTACGAGGACTACGGTCAAGCTCGAGGTGGCCTCATCGACCCCTCGGACCATGAAGTTTTCCAGCGATCGATTGGTTGCGCGAAGATCAGAGCACTCCACTGCCAGCTTCGCCCTAGTTTCCTCCTATGCCCGAAGTGCTTCTCGAAGCCTCTCTGTCTTTGAGGCCAAGGTTTCTCTTGCCTTGGCTGCCTCGGACCTTGCCTCTTCTACCGCTGCTTCGGCCTGCCTTCGCCTCTCGGTCTCCTCCAAAGCCTGGCGCCGAAGGGTGTCCCTCTCCTCCACCAGGAGGGTCATTCGATGATCCACGGAGGCTGCTGCTGCAGCATTCAGCGCGAAGGCCTGAAAAGGTTCAAGAAAATCCTAAGTGTTGATTAAAGAAGCTAATATCACTCGGAGCCCACGTAAAGCTTCGCTCACCTGAACAATAACTTTGTGAGCATTTGCGAAGAGGTCAAAGGGGCTTTAGCAGCTAAGCTATGCCACCAAGACCCCTTGCTCTACGACAATGCAGCCCTCGTGGAACGAGTTTATAGCCACCTCCATCACGGGTCCCCTCGGAAGCAAAGGCCGGACCATCTCCGTCACTGACTCCTCCAAAGCAGGCTCCGATAGAGCCGGGCTCCGGTCCACTACCTCGATGACCTCTTCGGCCTGCTCCTGAAGGACTCCTTCGTCGCGGTTGTCCCCCTCGTCCTCTTCGGATGAAGAGCTCTCAGACTCCAAGCTGCTGCTGCTGCCACTGCTGCTGCTCCCGCTGCTGTCGGAGGTCCCCTCTGGCCTCGACACGACAGGCCTCGCGTCGCCACCAATGTCTGAAGAAAAATACAAGTCAATACGCATGAATATAAAGAGAAGGGTGATCAAGTGTCTACCTTCATCCAAAGAGATGTCCTCGAAGGAGGCGGGAGTGATGTGCGCTCCCTAGTCCCTTCGCTGCGTGGGCTGGCCCATAGCCCCCGCGCTCAGAGGGGTCACCGCCGCAGTCTCTGGTTCCTCCACTTCGGTTGCTTCCACCGGAGCATCTACTGGCTCCGTTTCAGTGTCGAGGTCCTCGACTGCATGCTCCGTCATGGTAGGGGCTTCGTCCGCCAAGGGCTCCGAGCGAACCCTCTAGGCTTCGGGTTCCTCATCATCCACCCTCTTTCTTTTGGATCCGCTCGCCGAAGGTGTTGAGCTGGCAAAGTCTAGAAGCGCCTGGACCCCCTCGATGCCGAGCCAGGTCCACACCCGGTTCCAGCGCTCCCAGGATCCCACTAGAGCAAGCCTTCGGGTCTGCTCGTCAGGCGTCGGAGCCCCAACTACACGCTCCGTGGCCACGATTGCCTCCTCTAGAGGCCGTACGTCGCGCAAAGCTTCATCGGGATTTCAACTCAGCACAAGTTAATTTTGCAAGGTAAGAAGATAAAGAAGTTCGAAGTCTTACCAAGGCGCTTCGCGGACACCTCGCTCGGTCCCTCCGAGCCCGAAGGCTAGAACAAGTTCTCTAGCCAAGAGAGCGCTAGGGGCCTGAGCCTAAGGGTGATGAACTCCTTGGCTAAGTCCCTCATGCTCATCTTCGAAGCCACCCTGCGTAGGAGCAGGATCCTCGATTAAAGGGCTTCGGGGCTCGCCTTCACCATAGCCTCATGTCGGTAAGAGATGAGTGCGTTGGTACTCCAGAGGGGGGAGTCCGCGCCCACCGAAGCATAAAACCACTCTGTATCCCACTTCGAGTACCACTTATTGTTTACAGCCCTCGCCGGGAAGTCATCTTGGAACTCCCTTCGGAGCTGAAAGTTGGCACTCTCGAAGGCCAAGGCCCTCTCCATGCGGTCTGCCCCCTTCTTCCACTTTAGCTAGTAGCTCATGTAGTGAAGAGCGACGAAGACGTCCACGTGCCCCTCGCAACCTTCGGCCCTCATCGCCCATTCGAAGATCACCAGCCTCGCCATGGTGTTTAGGGACATGTGAGAGTGCTCGAAGTTGTACGCCTTCAACACCTCGCTCAACATCTCCACCGCCGGTAGGTCGAGGCCCGCCTCGAAGAAAGCTTCAAAAACCATGACTTTGTCAGCCCGAGGCCTCGGGATGGTCTCTGACTTCTCAGGCACCCGAAGCTGGATCCCCTCGGAAATCTTCCCCTCGCAGACCCTCCGAATGGACTCCCCCATCGAAGCTGAAGCCTTCAACTCCAATGTCTGCTCAAACTTATCCGACGGCGACCAAAGGTCTCACAGCCCCAAGCACCTCGCTGCAGGCTTCGCCACCGCCGCCGTCTGGGCCTGGACGGAGCTCGAACTCACACCCAGGGCCAAGGCTTTCTTCGTCGCAGCCTTCTTCGGCATCTCGCAGGGCTTCGACGTGAAGGGTGCTAAGAAGCTACGAAGCAGGATGCACATGAAGCTGAAGGTGGAGAGAAGAGAGCGAAGGATGCAAGGGGCTAAAGAAGAGAGCAAATGATGGGTGTAGGCGGAGCCGTGGTATGGTGAACCCCTTTTATAGGTGGTAAAAAATGTCCACGGACCCCGCACTGAACTCTTTTTTCACCAGTTACCCCAGCCTCCGCAGTTTATGACAGGTGGGCCCAGGGTGAATTTGAAGCGAACTGTCGCCCCCCACTGCAACGGTCAGTTTTCTAACTGTTGCGGGGTCGCTTGGGCTCCCCGAGGGCGCCCTATCAATCTGAATAGGCATTTATTGCCTGCGCAAGTCGAAGCCACCCTTCGGTCCAAGCTCCGAAGGCCTACCTTCCCCGAAGTCACTTTTACTCCAAGTCATTTGTCCCGAGGCGCGTGCACCCCTTCGCTCCAAAGGGCTGCATGCGAGGGGCTACTGTTGGGGGAATAAGTTTTCCCTAAATAGGGGCCAAATGACGTCAGCCTCTGAAGGCCTCGAGCCCGGAGCCTGACACCACCGAAGCTTGAGAAGCGAAGTATGGCCCCCTCTGATGAAGACAATTACAAGAATAGCCAGGCTTACCCCTTTGGATCCCTCTAGAGCCAAGCCTCTGGGGCCCCTCTGGCCCCCTTCGAAGTCCTCTCCGGAGCCTCTTGAAGCCTACTCCGGGAGCTAGTTTGGAGCCCACTTTGGAGCCCTCCTCGAGGTATGCTTCGGAGTGTCTTTCGGAGCCCTCCTCAAGGTCGACTTTGGAGTGCCCTTCGGAGCCCTCCTCGGGGTCCACTTCAGAGTGTCATTCGGAGCCTCCTCAGCTGCCTCCGCCTAAAAGACTCCGGTAAGTACTCCGGACTAGAAGAAATATCCCAACATCGCTATAGTGTAAAGCCATACCAGGGCCCCCTCGCCCCTGGTATGCTTCAGAAGTGACGTTTGTCTACCAGTCTGTAAAGTCAGATGTACAATACTCTAATCTTTTCCCTTATTGCCCCTATAAGCCTACGACTTGTATAGGGCAATCAAGTCTTTTCCTTTGGCCTGCGTGCCTATAAAGCAGGGCCATGCCCTTGTAATAGACAGGGGGAGCAGAGGCAAAACTATGCCCAATCCACTGTGAACTGGACGTAGGGCTATTATCGCACCTGACACACTATAAGGATCGGTCTGCGGGATCCGTTGCAATACACTTCCGTTGCAATACACTTCCGTACTTTTCCGCACTTTAAGCCCTTATCATTCCCTTGTTATTATCCTGCATTACTATTGCATTCTCGGTGGCTTATTGAGTACTTTTGTACTCATACCCATTGGAAAACACTTCAGGGACTGCATACTATGATGAGGTTGGTCTGGAGTAGCGACCTAGTCAAGGACGCGAGACTAGCAGAGATGTTCATTGCCTATTTTTATTTTCATAGTTTTTTTAATTTTACACTTGAGTAATAATGTGGTCTGCAAACCACGAATGATTGTCGTATGTACGTTGTCACGTGATGAACATCTTGTTATTATTGTTTTTCTTTGGAAATTCAATAATGTTTGGGTTTTATTAAATTTGGGCGTTACAAGATGGTATCAGAGCCGACTTGACTATAGGAAGCCAAACGCACCAGCCTAACACCAAACTTTACAAAATCTATTTCGAAAAACCTACTTCATATTTTTTTCCTCTCCCTTACTCTTTAAACTTGTTCTTATTTGTAGATGCATGTCCACCACATCGACAGCTTCTGCCGGTATCAAGAGGGATTCATCCGGGAGCTCTAGATGATGGTGGCCTTCCTCGGGTTCACTTTTGAGCCTGAGTTCAATGGGGTGTACATGGAGCAGTTTGCGGGCCTTTGTGACGTCTCTGTCACAATCCATGCTTCCGGAGATCACCTCCTCTTCTTCATAGCGGCTCTCAAAGGCCTGACCTTCGACGTCACTTGTCAACGTGCCGCCTTCTAGGCCCTCACGGATTTGAGGATGATCTACGATGATCGTCTTCGAAACACTTCTTTCTGCCTTGCCCGATACGCGCCAGAGGAGGTTCGTATAGTTGCCACTCACCAGGCCAAGTTCCTTAGGGGACTAAAGGATGAGATCTCCATCCAGATCATCGCAGCAAATTATGTCAACTTCCAACGATTGGTAAACAAGGTTATCCTTCAAGAGACCGAACAGAACAAGATGGATCTCAAGAAGAGAAAGATAATCACCTTCAAGCATCACCAGGGGAATGTCCAGAGGGCCCGCTTCGTCCCTCCACCTCAAGCACCCACCTACCACCCTCGTACCATCTACAGGCCACCATACGCTGCTAGTGGCTCGAGTACCGGGAATCCTTGCCCCGCTCTCCCAACTCCATCCGCCCCGCAAGCACCGGCCGTGAAGACCAAGACATTGAGGGACCGGAATGGCAAGCCGGTCGTCTGCTTCAACGGCCGAAAGGATGGTGTAACACCCCAAGATTTAAAAATAAAGAAAATAAAGGAAATATATTTTTCAGGGAATTAAAGGAATTATTTAATTAAAGAAAACCCTAAAAGAGCCCTTCTAAAGCCAAACAGGGAGAAATATTCAAAATTTCAACTTGGAAAATTTATGATAGAATCTAGAGGCCAAGATAAAACCTGGAGACACTGACATGTGGGGTCCGCCTATCGGCGCTCACACCCCCTCTCTCCTCCCCGCGCCCGCCTCTGCCTGGCCCACCCGCCAGCCTCGCTAGCGCCTTTCCCCGCCACTGACAGCCCGAGCCCGTCTGTCGGCCTCTTTCCTCTTTCGATCGCCCGCTGACAGGTGGAGCCCACCTGTCAGATCCTTCGTCCCTGATGGAAGGGGATCTCTCCCCTTTCCTTTTCGACAACCCCCTTCCATTTCCCACCGCCGGCCACCACTATCCGCCTGGGTCTACCTCGGACTCCCTTCCTCCAACCCCGGCGATCCCTCCCCCCCTTTAGCCAACGCGTTTTTGTGCATTTGGAAGCTTGGCCACGCAATTGGAAAGCCTCGCCGGAGAGGGAAGGAAACCCTCGGTTTCCTTCCGTTTGGACACCAGCAACCCCCCTATAAATACCCCTCGGTTCGCCGCCCACTGCCCACACCGCCTAAGCCCTAGCCGGAGCCCTCCAGAGCACTGTCGCCCGTTTTTCGGCCTCTAGCTCTGCTTCACCTCTGGTCACCGCTCGCCGCCGCCTCGAGCCTCCTCTGTCCACGCCGCTGCCACCGTCGAGACCGTCGAAGCCCGCCCGTCCCCAGCCACGCCTCTGTTGGCTGAGAGGACCATCGGATCGTCGTCGCCGTCGAGCACCCGAGAAGCCCTCGCCGTCTACCCTCGCCGCTGGTCGCCTTCGGATGTCCTTCTCCGCCATCGAAGGTATGGTCGTGACCGCTGTCCCCTCCTCGTTCCATTTCCGCCGAGAACAAGGACCCTAGGCCCTCGCTGTCACCGTCGCCGCCACACCCGAGCCCGCCAGAGCCGAGAACGAACGGGGTACTTGCCCCCTTAGCTCGTGTCGTGCCGGACGCGGTCTCAGCCGTCCGATCCGCGATGGAGGGCTAGAATTATAACCCATATGGGTTTAATCTGGGCCATCCATCCGGTCAAACCGGTACGGAGCCATCTCGGCCGTCGATCGCTATTTAAAAGTTTGACTCAATCCCGTGCGTCCACGTAATACCCTTTCGCGCGTTTTAATCTCGGCCGTCCGTTTCACTTAACCCCCCTGCCTCGCATCTAGCCGCTAGATCCAGATCCAACAGTCCAGATCGATCGGGTCCACGCGCACAGTCACAGGTTCACGGTGAACCTGGTTCACCGTGGACCAGTGACTGTTTTCTGTTTAAATAAAAATCTAGAAAATTGTATGAACTTTAAAATTCATAACTTGCTCATTTTAACTCCAAATTTCACCATTCAAATTTGGTTAAACTCAGCATTTTATTCTCTACATGTTTATGCCATAAAAACAGTATGTTACTTTGGAACAAAATATTCTTATTAAATAAATGAATAAAAACCCCTTAAGGATAAATTGTTAATTCCTAAAATAAATTAAGAAAAACCTTAAAATTTAAATCTTTAATGATTTTCAACATAACTTCAGAATAAAAGAGTTTAACTCCACATACTTAAACTCATAAAACTTGTATGCTTATGCTTTGTGACATTTTATCTGTTTATTGAATGTTATGTTTACTTTTTCCGTATCGAGAAGACTACGAGTTCGTCGAGGGGCTGGAGTTTTACCCCGAGGTTCCACCTTCACCATTTGCTGAGCAAGGCAAGTCACAAACCCCATTTTGATCATCATTGAGCCCATGTTTTAATAAATTATCGCTATAACTCATAGGATAATATTGCATTAGTCTAATCTCAAGCCTTACACTATATTTATTAGATCCCCATCCTTGTGTGTAAACCAAGCCATGCTTATTGAGCCTAAACTCCTTGTCTCTCTAGAATATTATATTAGCTAGTGTCCAATGTACCGACACAACTACTATAGGATAAAAAGAATGAGTCGTAGATAGATGGATTCTACTATATGTATTTCCCCGTTATTCTCGTCTCTGGACTCTGTTGGAGTTGGCTATGTTATAAGTATGGTGGGTTCCGGGTGCAAGCTAGGGCATTGGTTGGTCGCACCCAGGGCACTATAAGGACCAGTCTGCGGGATTTGTTGCAAAGCACTTCCGTACTAACCACAAGTCTAATGGGTAAGTCCTAACTGAAAGTATGGAACAATCCGACTCGATGCACCATAGTGGAGGGGGCAAGGGGCAACCTGCGGGTGACTTGTACCGACGTGGCTCAAGGGGGGTATGGTGTTGGCTCGACGCATCGGGGCACCATATGAAACCCATAAGAGGGTGCTGTCGGGTCGAGGCGGTCCATATGGAAGGTTTTGGCACGAGTTCCCATGGTATGGGTCATCTCGTTACACTTTGGTGTATGTGATGAGTGCGTGCCTTGTGGGTACAGTGGTACACCTCTGATCAGAGTTTTAAATCTTTTCAAAAAGCCGAGCCCACGGTCAAGGGCGGGTTGTGTGACTTCTCGCAGTTAGTTTACAATTGTTTGAATGGTTGAGTTATACATGGCATGTAAGGACTGTTGAGCGAGGGTGGGCTGACTGTACCCTCGGAGTTAGAAGATGATGCATACACATGTTTACATTTCAGTACTAATAACTTGATCACATTTAATTGCTTTACAAATATGCTTTTTCGCAAAGTTAGCCACTATCTCCCTTGTTATTACTCTGCATAATATTTGCATCCGGTGGCTTGCTGAGTATGTTTGTACTCACCCCATTGACTTACACCACCAGAGCCCGTCTACTACGAGGAGGATGAAGGTCTGGAGTAGCGACCCAGTCAAGGCGAGGACTGGAAGGAGGCGTTCATCTAGGACCTTTGTTTTATTAGTTTCTCTTCACTTTATTCACTTTTGTACTAATACGGTATACGAATCGTGAATGCTTGATCGTATTGTACGTGGTCGTGTGATGAACATCTTGATTTATTGACTTTCTATGGAATTTCAATAAAGGTCCGGATTTATTAAATCTGGGCGTGACAGATGGGCACTACTCTCATCAGTGCCCTCATCCCAAGCAACCCCAAGGAGCTGCACCAAACCAAGCGGTTCACGCCTGAGTAAATCCATATCACAGCTAAAGAAGCCCGAGAGGCCCCCGAAGTTGTGCTCAATATGTTCACAGCAAATTTCATACCCGCAGTAGTATTGTTTGACTCTGGAGCAACACATTCATTCGTATCCGAGGATTTTGTGAAAGTAAATGGCCTAGAAGTACTCCCTCTACCCACACCCATGATGATCGCCACCCCCTAATTTTTAAAAAGTAAAAAATAATAAATCAATAAATATAACTTGTCTAGAAAAGAATTACTTTTGATTTCTAATAAAACTAAAAATGTCCAAATAAATAAAAATATAGAGAAATAATCATAATCTTAATTTGAGAAAATTAAATTATGTTTTTGAAGCCAAGATATATTTTGAGAATTTTACAAATTTTTAGAACCTTTGCAAGTAGCTCATAATTTTTAAACTATTTTAAGCGATTATTTTTATTCAGAAAATGAATTCTAAACAGTAGTGGGCCGCACCGTCCCTTTCTCTCTCCATAGGCCAGCCCAACCCCTCGGCTCGAGGCATTTTCTCCGCCCCTTCTTACACTAAAAAAGCAGGGTCACCTTGTGTCCTTAAACCTATAACCATCTTTCAGCTAACCTAGCCTCCTCAGTCCATCCGTACCAACAAGGGGTAGTACAAAAATATTGACCAGTTGTCCATCGACTACGCTTTTCAGCCTGATCTTAGGCCCTGACTCACCCTCCGTGGATAAACCTTGTAGAGGAAACCTTGGGTTTTCAGGGCATTGGATTACCTCCGCACCCCCTCACTGATAGATGGAACCCACCTGTCGGCACCCTATGCCTCGCGCCCAAGCCCCTGACCCACCAATAAGCCTCCTCCCCTCTCAACGCGTGCGCCGTAGCCCGCATGTCGACGCCGACCATTGCCCCTCACGCCCAAGCCCATAACTGACCGGTGGACCCACCTTGTCTTCCCCGCGCCATCGCCCCCCCCACCCGAGATCCTCGGCCGCCGTCCTAACTCATGAATCCGCCTTCGCCGGCCTCCTTTGGCTTAATTGCCACCGTCATTTAACTCCCCTTACTCTGACGCACGTTTTCCCCCTCAAATCCTATCGCATTAAGCCTCCTAACGCCATAATCACCCACGTTAAACACCTCGCTGGAGCATTACTCCCCTCTCGGCTTTCATGGCACACGGCCCCCCCTCCTTCACTGCCCGAAGCCCTATAAAAGCCCCTCTCTGGCCACCGTATTCAGTCCTCGCACTCGCGTAAGCCCTTGCAAGATTAGAGCTCCGCATTGTGTTTTTGCGCCACCGCCTCTGCTCGCTCTCTAGCCGCCGCTCACCATCACCGGAGCCCATCCCCATCGTCATCGACCACCACTCTGTGACCGTTGTCGTCTCCCCAACCTCGGCCACTACTCCGTTGGAGCTCATCGCCACCGGAACCCCATCGCCAACGAGGACCCGAACACTCCCCGCCGCCTCCACTCATCGCCACTCGCCGCTAGGCCTCCTCCATCGCCATTTTCGGTTCCATCCGCTTCCCCTCCCTATTTTGGTCCCGTTTCAGCACTTAGTTTAGGTTTCGGGTCACCGTCACCGTCACCACCACTCGCCATGCCGCCGCATCCAGCCGGTGTCGGGGACAAAGCCCTTCGCCTCTCCCGTGCCGCGCGCGTGCCGTACACGATCTGCACCATGCGATCGCGATCGGACGGTCGAAATTAAATCGCTCGCATGGTTTAACCTGGACCGTCAGATCTTAGTGAAGTAGTATCTTTTAATCCAGGTCGTCCATTTTCACTTAAAAACCCCGCGCGCGTCGTGCCCGCCAGATCTTGATCCGACGGCTCTGGATCATCTGGTGCACAACACAGTGCTCGGGTTCACCGTGAGCTTAGCACACCATGGACCAGAGACACTTTCTAATTTAAAATAAATTCCAGAAATTGTTTTAAACTTCAAAATTTCATATCTCCTTCAAATTAACTCCAAATTTGACCATGCAAATTCCAAAAAATTTATCTTTTTGTTGACACAGAAATGCGCCCCCGCACTTGGGCCAGTTCGACGTCCAAAAGTATCGCAACAGTACTGACGCCACGTTCCGACTACCCTTAATAGTGATAAGGGATTTGGAGTCGCCAGGCAATCAGATAAATAGTTAATATTTTAATCCAATTGACCGAAAAGTGTTAGTAATAATGTAAATAGAAATAAAATGACTAAAATACCTAGAATCGGCCAATTCACAGGCCGATTCGGAGTTATAGCGGAGACTGGCCCGAAGAGTCCCTAGGGCACCTTTGGCCTTAGGCCCAGTCAAACCGGAGGTACAACCTCGGTTGGACCGGGGGGTTGCGAAGAGGCTTCGGGATTGAGCCCTAAAGGCAGGTGCGAAGGGTGGCTCCAGGAGGTCTGATCGGCGAAGCTCCTTCGGTCGAACCGATGGGATCCCCTCGGTCGGACCGTGCGGGTAGGCTTCGGCGCGCGTGGCCCCGACGAAGGCTCTGGCGTAATGCGATGCGAAGGGGGCTTCGGGCGCAACCTTCGGGCTCTAGCGCAATGTGGTGCGGAGGGTGCCAGTCGGACTGGCGGAGTGCCATCGGTCTAACCGGCTGTTGCTGACAACGGCGTGACGAGGTCCGGTCAGAACGGGGTCTCAACGCCGGTCAGACCGAAGTAGCAGATTGGATCTGCTAAACCTCGGCAACCCTAGCAAATGATCTTCAATTGCCTCCAAATTTTGCAGGGATGCTTAGGAGGGAAATTGATCTGCAAAAACCACAAAAGATTAGATACAATTCGGCCAAGGGGGGCGAATTACCAAATATGGTGATAAAAACCGATAAAAAGGATAGCAATCCGTTACGTGGATTAACCGGAGGTTCACAAGCGAACCAGCAAGGGATACCGTGATTACGGACGCGGTGGACGGAGGACTTTCAAGCAAACCCATGAAGATCTACTGCCTAATGCGGAGAGTAAAGAAAAGTAAATGTGATTCAAAGCTAGGGCTTTGGATTTTTGAGATTGGAGAGAGGGCCCTTGAATCGGCCTTGCCCCTAGTATTTATAGGGGGTGGGCTGGAGGTCCCTGGCACAAAATATAGTAGGATTCGGCCAGAATTTGGTTGAGATAAGATTTGGATAAAAACCACCCGAATCCACTTCGGATTGATATTTTGAACCCCTGGCCGGTATGACCGAGCCCATGGGGCCAGTCTGTCTAGGCCTGGCTGGTTGGACCGGCCTACTATAGCCGGTCAGACCGGCCTGTGCCATGTTTGGCATATTTATGGACAAAAATACCATTTTTCAGTATTTTGCCTAGTTTGACCATTAATGTCATTTTTTGCTATAAACACATGCCCCTGCCTTTTAGCAAACTTAGTGATCTAAAAGCATGACAGGCCTCGGGCAATACTTTCCATATCGGCTTTTGTCACTTTAAGCGTTTTGCCACACACATGGGAAGTACCTTTTCAAATATCTACCATTCAAAGCCCTTCGAAGTTGCTCTCCTTGTAGAGACTCTAACACATACGCATTGTCTGGAGCGATTTCGACTACCTTGAAAGGACCTTCCCAACTAGGCGACCATTTACCAAATTTTGGGCTCTTAATGCCCAATGGTAAAATCGTCTTCCAAACCAAGTCATTGACTTGAAATGATTTTGCTCTAACCTTTTTTGTTGTAGGCTCTAGCTACTCTTCTTTTATCTTTCTCTATTGCCTCTAGAACCTTCAACCTCTTATCGGTCACTTCTTCTAAATTATCCTTCAAAAGTGTCTCATATTCATCGACCGATAAGCCATCTTGCTTAAGAAATCTAAGTGAGCCGAGATCCACCTCTACCGGTAGAACGACTTCTTGTCCATACACCAACTCATATGGACTAACTTTAGTGGCATCGTGCTTTGCAACTCTACTAGCCCATAAAGCTTCGGAAAGCACCACTTGCCACCTCTTTGGAAACTCTTCAATCTTCTTCTTGATTAGTTTATCACAGTTTTGTTACTAGACTCGACCTGACCATTGGCCTGAGCATAATATGGAGAAGAGTTTACCAATTTGATCCCATAGTATTCGGCAAAGTCCCTCACTTCTTTAGAAACAAATGAAGTACCTTGGTCTGTAGTGAGAGTTTGGGGAATGCTGAATCTGTGTATAATGTGCTTCAAGATAAAATCGATTACCTCATTGTGAGTCATGTTCTTGAGTGGCATGGCCTCGGTCCACTTGGTGAAGTAATCCGTCGCCATCAACACAAACCAATGCCCTTTTGAAGAGGGAGGATTAATTTGGCCGATGAAGTCTAAGCCCCAACCTCAGAACGACCATGGTTTGATAATAGGATTAAGCATCGATCCAGGTGCTAGCTGAATATTACCAAACTTTTGACAAGATTCACACCCTCTATAATACTTAAAACAGTCCTCAGTCATAGTCGGACAATAAAAACCCGCTCTTTTGAGCATCCAACTCATTTTCTGGGCCGACTGATGAGTACCGCAAAGTCCTTCATGGACTTCACTTGCATCAACTCTAGCTTGATCGGAGTCCAAACACTTCAAAAGTACTCCATCAATAGTTCAGCGATACAACACATCGTCAAGAAAAACAAATTTGAACGCCTGTCACCGAACCTTCCGATCAACTCTTTGACTAGGATTTTTTAAATATTGGACGATTGGGACCCTCCAATTGTCCTTACTGATCAAAGGAAAAATGGCCAAATCTCCGCTAGAATTGGCCCTTAGACTTTCCATTTGGACCTGCCCCACGAGGGCTAAGCCCTCCTGACAATGGTCGGTCAGACCGGCCATGTTGGCCCGGTTCGACCGGCTATTGCCGGACGGCTGGCACGGGTCGGTCTGACCGACCTAACATGGCCGGTCGGACCGGGAGTGCATGGGCGGTCTGACCGTGCTCGCAAGGCCGGTCAGACCGACGGTGGTACTCTCGGATGATACATTGTCTCCGAGCATCGGCTTTTCTCGTGTGCAGAATTTACCTCTCCTAATTTGATATTCTGATGCTTGCTGAGCCAAGTCATTTGCAAGTGAGTTGGCTTCTCTAGACATATGAGCAATTTAGAAATCATCAAAGGTGGCAATTTGGTCTAGACACTTGTCCAAGTAGCTATTTAATAGACCATTAAACCATTAAGCAAGTTTAGCTACTTGTTGAACAACTAATAAAGAATCACCATATGCACGAACATATTTCACACCCATTGAGTTTAACAATTCAAGACCAAACAATAGGGCTTCATATTCGGCTTGATTATTAGTTGAGTGAAATTCTAGATGGGCCGAGGTCTTAAAGTGCATACGATTCGGTGATACGAGGACCACTCCAACACCTTGACCATTTTTGCAAGCCGAACCATCAAAATAAAGTTTCCATGGTAATACCTCAATTAAAGTGACTTCGCCACTCCAATTGACATCTACATGGTGATCCACTATAAAGTTAGCAACGATTTGGTCTTTCATAGCTCTTAACAGTTCATAAGCCAAATCGTATTCAATCAACGCATATGCCCACTTGCCGATTCTACAACATAGAATTGGCTTTTGCAACATGTATTTTATGACATCCGTTCGGCAAGTTACAACACATGTGCTAGGGAGAAGATAGTGACGCAATTTGGTACATGCATAATAAAGTGATAAACACAAATGCTCCACAAACACGTACCTTGTCTCGACATCCAGAAGTCGACGACTCAAAAAGGTGATGATATACTATTTTCCTTCAATTCCTTGAGTCAACATGGCTCCAATCACACCCTCCTCCGCGGCGATATAAAGCCGAAACGGAATCCCGGCCTTCGGCGCCCTTACTACTGGCGGCGTCGATAAGCACTCTTTGACTTTCTCAAAGGCGCGTGCTGACTTGCCCCCCAAGTGAACTCGGCTTCATTTTTTAGCCGGAGTATCGAGACAAAAGCATCAATTTTGCTAGACAAGTTAGATATAAAGCATTGCAAATAATTAACCTTGCCTAGCAACTTTTGCACGCCTTTCTTACATGCTGGCGCTAAACACCCTCTAATTTTCTCAAACCTCTTAGGATCGATTTCAATGCCTCTTTCATGGATCATGAATCCTAAGAACTTGCCCACCGACACGCCAAAAGCACACTTGAGTGGGTTCATTTTTAAGCCATACTGGCGCATTCTTTCGAAAGCGACTCTCAAATCGGCTAGATGGTTTCTTATATCATCCGATTTGACCACAACATCATCTATATAAACCTCTAACATAACTCCTAGCAAGTCATGAAAGATTAAGTTCATGGCACGTTGATATGTGGCGCCAACATTCTTTAAACCAAAGGTCATTATGACCCACTCGAACAAGCCGACAAAACCGGGGCAGCGAAAGGCCGTTCTAAAAACGTCCTCTTCGGCCATAAAGATTTGATTATAACAAGCGTTGCCATCAAGAAAACATAGTACCTTGTGTCCCGAGGCATCGTTGATCAACATGTCGGCTATTGGCATGGGATCCTCGTCTTTCGGAGTGACCTTATTCAAGTCCCTGAAGTCGACGCAGATGCGGATCTTGCCACTCTCCTTCTTCTCGTCAGGCATGATGTTAGCGACCTATTCTACATACCTGCATGGCCTAATAAAACATGTCGCTAATATATGTTCAACTTCCTCTTTAACTCGGTCATAGATGGCTGAATTGAAGTGGCGTGGTGGCTATTTATAAGGCCTAAACCCGGGTTTGATGGGAAGCCGATGCTCAACAAGCTCTCAGCTTAATCCGAGCATCTCGCTGTAGTCCCATGCGAAGCAATCAACATACAATCGAAGCAACTTTATTACTTCGGCCTTTATATCACTACTTAAATTCTGATTTACAAATATCGGCCTTGGAACACTACCATCTCCTATGTCTACTTATTCCAAAGGATCGGCCGACGAGAAGCCTTGACCTAATTTTTTCTACTTCACTAAAATCTTCAATGGCTTCGGCAATACCGTCTTGAGAAGACTGATATTGCTCTACACGAGACTTTAGCTAATCAAGATTAGCGCTAGACATTCTACTACCTTAGACACAACCGAGCCACACCAGCCAGCTTTATAGAAATAGGAACGAACCTCCCCTCTGATACGCTGACAAAGTCGTAATCCGAGAGGTCCCACCCCGACAAGCATTCTATTTCATCATGGATGGCATCACTGGACGCATCGGCCAAGCTAACATGGGTCGATGCATCGGCGTGTACTAATTCGACTTCGTCGCCATCCCATTGTATTAGATGCTGGTGCAAGGTAGATGGCACACACTGGTTTGTGTGAATCCAATCACGCCCAAGCAATACATTATAATTACCTTGCACGTCGACGACGAAGAAGGCGGTAGGTAGTGTCTTGTTCCCACCCATCAGCTCCAGAGATAGCACGCCTTTGGCCTCTGTCGTGTCGTCGTTGAAGCCATCGAGGGTAACATTGGTCTTCTTCAAGTCATCGTCATCTTTGCCGAGCTTCCTTAGAAGGGAGTACGACATTAGGTTGGTGGCGCCACCATCGACAAGCATCCTTGAGATCGCCTTTTTGTCAATGTGTCCCCTTATGTAAAGAGGCCTCAAGTGACGATCCGTATCTCCAGGCTTCTCGAACACGGTGTCCCGCGGGCCGAGGTCTAGCTGTGCGACCCTGGCCTCCTCCTGTAGCGGAGCAAACTCGAAAGGTAGCATGACGACGCCGACGTCCATCACCTGAGGAGTGGGCCCCTTGGATATGGTTGTGTAGTCATCGTCGAGTAAGTTGTCGTCATCAGAGCTAATAACGGGGGCCGGGTCATCGACCACGACCGGCCTAGGTCTCCAAACTTTCTTCACCGCGGGCCGAGGATGAATTTCTTCAAAAAGTGCATCACGTGCCTCCGCGGCCTTCTCTTCTCATATCTCTTGTGCCCACAAGCATTGCAACCTCCTCTTTTGAGATTTGTGAGGAGCCATGCTGAAGAGCGTTAGCCTCATGGCTCCAGATGTGATGAGTCATTGTCAACGGAAGTCAAGAGGACACAAAGAGAGGAGAAGACTTGTTGTGTCTGGGCCGTATGTGACTCAGGTACACGGGCAGCGAGCGACTGTCGGGCAGAGGGGCCGCGAAGTCGGGCTGGCCCAATCCGGGTACATGGGCTAGGAGCTGCAGAGGATCCACTGGGCTGTTGACCAGGATTGACTCAGGAACACGGGCGGCGAGCGATTGCCGGGCTGAGAGAGCTGCGGAATCAGGCCGGCCCAATCCGGGTACCTGGTTCAAAGTCGGTGGACGCTTTGTCAGTTTTGGCGCAAAACTGACAACCGCTGATCTCGGATCGAACCGTTCTAAGGCAAAGCCCTAGTCGCTACGAAAGCTCCTCTTCAGGATAAGTCATCTGTAATTAAGAGTTTACTATTTTGCCTTTAGGCCCACAGTCAGTCAGTCGAGTCTATAAAAATATCCTAAGGGAATTTTGGTCTTTTCCATTTTATTTCAGCGTCTGTAAAAACCCTAAGGGTCTTTTGGTATTTTCCTAGGCTATTGGGCTGCCTATAAATAGGGCCCCAATCCCTAGGGTTAGGGTTACCCTTTTTGAAATCACTTTTCTAATACAAAGAGATTGGGTTACTTTTGGTGTTCATCTTCCTACACACGCCGCCGCTGTTCATCGCAAGCCAACCGAGCCTGCATTTCGTCTCTCAGGTTTTGATCGCCTCGGTTTGCGTGTCCTACTAGATCGCATGTACTGGTTTTGCCACAAAAAGTTTTGGTTATTTCTCTCTCAACAATCGATTGTCACACTATGGGGTTATTTTTATCTATCATCTCGGCTTGCGTGTCTTATTCATTTTGCTGTTCTGAGTTCATCGCCAGAAGTATTTCCACCACGATGTTTTGTACTCATCATTCTGAGCGTTTTTTTATCCGAGTTGTTTATTCGGTTTTTTACTAGTGCATGCGTGTGACAGAGCCGGTTGAACCTGTAGCAGCCTGTTGCCTAGAGCAGCAGCTATGCATGGCTAGCTTGAAAAGGAGCTTCATGAATCTTTGTTAATCAGTTTGGCTTCTTGTAAGTTTTTTATTGTATGTATGCTCCTACATGTTCCTGTCTTTTCTGCATTTTCTTGGAGCCTGTGTACAGTGTGGGGTAGGTCTTTTGAGTGCCTTGTGAGTCTCATAGCTGCAGGCTAGCTAGCTCTGTAAGGCTGTCTCAACGTGAGTTGTCTTGAGCAGCAGCCTTGCACAAGGAAATGCATTGCTAGTTTCTGCACAGGTTATAGTTGCAGGATTTCTTTTTGCTTGCGGGACAACTAGCTAGATGTAGCTGCAGCAGCCTCTGTCTTAATCTTTTTGTTCAGCCTGGTAGCTGCTAGCAGCATAGCTCTGCGGGGCTTCGCATAGCTTGGCTTTCGCACGGCACCTCCGGCGTTGGAAGCAGCTCTAGCATGGGACCCACATCTCGAAGCCACTAGTCTTCGAACTCTCTTTTGCAGGCTTCGATTTCAGAGTTGACTCGTTTCGAAGGCGTCTTGCAGACTCCGACATAGTTCTCCGGGCTTCGACAAATTCGAAGTATACTTCGACAGCTGGCTTTGCAATCTTCGTTTCCGAAGTGCACGGTTCGAAGTCTAGCCTTCGGCTTCGGTACTGTATTTTTCGAAGCAGGCTTCGGCAGCTACACACTTCGCTCAACGTATTGCATGGGCTTCGACAACTTCAGGCCTCGCACTTCCACATCGTACAGACTTCGACAAGTAACAATCAAGAGACAAACTTGAACAGTAACATTTCTTCTCGGTTGGCGTGCACTTGAACTAAATTGTTTGTGTTGATTGATCTGATGATGCTTAAAATGACTATATCTTGAATACTCAGTTAATCTGCCTTTAAGCACTGTATTGGTGTCTTTTCAATTAGGACACTGGTTGTTTTTAGGCTAGATCTTTTAAGGCTCCGTTGATCTGTTTACTTTTCTCTGCTAAGTCTGTTGAGGTGCGTTGGGTGTTGGGAGCAAGCCATTGATTCGTAAGAATTTTTTAGGCGTCCATTCACCCCCGTCTGGTTGCTACTTTCGGTCCTACAAGTGGTATCAGAGCCTGGTTAGGGTTTTTCCATACCTTAACCGGTTCTAAACCCAGGTAGTGATCATGACTTCTCGTGGAAAGGTCCCGTCCTTGCAAGATTATGGCTATAATTATTTGAAGACTCGCATGCGAGCCTATCTCATGAGCCAAATCTCGGACATTTGGGACATTTGTGTTCACACTACTTTCACCATATTGCCAGTTGTTGAGCGTAATTCTCTAGATATTATCGCCCAGCATCTGAACAATAACAAAGCGGTGACCATTTTATTTTCTGGCTTAGGTCCCACTGAATTTGAGCGAGTGAGCCATCTCACCACTACTAGAGAGATCTGGGCTACCCTCCAGGCACACCATGAGGGACAGCCCAGGTCAAGGCTCAGCTCTATCAGATCTACCG
This sequence comes from Zizania palustris, assembly GCA_019279435.1. Lineage (NCBI taxonomy): Eukaryota > Viridiplantae > Streptophyta > Magnoliopsida > Poales > Poaceae > Zizania > Zizania palustris. Next base: position 51,369,245 of record JAAALK010000285.1, on the reverse strand, counting down.
GCGTGAATATGAAAATTTCACACAGAAGCCGGGTGAATCTGTTGAAGCTTTGTTTGGTCATTTTCAATCGATCATCAACAAGCTTCGGGCCAACAAGGCCGAGGGAGTTCAGCTGGTCTCAGATCATGAGCAGGCGCTCAAGGTTCTCCATACCCTGGACCCTAAGATCTTGGAGATCAAGGTATCATCTATCATTGAGAGCACCTCTTACGATACCTTGACAATTTCTGAGTTGTTCAACAAGCTGGAGGCCACTAAGGTTGATACCCAGTTGAGATCAAATCTCACTGGCTTTGGATCAAAAACCCTGGTCCTTGCTACACCTTCTGCTGACCCCTCCTCTGTGAGCTGTGCTGGGTTCTCCTTGATGTCTATCACTGAGGACCAGCTTGAGTTGCTAGGAGATGATGACCTGTGTCTGTGTAACAATCAGGTGTGTCATGTCTATGATAAGCAAATGTTCAAAAGACACGGCACAAAATCCGGATGCTTTGAGTGTGGTGATCTAGGTCACTTCATCGCCAACTGCCCCAAGCGCAATGGTCACAAGAAGGGTACCGGTGGTGGCTTCTACGACTCCGGTAAGAACGACAGCTCCTCCTTCACAAAGGGCAAGACAAAGACTAGATTCTTCAGAAAGGCCCTGAAGGACAACCGGCGGGAGAACAAGAAGCGGGACAAGGCCTTCTTCGCCGAGATGGAGAAAAACTACTCCAAGCGGTCTTCGTCTTCTTCCTCTTCATCAAGCTCAAGCGATGAGGAGATCGTGATCAGGAAGGGGAAGGACAAGGACGATCCGGCAGGCCTCTAATTCATGGCTTTCGGGGATAGGCCGAAGAGGCGCTCGCATCGATGCCGAAGATCCCGCAAGAGCTTCTGGTCAATGGCTCTTGGGGATAAGGAAGAGAAGGGCTCCTCCGATGGCTCGTCAGGAGTTGAGATATCGGGAGAAACTGCTTAGAGGGGCTAAGAAAAGGATAGATGAGCTTGAGAGTGAGCTTGTCATGGCCAACGGCATAATTGAGAGTCTATCTTCTTCCCCTTGCTTGGGTAATAGCAGTGAGTGCCCAAAGTGTGAGGTGTTGCTGTGTGACCTGACGACTCTGAAGTCTAGGTACACAGAAAGGGTTGATGAGAGGGACGCTTTGGCCACTGAGCTTGAGCTGAAAGATGCTCATGCCACTGTCATCGTGCCCTGTGTTGATTGCCCATTCCATCTAGCTAGTTTAGCTAAGCTGAAAGCCAAGGGTGATGAGTAGTTGCACGAGTTGGAGAGAGTTAGAGCTGAGCTGGAGTAGACGAGGCTAGAGCTTGAGACACTGTCAGTTCCACCCACTGTCTGTGAGAACTGCTTGTCTCTTAGATTGGAGTTGATCAAGCTGAAAGCCGAGAAGTTTGTCCAAGTTGATAGAGAGTGAGACCTACTTGTCTCAGGTGGAGGTTCTAGCTTCCTTGAGAGAGGAGCTAGCTGATGTTCAGAATGAGAACTTTTACCTCCGTCAGATCTTGAGCTGGGTGAGTGCCAGAGAGCCACAGCTCAGCATGATGATCCAGCAGTTTAAGAGGCAGGATGGGTTTAGGGTAGGCTACACCTACACCAAGGCTGATTTTGAGAGTGGTATTTGCCGGGCAGTGGAGTGGAGTAAAATGACTCCTAAACAGAGATACCCCAAGACTCACTCCACTGAGTCTTTCCAGGCTAGTTAGCCCAAGTATGGAGTGTTCCAAGAACAGCCTAAAGCTCCACCCAAGAAGCCCATCTGGGTTCCAAAGCCCAAACACCTCCGCACTTCTCTAGACTCTCTACCTGGACCCTCTCACACCAAGGAGTCTACACCCAACACCACTAAGTCCAAGAACCCCAAGCCTCAACCACATCCCAAGAAGCCCACCTATCACTATGAGTATTGTCAGAGAGATGGGCATCTTGAGGAGTTTTGCTTCAAGAGGAAGTGGGTTGAGAGAGCAGAGAGAGCTCGTGGAGGGCAGGAACAGTTCTACCAGTAGGGTGGTAGACTGAGATTTCCTCGATGCGGGGAGAGGCTAGAGGCCAGGCCACATCGTGTAGGTGGTGGTGAGGAGACGACTTTCATGCCTGTGCTCCAGAGGGTGGTGCTTGCTCCGGCAGAGCTCCAGGCCGTTCTAGATACGGTTTTGAACCTCGTTGCCAAGACTTTAGGCAGAACCGAGGACCATGATTTGAGTCACGTTTTGGTCCAGACTCTTATGATGATTTCTGCTTTCCGTCTTTTGAGCATATGGCTCGACACTGGTTTAGTTCTTCTGCTAAACCTGGTGCCGGACCATTTGCTCCCCCTTACGACCACTGATTGTGCAGGATCGGGGACTGGAGGACGTATGGATCATGGACTCAGGATGCTCTCACCACATGATGGTACATCGCAGATGGTTCTCCAGTTTCTCTCCCCGAGCTCCAAGGAATACATCACCTTCAGGAACAGTGGTCAAGGGAAGGTACACGGCATTGGCTCAATTCGCATCTCTGACCATTTCTCTTTGAAGAATGTTGCTTTAGTTAGGAATTTGAACTTCAATTTGATTTCTATTTCGCATCTTCTTGAGGATGGTTTGGAGGTTCGCTTTAAGAAGGACATGTCTTCTGTGGTTGATTCTAGAGGGTCTTTGATTTGCCAGATCTTACCCTTCGGTAAGGTTTTTCGGATTGACTTCTCTAGTTCTTTTGGCCCTTCTCGATGTTTAATTGCTGGATCCTCCTCTGAGCTATGGAAGTGGCATAGGAGGTTAGGCCATTTGAGTTTTGATCTGCTAGTCACATTGAGCTCTATGGACCTCATCCAAGGATTGCCCAAGCTTAAGATGGAGAAGGATCTAGTTTGCCATCCGTGTCATCACGGGAAAATGGTTGCCGCTTCTCACTCACTTGTGACTGAGGTGATGACTTCGTACCTGGGAGAGCTGTTACACATGGACACTGTTGGTCCAGCTCGGGTACGCTCGGTTGGTGAGAAGTGGTACGCGCTTGTGATTGTTGACGATTTTTCTCGATTCTCATGGGTTTTCTTTTTGGAGTCTAAGGATGAGACTTTTCATTTGTTCTGACCTGATTTTCAAGCTGAAGAATGAGAACAATGGTCGGATGCGAGCGATTTGCTCTGACAACGACTCTGAGTTCAAGAACTCTCAGTTCGTCAGCTTCTGTAGTGATCAGGGTCTTGATCATTAGTTTTCTGCTCCTTACACTCCCCCACAGAACGGCGTTGTGGAACGAAAGAACCGCACGCTAGTCGAGATGGCCAGGACGATGCTCGATGAGCACAAGACTCCTAGGCACTTTTGGGCTGAAGCCATGAACACCACTTGCTATCTGGCCAACCACATTTTTCTTAGAGCTTACTTAGGTAAGACTTCATATGAGTTGCGGTTTGGCAGACAGCCCAAAGTGAGCCACTTGTGAGCGTTTGGATTCAAGTGCTTTGTGCTCAAGAAGGGAGGGCATTTGGGCAAGTTTGAGTCTCATTGCTAGAATGGAGTCTTTCTTGGTTATGCTTTGCATTCTCGAGGCTTCCGTGTTTGGAACCTCGACTCCCAGCAGCTTGTCGAGACTTGTGAGGTTTCTTTTGATGAGTCCTTGCCTTCTTTGACTCCTTTTGAGCTTTCTGGAGATGATGAGTTCGGAGAGTCCATCTTTGAGGAAGATGATGACGCTCTAGTTGTTGATGAGGGTGGGCCTTCTGCACAGCCTGCAGAACCCACACCTTCTAAGACTTCGACTGAGGACGAGGGCGGACCTCTGATCACTTCTTCCACTTCGATCGAGCCCCCTCAGTCGAGTCCAAAGGTGCATGCTGCTAACTCCGGTGAGGTGACTTCTGATCACCAGGGATCCCGAGCAGTTCAGCGTGATCACCCCTCAGAGCTCATCATCGGTGATCTGTCTGAGAGGACTTTGCGTTTTTCTGTTGACTCTCTTGCTGTGTTTGTTGAGTCTGCTTTTGTTGCATCTTTTGAGCCCAGAGACCTTTCTCATGCTCTTTCTAATTCGAATTGGATTAATGCCATGCAAGAAGAGCTTGAGAATTTTGTCCGCAATCAGGTTTGGACACTGGTTGAGCTGCCACCTGGATGCAACCCCATAGGCACCAAGTGGGTGTTCAAAACAAGCAAGGTGAAGATGGGGTTGTGGTGCGCAACAAAGCTCGACTAGTGGCCCAGGGTTTTTGCCAGAAGGAGGGTATTGACTTTGAAGAGACTTTCGCTCCTGTTGCCCGTCTTGAGTCCATTTGCATACTTTTAGCTTTTGCCGCCTCGAAGGGTTTTAAGCTTTTTCAAATGGATGTCAAGAGTGCTTTTCTGAACGGGTACATAGAGGAGGAGGTTTATGTTAGGCAACCCCCTAGTTTTGAGAACCCTAAGTTTCCTCGACATGTTTTTAAGCTGCAAAAAGCTTTATACGGTCTGAAGCAAGCCCCGAGGGCTTGGTATGACCGGTTGAAGCAGTTTTTGTTGGGGAAGGGCTTTGTGATGGGTTCTGTGGATAAAACTCTTTTCTTGCTCAGAGATGCCTCAGATTTCTTGGTTGCTCAGATATATGTGGACGATATCATTTTTGGTGGTACTACTGATGTGCTTGTGTCCAAGTTTTCTGAGTAGATGCACATTGAGTTTGAGATGAGCCCCATGGGTGAGCTCAAGTATTCCTAGGGCTCCAGATCAAGCAAACCATGGATGGCATTTTCATCCACCAGAGTAAGTACACGAGGGACATGTTGAAGAAATTCGACTTTGGTGGAGAGCTAAAGCCTCAGATGACCCCCAATAGGTACATCTGGGGGCCTAGACAAGGACGAGAGCAGCGTCAAGGTCAATGAGAGAGAGTTTCGAGGAATGATCAGTTCGCTGCTGTACTTGACGACAACGAGGCCAGACATACAGTTCGCCGTGGGACTGTGCGCGCGCTTCCAGTCTTCACCACGCGCGTCTCATCGGCAGGCTATCAAGCGCATTTTCAGGTACCTTACCTATGCGCCCGATCTAGGTCTTTATTATTCAGCATCATCATCTCTTGATTTATCTGGATTTTTGGACACTGACTTTAGTGGGTGCCGGTTGGTTCGCAAGTCGACTTCCGGTACTTGCCAGTTTCTTGGTTCTTCCCTTGTCTCTTGGTCTTCTCGGAAGCAGTCTGGAGTTGCACTTTTGACCACTGAGGCTGAGTATATAGCTACTGCTAGCTGCTGCTCACAGTTGGTTTGGATGATTTCCACTTTGCGAGATTTTGGGATGTTCTTTCCTACCATAGTTCCTCTGTTTTGTGATAGCACTAGTGCGATTAGTGTAGGAAAAAACCCTTGTCTCCATTCAAAAACCAAACACATTGATGTGCACTTTTACTTTCTAAGGGATCAATATGAGAAAGGTGTCATTAACCTTGTTCATGTTGATACCCATCATCAGTTGGCTGACATTTTCACCGAACCCCTAGATCAGTCTACTTTTGAGCGTTTACGAGGGGATTTGGGTGTTGTGTATATCCTTTTTAGGATATTTTGAGTCAGTTTTCTTTACTCTTTTCTTGAGTATTTTTGTGTGTGTTCATATCATGCATATTCACATATCACACTTTGAGCCTGCTTCTGCTATATGATTGATCTGTTTTACTTATTCTAGCTGGTACATGCTTTTGATTACTTGTCGATGATCATGCTATGCTTCATTTCGCATGATATGTCTGATATCTGTCATATGCATGGCTTTTATGCTTTAAAATTGAAAAATGATCACCATTGCTTCTGGTAACTAGCATGTGTAGGCTGAGTACTTTTTCTATCTATTACATGCTTGGTAGCTAGTTCCTCACTTAGATGCAGATATGCAACTTGGACATCTTTATGCTTTAACATGGAAATGTGCTATAAAAATGATAAAAATCAAAAATGAATGAAAAATTCCATGCCCTTTTATGCTTAATTTGAAAAGATCCAGGCGGGTTTGCTTTTGTCACATTGCATTGTTCTGGATTGCTTACCATAGCACTTTGGTATGAACTAGGACAATCTAGTGTATGCCAAGACCAATGTCTTAAGCTTCTGATGATCAGATTTGGCCTAGGCTTGACTTGGTCGGTTAGCATAGGTTTGACATGCAAATAACCCCTGGCAAAAATGAAAAAGGAGAAAGAAAAACCCTGAAAAATTAAAAAGATACAAGTTTGCTGAAGCACTTTGTTTTGGGCGATGCTTATCTTGGTAGATATCAGTTAGCTTTTGCATCTCATGCTTTACCTTGCTTGTCAACTAGAAAATGTGGTGGTGCTTTTGTTTTGCAAAAATTGAAAAATGTGTGCTAATGACTTTCTTTAGATATCATCTGTTGCACTGATGATGCAATATGTCTTAGACAGTATGTCTTTTGCTATACCTGCTAGATGTTGTAATTGCAGTCCATCATATCTGAGAAGCATGCTTTCGACACTCCACTGCACCCCAATTGCATTCATTGCATATTTTGAGGGGAAGTTGCATTTCAGGGGAGTTTGTGTCTCTTTAGAGTGCTTTTAGTCTCGCTTGATGAGTCCAATTGTCAACAAGGGGGAGAAATTTTGGGAAAAGAGCTTAAGGGGGAGTTTTGGCTTTCTCTGGGATTTGTTTCAGGGGGAGTTTTTGTCCCGGTTTGTCCTTACTCTTTGGATATCCTTGTTGATAATTTTCAGATTGCACTCGGTTTTGAGTCTTTACTTTTGGTTAACCATAATGACCGCTTTCTTGTTTTTGTTCGGCTTTTGGTAATTAGGGTTAAAATTTTATTTTATTTTCTTCTTCTCTGTTTTCTTGTGTTTTGTTTTCGTGTTTCCACATGTGCTTGCAGGTACTAAAGAGCTGATAAAGGGAAGTGTTGATAATGCACTCATCAAGGGGGAGATTGAGGAGCCATGCTGAAGAGCGTGGGCCTCATGGCTCTAGATGTGATGAGTCATTGTCAACGAAAGTCAAGATGACACAAAGAGAGGAGAAGACCTATTGTGTCTGGGCCGCATGTGACTCAGGTACACGGGCAGCGAGCAACTGTCAGGCAGAGGGGCCGTGAAGTCGAGCTGGCCCAATCCGGGTACATGGGCTAGGAGCAGCAGAGGATCCACTGGGTTGTTGACCAGGATTGACTCAGGTACACGGGCGACGAGCGATTGCCAGGCTGAGAGAGCTGCGGAATTGGGCCGGCCCAATCCGGGTACCTGGTGCAAAGTCGGTGGACGCTTTGTTAGTTTCGGCGCAAAACTGACAACAGCTGATATCGGATCGGACCGTTCTGAGGCGAAACCATAGTCGCTACGAAAGCTCCTCTTCAGGATAAGTCATCTGTAATTAGGAGTTTACTATTTTGCCTTTAGGCCCACAGTCAGTCAGTCGAGCCTGTAAAAATATCGTAAGGGCATTTTGGTCTTTTCAATTTTATTTCAGTGTCTGTAAAAACCCTAAGGGTCTTTTGGTATTTTCCTAGGCTATTGGGCTGCCTATAAATAGGGCCCCAATCCCTAGGGTTAGGGTTACCCTTTCTGAAATCACTTTTCTAATACAAAGAGATTGGGTCACTTTTGGTGTTCATCTTCCTGCACACGCCGCCACTGTTCATCGCAAGCCAACCGAGCCTGTGTTTCGTCTCTCAGGTTTTGATCGCCTCGGTTTGCATGTCCTACTGGATCGCCTGTACTGGTTTTGCCGCGAAAGTTTTGGTTATTCCTCTCTCAACCATCAATTGTCACGTTGTGGGGTTATTTTTATCTATCATCTTGGCTTGCGTGTCTTATTCATTTTGTTGTTCTGAGTTCATCGCCAAAAGTATTTCCGCCACGATGTTTTGTACTCATCATTCTGAGCATTTTTTTATCTGAGTTGTTTATTCGGTTTTTTGCTGGTGCATGCGTGTGATAGAGCCGGTTGAACCTATAGCAGCCTATTGCCTAGAGCAGCAGCTATGCGCGGCTAGCTTGAACAGGAGCTTTTGAGTGCCTTGTGAGTCTCATAGCTGCAGGCTAGCTAGCTCTGTAAGGTTGTCTCAGCGTGAGTTGTCTTGAGCAGCAGCCTTGCACAAGGAAATGCATTGCTAGTTTCTGCACATGTTATAGCTGCAGGATTTCTTTTTGCTTGCGGGATAGCTAGCTAGCTGTAGCTGCAGCAGCCTCTGTCTTAATCTTTTCATTCAGCCTGGTAGCTGCTAGCAGCATAGCTCTGCGGGGCTTCGCATAGCTTGGCTTTCGCACGGCACCTCCGGCGTTGGAAGAAGCTCTAGCGTGGGACCCACATCTCGAAGCCACTAGTCTTCGAACTCTCTTCTGCAGGCTTTGATTTCAGAGTTGACTCATTTCGAAGGCGTCTTGTAGACTCCGACATAGTTCTCCGGGCTTCGACAAATTCGAAGTATACTTCGACGGCTGGCTTTGCAATCTTCGTTTCTGACGTGCATGGTTCGAAGTCTAGCCTTCGGCTTCGGTACTATTGTTGGCGTAAAAGATTACGCTAACAGGTTTCTGTAGAAAAGAAACTAACAAACGAAGTGTTTGCGAAGCAAACTGTTCTAAGCCTCCGAAAGGATAATAGCTTAGAATAGTTCGAAAGTGTGTATTGAATCACTTGTATTCGGTCCCTATTACAGGGTGAAATGGGGGGTATTTATAGGCTTAAACATTAAGGAAAAGACCTATTTACCCCTCTATTACAACCGACATTAAGGAAACTATTCGGTTTCCTTAATAGGGCTAAATGGTAAAAGACTAATCTAATAAGATAGAAGATAAGTCTTCCATCTTAGCTGGCAGAAAAGATCCTGAAGGGCTTTGGTTCGAAGACATACTTCGAACCAGTGTCTGTCTTCGGGCTTCGAACCAGGTTCTGGGCATCTTCGAAGATGGTCTTCGGACAATCTTCGAACTGGTTGACTGTCTTCATGCTGCTTTGGCAATAACCCCGAAGATGAGATATTTTCCCCCAACAGTAGCCCCTCGAATACGCTTCTCCGTTTGACCTGTAACGTTTAGGAGAGCAGTATACGCAAGAAAAGTATTCATGCGTAGGGGTTAACAAATTTATATCATCTCCGAACTATGTGGAGATAAATGCTTCGGATTGGCATTCGAAGGAGTTACATTCGAAGTAACTCAGAAGTGTCTTTAGAAATACCGAAGACTTTTTAGACTTAGAAAAAATAGCCGTTATCCTGTTTCTTCTAACAGAAGTTAAACGATCCGTTATTTTCGGAGGAAAATAACGGGCAAGAATGCGAAAAGGCAGAACTCAAACGGTAATAAACGGAAAATTTAGGCTATAAATAAAGAGCCCCAAACTTACCCGATTACCTTTTCACCGTTCCTCTCAGTCAAAAGCTTTATGAGCCCCTTGAGTTCTTGAGCCCTAGCTTTTGAGTTCCTAAGCCCCTTGAGTTCTTGAGCAGCCGAGCGATCATAATGGTGAAGACCAAAGGATCTGCGCCTCCTTCAGCTTTGGCTCGGCAGCAGGCAGCCGCAGCAGCAGCAGCGGCGACATTGGCGGCGGCACCCTCGATGCAGACGGGAACATCCATGGCGGCAGGGGGGAGAAATCCCCAAATCCCCGATGACCAAGGTCTGTGTCCAGCTTCGACTAAATACTTGGATCAGTCTTTTGAGTTAGGACCCTCTACCTGCAAGAGAGAATCTTTGGCAATCACAGCAGGGGGAAAGATTAGCAATGGGGTTATGGTTCGGAGGCCGGGCAAAGAATCAATTCCATCACCAAGACCCGGAGAGGTTGTAGTGTTCGAAGCTTTTTTCGAAGCAGGCTTAGGCCTCCCTGCTGTGGATTTCTTGGCCGAAGTTCTTGACCTGTTTCATGTAACCCTCCCCCAACTGTCTCCGAATGCCGTAGCTAGATTAGCTATCTTTGAATGGGCGCTGAGAGCCGAAGGTTGTGAGGGGAGAGCTGAAATCTTCGCTGCGCTTCATAGAGCAACTTGTCAGCCGAAGACCTTCGTAGGCTCCGGAGGTGAGAAAGTAGTGGTTGCCTTCGGAAGCATCAATTTTAGGCTTCGAGACGAATATGCTCTGCGATTCCCTGCTAAGGCCATCAATGCTAGATGGTACACTGATTGGGTACTGAGGTGGTTTTATGCCGAAGTCGGAGCTAGCAGTCCTCTGGCTGGGCCCCTCAAAGAAATCCGATTCCGGAAAGAAGCCCTAGTGCAACCTGACGAAGGCCAGCTCGAAGCCCGCCTGAACCTGCTTGAAAAAGTTAGCCGAAGGCTCAGTATGCGAGACTTGGCTGAAGAATTCATCGGTCTTCAAATTCCTCCACTGATGGCCAACTGGCCTATCATCTTCGAAGATGACTCCGAAGGCGGCCTTCGCAAAATCAATTATACTTCGAGCCCTGCAGGTAACTTCGAAACCAACATGCATTGTACATATTTACTTCGAAGAAAGACTAACTCGAATTATTTTTAGCTTCTTCAGACCCTATTACATCAGAGCAAATTGTAAGGGCTTCGGAGAAGATTCTGGGTGCTCCAACTCCGTCGGAAAAAGAATGGCGAATCAAATTAGTCGGAAGTTGGGAACGATTTAACAGAGTATGGGGAATGTTGGAGTTAACTCCGCCCCCTCTGATGGACTGGGTGCCTCAAGGAGAAAGGCCCCAAGAAAAGAGTAGCTGAAGCCGGAGCTTCCAGCTCCGCAAGGACTCCGGTGAAGAAAGTGGCTCGGAAGCCGAAGAACCTCGCACCTTTAGATCCTGTACCTTCGAGCTCAAGAGCTTCAATTTCTAGTTCTAAAGAAGACGAAGGTATATTTTTAATGAAATTGATTGAGGAAGATGCAGCTCAACAAAGTATTCACATTGAAGATACTGCAGGTATAACCGGAGCCTCAAGCCAACATCGAAGAAGTAAGAGCTCCGGATACCCAGGAGGAACAAATCGAAGCCCCTATGGGTGTAGATGAGGCCGAAGTACCTGCGAACGTACCGGAGTCTGGAGATAATGCTGATCAACCAAGGACTTCGGTAGTTCAAGAAGATACAACTCAGGCCGGAGTTCCTGTGGATGAAGGTGGGGTCGAAGTCACTATGGCTTCGATTCCCGAAGAAGTAACGAGGACTCCCCAGGATGATGCTCCTGCAGTCCAAGATTTAGCGGCTGATTCGGATGAGGACTACACTTTTGATCCTCCGATCAGTCCAGTACTCGATCTTCCAGAGAATGTCGAAGGTAAATTTTGCATAATTCTTATCAATTTTTGCAAAATTATACAATGTATAATATTTCTGTTTTTGCAGAGCCTCCTGTTGTCGAAGTACTCCCTCGAAGATACAATTCAAAGGACCTTCGACAACTTCGGAGCCACAGCCGGAGGTTACTCTACCGGGGCCTGGAAGAGGAAAAAGACACATAGAGCCTCTCCCTGCTCAAGGATCGATTTCATCTGAGTCAACAGATGAAAGTGAATCGACTGAGGGGGGGCCATCTTCAGAAGTTCCAAGGGCCTCGGAAGAACTCTCCGGACCTTCGCTAAGCAGAGCTGATCAGAAGGCTTCAGTAATGCTTCCTCTCATAACTCCTTTTTTGGAGGAGAAAACCGGACTTGGGACTTTGGTTAAACCTTTGGGTCAAGCCAGTCGCAAAGTCGGGGAAACAGAACTGGTAGCCCTTTTAAGCAGAGCGAAGGGTTCGGAGCTTAATCTTGCTGTGGAAAGAGCAGCTTATCAGGTATAAAGCATCTTCGAACCAAATAGCAAATTATATATGAATAATTTCTTATTCCAGTTTTTCTTTTTTCTTAGCAAGCAGTCTTAGCCCGCGCTGCGGCTTTATCGAACGAAAACGAAATTGCTCAACTTCGGGAAGAGAACGAAACTCTTCAAAGAAATTTTAACTTCTCCGAAGGTCGAGTAGCTCAGATGGACAATGTAATACTAGCAGAGCGAAGGGCTAGGCAAAGCTTGGAGGCTGCGAAGAAAGAGCTCGAAGCAGAAAGAATTGTGCTTCGAGCGGAGATTGAAAGACTGCGGACGGAGGATGCTGCCAAGGGGTCTGAACTTGTAAGACTACAAGAAGAGGCTGGCCAACTCCGGACTCAGAAGAATGCTTTGACTACGGAGAATGCTAGAATCTCCGGAGTTTTAGCAGAAACGACTTCGGCCAAGGATGCACTTAATGCGGAAAAGCTCAAGTCTGAGAAGGTGGCTTCGGAGGTCATCGAGCAGATGCTAGGTGTCTTGGAGTACTTCGGTACTACTGGATCACTACCTTCGGATGACAATGTAACTCTGCTGCGCCGGCTAAAAAGGATCCAAGGAGCAGCGAAGCAAATGAAGACGGCAGGCATGCGTTATGGAGAACTCTCCGGACAAGTGTCTGCCCTTGGAATACTTCGTTACTACGAGGATTTGGGCCGAACAATCACTCCGAGCGCAGAGGGCTCCATCATCTTCGACGACGCGAGACTTTTGACTCCTTCCGAAGGCGTAGCTACTGCTTGGCGAGCCTTCCAAACTTCGTGGAGAGCCGAAGGTCGATCTGCGATCAAGGCTTGGATTGATGAAGGCCAACGCCAAAAGCAAGTTCAGGAGCCAAGCTTCGAGCAGTCAGCCTCCTCCGAACCCGCAGGTTTAGGATTATTTAGGATTTTTTGATTATGTAAAGCTGATGCTTGTAAATATTTATCAATGAAAGTCTTGTTTGTCATATTTTTAGGCTTTGCCTCTTATGGAAGATATCGAAGTGTTAGAGCTTAACAGCGAACTTCGCTCACTGTGGAACACCTTCGAACTTCTAAAGAGTTATAAGCGTCCTCGATTTCTTATTCCTCGAGATGACTCCGGCGTTATTGCGCCCGAAGTAATCAAAGACGTATTGTCTTATATTAAAGAGGAAGATAAAGAGATTGACGCAAACACCTCGTCTTCTGAAGACACTAATTGGTCCGAAGACGAAGGTGAAGCCCAAAATAAAAGATCTGAAGATCTTAGAAGCTGGGAAAGAAGCCCCGAGCGGCTTCGAACTTGGGCCGAGCTTCAACAAGAGCAAAAGGATTTTAGAGCTTCGAAGGGGAGGAAGAGAGTTAAACGTAAAGTTCTTAGAACTTCCGATGTTGGAACTAGTCGTTCCACCCCTAGCTCTCGAGACCGAAGAGGTCTTCGATTCCTTCTTGGTATAGATACCAATTTTTCATAGTGTAATCTGTAAACACATTTATTTTAATAATGAATGCCGATTTAAAATTGTCTCCATATTTACTAGCCCCTCTTTGGGTATAAGCAACTTCGAACTGTATTCAAAGATGGTTATGCGCAAAGAAAAAACTTCGGAGTACAATTTTTTGGGGGTTCGGAGCCCCTCTGTCATTTAAAGATCTTTTGAAATCTTATGAAATGTCTTCGACCTTTGTAGTCAGAAGAATGGTAACTTGGTACCTTTGTTTTATGAAAGAAATCAATTGAGATAACTTTTCAGGACACTTTAGTGTCTTAAGAATTTTGTCACTTTGGACTTATATGAACAAACATTCGAAGCTCATGGCTTAAATGTGTTTTGCTTTAGCCACCTTCGGCTATTTTTGCAGAAGTCTACCAGCCGGAGCTTGGACTTCGCGGAATTTGGCCACCTTCGGCTCTTTTTTGAGAAGTCTACCAGCCGGAGCTTGGACTTCGCAGAATTTGGCCACCTTCGGCTCTTTTTTGCAGAAGTCTACCAGCCGGAACTTGGACTTCGCAGAATTTGGCCACCTTCGGCTCTTTTTACGGATGTCTGCAAGCTGCAGCTTGGACTCCGCAGATTTTGGCCACCTTCGGCTCTTTTTACGGAAGTCTACCAGCCGAAGCTTGGACTCCGTAGAATGTGGTATTGGCTCTTTTACGGATGCCTACAAGGTATCAGCTTGGACTCCGGATGGATTTCAGCCACCACACCGGAGGCTTCGACTTTATGGGTACGAAGTCCGGAAATACAACCCAGCTTAATGACACTTCCCTCTCGATCGACTTCCGTCCCAGCGCGTCCGCTCGGGGAACTAGGAGTGTCAAGGGGAAGGCAACTATCAGGGTGTATGCTTTATTAATTTAGAGGTGATTACAAGCGAATTACAAGGAGCCCTTATGCGAAGTATCGCTTTAGGTGCTCCGCATGCCAAGTATGTGCTAACTCTTCACCTTCTAAATTAGCTAATTTGAATGAACCAGGGCGCCCTGAGCGGACAATTAGATATGGACCTTCCCATTTATTGCCTAACTTCCCTGGTGCTATAATGCTTCGTAGAACAAGATGACCCGGCCTTAACTCGCTGAGCTTAACCTTCGGGTCATACCAAGTCTTCGTCTGCTGATGATACTTTGATAAATTGGCTACAGCTCGAAGTCTTGTTTCTTCTGACAAATCTAACGAAGCTTGTCTTTCTTCTTCGATGTCTGGTTCGGTGCTGCGAAATGATCCCCCTTTGAGCTCCGTTGGAGTCATTGCTTCATCTCCGAATAGTAGTCTGAACGGAGTAAAACCTGTGGACCTTGTTTGCGTAGTCCGAATGGACCATAGAATCTTCGGAAGCTCTTCGGTCCACAGTCCTTTGATAATCCTACTATTCTTCGATTTAGCCCTGATAAAATATTTCCATTGGCTCGCTCAACGGCTCCATTCGACTGAGGATGTCTCACTGCAGCAAAACATAGTTGAATGCCTAGGTCTTCGCAAAACTTCCTGAAGGGTTCTGCGTCGAACTGTGTTCCATTATCAACTGTGAGATATCTAGGCACTCCGAACCGGCAAATAATGTTCTTCCAGAAGAATTTCTGTACATTATTCGAAGTGATAGCTGTTAAGGGCTCTGCTTCCACCCACTTAGAAAAATATTCAATGGCTACCACTGCGAACTTCAGATTTCCTTTGCTAACGGAAAGGGACCAATTAGATCCATACCCCATCTGGCCATAGGCCATACCGGAGCAATGACTTGAAGAGCTGTTGGTGGGCGATGACTCCGTCGACCCATCCACTGGCATCCTTGACAAGTGCGGACCAAGCTCTCCGCATCAGCTGTTATTGTGGGCCAATAAAGCCCCTGGCGAAGTGTTTTTCCTGCCAGAGCTCTAGGGGCTAAATGACTTCCACAAAGGCCTTCGTGAATTTCTCGAAGAATTTCTTGGCCTTCGGCTTGAGATATACATCGGAGTAGAGGGGAACATACTCCGGCCTTGTATAATATACCGTTGATTAACTGATAGTTTCTTGCTCTGAGCTTTAATCTTGACAATTGGGGCTCTTCGGGCAAATTTGTTCCTCCTTGCAAGAGTTCTATGATCGAATCTTTCCAATCTGCACTAGGAATGCAGAGAATCTCTGCAGAAGGCAACTTGTGGCACCGAAGGTACATTGAGCTCCTCATAGAAAGCTTCGTCAGGCACATCCACAGCTCCGGCAGCAGCCTTCGCTAAAATGTCCGCTTGCACTATTTTCAGCTCTTGGTATACTCCGAATGGAAATACCCTTGAAATGTGCTTCGATCTTGCGGATTTCTTCCAAGTACTTTGCAAGCTGTGGATGTCGGACTTGAAAACTTTTGTCTACGTGCCCTGCTACTATCTGAGAATCTGTTTTTATAATTATCCTTGTAGCCCCTAGAGCACGTGCTTTCCGGAGTCCATATAAAATTCCTTCGTACTCCGCTATATTATTGGTAGACTTAAAGTTGAGTCTTGCGGAGTACATTGCTCTTTGCCCTGACGGTGAAATCAATACTGCCCCAATGCCTGCTCCGGATGCTTGGAAAGCCCCATCGGAGTAAATAGTCCAAACTCCGTCATCTGATTTCTCCGGAGTCAACTTCGCAGGTGGAGTCCACTCTGCTACGAAGTCTGCTAGGACTTGAGATTTGATAGCTGTCCTTGCCAGGAAAGATATGCCGAAGGGTGCTAGTTCTACTGCCCACTTTCCAATCCTTCCAGTGGAATCTTTGCTTCGGAGCATATCTCCTAAAGGATACGAAGTTGGTACAATTACATTATGGGCCAAAAAATAATGTCTTAGCTTCCTCGAAGCCATTATCAGAGCATAAACGAACTTCTCAAGTTCGGAGTATCTTGTCTTCGCTCCTGACAATGCTTCGGATACAAAATAGACAGGATTTTGGACCAACTTCCCATTGATATCCGCTTCTCTGACAAGGACTGCGCTGACAGCTGAACCTGTAGCTGCAAGATATAGAAGTAGGGTTTCGTCCGCAATAGGCACCGTAAGTGTAGCAAGATTGCTGAGATAATCTTTAATATCTTCGAAGCTTTTCTGACACTCCGGTGTCCATGCAAAATCTTCGGACCCTTTCAAAGCTTTAAATATTGGCAAACTCCTCTCCGCAGACCTTGATAAAAACCTGCTAAGTGCAGCCAGACGTCCAGTCAGCTTTTGCACTTGCTTTAAATTCTCCGGAGGAGCCATCTTCTGCAGCGCAGTTATTTGAGTAGGGCTAGCTTCAATTCCCCTGCTTGAAACTAAGTACCCTAACAACTTTCCAGCCTTAGCTCCGAATATACATTTTTCGGGGTTAAGACGGATCCCACATGCCCGAAGGCTATTGAATGTTTCTGCTAAGTCCAGGCTATGTTGGTGCTTTAAAGCACTCTTTATTACAATGTCATCCATATAGGCCTCCACATTGCGGCCTAATTGATGACCTAGAGCCTTAGCAACTAATCTTGAAAAAGTAGCCACGGCATTTCTTAGGCCGAAGGGCATTCTTACATAGCAGAAGACTCCCGAAGGAGTTACAAAGCTCGTCTTGATTTCATCTTCGCGCTTCAACCATATTTGATGATAACCAGAATACGCGTCGAGGAAGCTTAGTAACTCCGAACCTGCAGTGGAGTCAACTAGTTGATCAATTCGGGGCATGGGGTAGGGGTCACGTGGGCACGCTTTATTCAGAGATGTGAAATCAATGCACATGCGCCACTTCCCGGAAGACTTCTTCCTGACGAAGACTGGGTTGGCTAACCATTCTGTATGGGCCACTTCTCTGATAATCCCAGCCTTCAACAGTTTTTCAACTTCGTCCTTAGCTAGAGCAGCTCTCTCTGCGGACATCTTCCGGAGCCCTTGTCGAACAGGCCGGGCCTTCGGGTTTACAAGCAAACTGTGCTCAATAATATCCCGATCGACTCCGGTGATATCTTCGTCAGACCAAGCGAAGACATCCAAATTTTCTTCTACAACCTTTTCCAAGGAAGTTGCAACTTCAGGAGGTAAATCTTTACCAAATTGAAATGTGTATTCTTTACCATCTTTGACAATGACCTTCGTTGCAATCTCTCCTTCGGGACTTGGTCTTGGAAATGACTTCTTCGAAGCTTCGGAGGAGGCTGAAAAAATTTCTTCATTATCTTGGACACTGTTTACTTGTCTCGGATCAAGAGGGGGACCGTGACCATATTCTGCCCTCCGAGCCATGGCTTGATCTCCGAAGATTGTTAGGACTCCTGATTGTGTGGGCATCTTCATGCACAAGTAGTTATGATGCGCCACAGCTCCGAACTGATTCAACATGCCTCGTCCGAAGATGACATTATAAGCATACGGGGCATCTACCACATCAAAGATAACTTCTTCAGTTCGAGCTAGTAAACCTTCTCCGAAGGTTACTTCTAAGCCTATCTGGCCAAGTGCATCAAGCGGAGGTCCTGCGAATCCTTGCAGAGGACGAGCCGTTGGGAGAAGATGCTTCCGGGAAATGCATAACTGATCGAAGGCTTGCACAAAAATGATATCTGCCGAACTACCTCCGTCAATTAGCACCCTTCGGACTTCAGTCCCTGCAATATCAGCAGTGATAACCAATGGATCTGCATGCGGGAACTTAATACCAGCTGCATCCTCCGCAGAGAAAGATATTGGAACATGAGACCACTCCGGCATTGCAGCTGCAGATGACGAAGTCCCAATGTGGCCTACTTCTCGAACGTACTCTCTTCGCTGTCTCTTGGACATGCTTCCGAGGGTACCTCCTCCGGAGATAGGGAGAACTACTCTCTTTCCTCTATCTTGCCCTTCTTCTTGCTTCGGAGGTGGCATAACATTGGCCACCGGAGGATGCCTTGCAGCATCAAAATTTTCTATCCGCGCCACAGCCTGGACCGGCTCCGGGCGCACTGCTGCTGCTGGACTTCGGTCGGTACTACCTCGACCCGAAGTTCTCTCCAAGTATTCTCCCCGAAGGGTAAGAATAGCCTTGCAGGTGTCAGTTGCATGGCTTCGATTCTCTCCATGAATACAGCAAAAAAGGGTCTGGCCCTTGCCAGCCGTTTTCCCCGGCGGCCTCCAGCCGCTGGACTTGTTCCCCGCAGACTGTGGAGCTCTTGGTGCAAACTTCTGTGGGGGTGCAATGTTTAAGACTTCAGAGCGAGGGTGCTTTTGCCCTCTTCTTCTATCATGTTGCACTTCGAAGACTGGTTCTTGCGGCTGTGCCGAAGTCTTCACCTCTGCTTTAACTTCTGTCAATACTGTCGAAGTAGCAGTAGTCCTCCGAAGCCAACCTTCTTCTGACTTCGAGTACTCCTCGAAGTACGACATCAGCTGTGATACTGTGGTGATGCTCTTCCGATGCAGTTTATCCAGAAGGCCTTTATGACTGACGCCTTCCCGAGCCGCATCAACCACCGAGGATGTGGACAGCCCCCGAATTTGCGACTTCGTGTGAGCGAAGCGCTTGAAGTACTGCCTCAATGTTTCTCCGGGGAGCTGTTTCACTTGGAAAAGGCTTCCTGTCGACATGGGGGGCACGAAGGTGCCCTGAAAGTTGCTTATAAACTTCCTCTTCAACTGTGACCACGAAATGATTGATCCTGGCTTTAAAGACCAGAACCATCTCAGCGCCACTCCTTGAAGAGCTAATGGGAAGCACTTCGCCATAGTCTCTCTGTCTCCGCCGCTAGCCTCAATTGCTAGGGCATAAGAACGCGCAAACTCACTGGGATCTTCGTCTCCGGCATACTTGCAGAGCTTCGAAGCTTTGAACTTCGGATCGAAGCGAACCTTCTGAAGCTCAGGATGCAACGGAGATTCATTATCATAAGAGGCGTTCTCCGGGGCTTCGGGATAATCAAGATCGTCGTCTTCGGGCACTTCGGGGATAGCTGGGGTGGCTTGAGAGCGAAGCCTGTTCGCAGCCTCTTGTCGCCACCTTGCTACCTCGGCTTGAAGATTGGCCATTTGAGTGGCCATGTCTCCAAGGCTATCTTCATCTCCTCCGGAAGGACCTTCCGGGTCTTGAGAACTGGTATGATCAGTTCGAATCGGAATGGAGGGTGGCAGAGTGGCTCCGGGCGGTCGAAGTATGGAAGGGGTTGGCGGAGAGGTTTCGTATCCTCGAGGGATAGAAGCCCCTTGCGGAGTTTGAGGTGGAGGGATAGTCGAAGACCCTCCGACTTCGACTGTGTCGAAGGGTATCTCTCCGGAGATCCGAGAGGACCTCCGAGTGGGATTGCGAGGTGCGCTCCGCTTAGGAGGCATGATGGAAGAAGTTGGTAGAGAACGAAGTTTTTTGGACTAGGTTCCCCACGGACGGCGCCAACTGTTGGCGTAAAAGATTACGCTAACAGGTTTCTGTAGAAAAGAAACTAACAAACGAAGTGTTTGCGAAGCAAACTGTTCTAAGCCTCCGAAAGGATAATAGCTTAGAATAGTTCGAAAGTGTGTATTGAATCACTTGTATTCGGTCCCCTTTACAGGGTGAAATGGGGGTATTTATAGGCTTAAACATTAAGGAAAAGACCTATTTACCCCTCTATTACAACCGACATCAAGGAAACTATTAGGTTTCCTTAATAGGGCTAGAATGGTAAAAGACTAATCTAATAAGATAGAAGATAAGTCTTCCATCTTAGCTGGCAGAAAAGATCCTGAAGGGCTTTGGTTCGAAGACATACTTCGAACCAGTGTCTGTCTTCGGGCTTCGAACCAGGTTCTGGGCATCTTCGAAGATCATCTTCGGACAATCTTCGAACTGGTTGACTGTCTTCATGCTGCTTTGGCAATAACCCCGAAGATGAGATATTTTCCCCCAACAGTAGCCCCTCGAATATGCTTATCCGTTTGACCTGTAACGTTTAGGAAAGCAGTATACGCAAGAAAAGTATTCATGCGTAGGGGTTAACAAATTTATATCATCTCCGAACTATGTGGAGATAAATGCTTCGGATTGGCATTCGAAGGAGTTACATTCGAAGTAACTCAGAAGTGTCTTTAGAAATACCGAAGACTTTTTAGACTTAGAAAAAATAGCCGTTATCCTGTTTCTTCTAACAGAAGTTAAACGATCCGTTATTTTCGGAGGAAAATAACGGGCAAGAATGCGAAAAGGAAGAACTCAAACGGTAATAAACGGAAAATTTAGGCTATAAATAAAGAGCCCCAAACTTACCCGATTACCTTTTCACCGTTCCTCTCAGTCAAAAGCTTTATGAGCCCCTTGAGTTCTTGAGCCCTAGCTTTTGAGTTCCTAAGCCCCTTGAGTTCTTGAGCAGCCGAGCGATCATAATGGTGAAGACCAAAGGATCTGCGCCTCCTTCAGCTTTGGCTCGGCAGCAGGCAGCCGCAGCAGCAGTAGCGGCGACATTGGCGGCGGCACCCTCGATGCAGACGGGAACATCCATGGCGGCAGGGGGGAGAAATCCCCAAATCCCCGATGACCAAGGTTTGTGTCCAGCTTCGACTAAATACTTGGATCAGTCTTTTGAGTTAGGACCCTCTACCTGCAAGAGAGAATCTTTGGCAATCACAGCAAGGGGAAAGATTAGCAATGGGGTTATGGTTCGGAGGCCGGGCAAAGAATCAATTCCATCACCAAGACCCGGAGAGGTTGTAGTGTTCGAAGCTTTTTTCGAAGCAGGCTTAGGCCTCCCTGCTGTGGATTTCTTGGCCGAAGTTCTTGACTTGTTTCATGTAACCCTCCCCCAGCTGTCTCCGAATGCCGTAGCTAGATTAGCTATCTTCGAATGGGCGCTGAGAGCCGAAGGTTGTGAGGGGAGAGCTGAAATCTTCGCTGCGCTTCATAGAGCAACTTGTCAGCCGAAGACCTTCGTAGGCTCCGGAGGTGAGAAAGTAGTGGTTGCCTTCGGAAGCATCAATTTTAGGCTTCGAGACGAATATGCTCTGCGATTCCCTGCTAAGGCCATCAATGCTAGATGGTACACTGATTGGGTACTGAGGTGGTTTTATGCCGAAGTCGGAGCTAGCAGTCCTCTGGCTGGGCCCCTCAAAGAAATCCGATTCCGGAAAGAAGCCCTAGTGCAACCTGACGAAGGCCAGCTCGAAGCCCGCCTGAACCTGCTTGAAAAAGTTAGTCGAAGGCTCAGTATGCGAGACTTGGCTGAAGAATTCATCGGTCTTCAAATTCCTCCACTGATGGCCAACTGGCCTATCATCTTCGAAGATGACTCCGAAGGCGGCCTTCGCAAAATCAATTATACTTCGAGCCCTGCAGGTAACTTTGAAACCAATATGCATTGTACATATTTACTTCGAAGAAAGACTAACTCGAATTATTTTTTAGCTTCTTCAGACCCTATTACATCAGAGCAAATTGTAAGGGCTTCGGAGAAGATTCTGGGTGCTCCAACTCCGTCGGAAAAAGAATGGCGAATCAAATTAGTCGGAAGTTGGGAGCGATTTAACAGAGTATGGGGAATGCTGGAGTTAACTCCACCCCCTCTGATGGATTGGGTGCCTCAGGAGAAAGGCCCCAAGAAAAGAGTAGCTGAAGCCGGAGCTTCAAGTTCAGCGAAAACTCCGGTGAAGAAGGTGGCTCGGAAACCAAAGAATCTCGCACCTTCGGATCCTGCTCCTTCAAGCTCAAGAACCTCACTTTCTGGTTCTAAAGAGGATGAAGGTATTTTATTAGTGAAATTAATTGATGAAGATGCAGCTCAACAAAGTATTCACATTGAAGATACTGCAGGTATACCGGAGCCTCAAGCCAACATCGAAGAAGTAAGAGCTCCGGATACCCAGGAGGAACAAATCGAAGCCCCTATGGGTGTAGATGAAGCCGAAGTACCTGCGAACGTACCGGAGTCTGGAGATAATGTTGATCAACCAAGGACTTCGGTAGTTCAAGAAGATACAACTCAGGCCGGAGTTCTTGTGGATGAAGGTGGGGTCGAAGTCACTATGGCTTCGATTCCCGAAGAAGTAACGAGGACTCCCCAGGATGATGTTCCTGCAGTCCAAGATTTAGCGGCTGATTCGGATGAGGACTACACTTTTGATCCTCCGATCAGTCCAGTACTCGATCTTCCAGAGAATGTCGAAGGTAAATTTTGCATAATTCTTATCAATTTTTGCAAAATTATACAATATATAATATTTTGTTTTTTCAGAGCCTCCTGTTGTCGAAGTAACTCACGAAGATACAATTCAAAGGCCTTCGACAACTTCGGAGCCACAGCCGGAGGTTACTTTACCAGGGCCTGGAAGAGGAAAAAGACACATAGAGCCTCTCCCTGCTCAAGAATCGATTTCATCTGAGTCAACAGATGAAAGTGAATCGACTGAGGGGGGGCCATCTTCAGAAGTTCCAAGGGCCTCGGAAGAACTCTCCGGACCTTCGCTAAGCAGAGCTGATCAGAAGGCTTCAGTAATGCTTCCTCTCATAACTCCTTTTTTGGAGGAGAAAACCGGACTTGGGACTTTGGTTAAACCTTTGGGTCAAGCCAGTCGCAAAGTCGGGGAAACAGAACTGGTAGCCCTTTTAAGCAGAGCGAAGGGTTCGGAGCTTAATCTTGCTGTGGAAAGAGCAGCTTATCAGGTATAAAGCATCTTCGAACCAAATAGCAAATTATATATGAATAATTTCTTATTCCAGTTTTTCTTTTTTCTTAGCAAGCAGTCTTAGCCCGCGCTGCGGCTTTATCGAACGAAAACGAAATTGCTCAACTTCGGGAAGAGAACGAAACTCTTCAAAGAAATTTTAACTTCTCCGAAGGTCGAGTAGCTCAGATGGACAATGTAATACTAGCAGAGCGAAGGGCTAGGCAAAGCTTGGAGGCTGCGAAGAAAGAGCTCGAAGTAGAAAGAATTGTGCTTCGAGCGGAGATTGAAAGACTGCGGACGGAGGATGCTGCCAAGGGGTGCTTTTGTTTTGCAAAAATTGAAAAATGTGTGCTAATGACTTTCTTTAGATATCATCTGTTGCACTGATGATGCAATATGTCTTAGACAGTATGTCTTTTGCTATACCTGCTAGATGTTGTAATTGCAGTCCATCATATCTGAGAAGCATGCTTTCGACACTCCACTGCACCCCAATTGCATTCATTGCATATTTTGAGGGGAAGTTGCATTTCAGGGGAGTTTGTGTCTCTTTAGAGTGCTTTTAGTCTCGCTTGATGAGTCCAATTGTCAACAAGGGGGAGAAATTTTGGGAAAAGAGCTTAAGGGGGAGTTTTGGCTTTCTCTGGGATTTGTTTCAGGGGGAGTTTTTGTCCCGGTTTGTCCTTACTCTTTGGATATCCTTGTTGATAATTTTCAGATTGCACTCGGTTTTGAGTCTTTACTTTTGGTTAACCATAATGACCGCTTTCTTGTTTTTGTTCGGCTTTTGGTAATTAGGGTTAAAATTTTATTTTATTTTCTTCTTCTCTGTTTTCTTGTGTTTTGTTTTCGTGTTTCCACATGTGCTTGCAGGTACTAAAGAGCTGATAAAGGGAAGTGTTGATAATGCACTCATCAAGGGGGAGATTGAGGAGCCATGCTGAAGAGCGTGGGCCTCATGGCTCTAGATGTGATGAGTCATTGTCAACGAAAGTCAAGATGACACAAAGAGAGGAGAAGACCTATTGTGTCTGGGCCGCATGTGACTCAGGTACACGGGCAGCGAGCAACTGTCAGGCAGAGGGGCCGTGAAGTCGAGCTGGCCCAATCCGGGTACATGGGCTAGGAGCAGCAGAGGATCCACTGGGTTGTTGACCAGGATTGACTCAGGTACACGGGCGACGAGCGATTGCCAGGCTGAGAGAGCTGCGGAATTGGGCCGGCCCAATCCGTGTACCTGGTGCAAAGTCGGTGGACGCTTTGTTAGTTTCGGCGCAAAACTGACAACAGCTGATATCGGATCGGACCGTTCTGAGGCGAAACCATAGTCGCTACGAAAGCTCCTCTTCAGGATAAGTCATCTGTAATTAGGAGTTTACTATTTTGCCTTTAGGCCCACAGTCAGTCAGTCGAGCCTGTAAAAATATCGTAAGGGCATTTTGGTCTTTTCAATTTTATTTCAGTGTCTGTAAAAACCCTAAGGGTCTTTTGGTATTTTCCTAGGCTATTGGGCTGCCTATAAATAGGGCCCCAATCCCTAGGGTTAGGGTTACCCTTTCTGAAATCACTTTTCTAATACAAAGAGATTGGGTCACTTTTGGTGTTCATCTTCCTGCACACGCCGCCACTGTTCATCGCAAGCCAACCGAGCATGTGTTTCGTCTCTCAGGTTTTGATCGCCTCGGTTTGCATGTCCTACTGGATCGCCTGTACTGGTTTTGCCGCGAAAGTTTTGGTTATTCCTCTCTCAACCATCGATTGTCACGTTGTGGGGTTATTTTTATCTATCATCTTGGCTTGCGTGTCTTATTCATTTTGTTGTTCTGAGTTCATCGCCAAAAGTATTTCCGCCACGATGTTTTGTACTCATCATTCTGAGCATTTTTTTATCTGAGTTGTTTATTCGGTTTTTTGCTGGTGCATGCGTGTGATAGAGCCGGTTGAACCTATAGCAGCCTATTGCCTAGAGCAGCAGCTATGCGCGGCTAGCTTGAACAGGAGCTTTTGAGTGCCTTGTGAGTCTCATAGCTGCAGGCTAGCTAGCTCTGTAAGGTTGTCTCAGCGTGAGTTGTCTTGAGCAGCAGCCTTGCACAAGGAAATGCATTGCTAGTTTCTGCACATGTTATAGCTGCAGGATTTCTTTTTGCTTGCGGGATAGCTAGCTAGCTGTAGCTGCAGCAGCCTCTGTCTTAATCTTTTCATTCAGCCTGGTAGCTGCTAGCAGCATAGCTCTGCGGGGCTTCGCATAGCTTGGCTTTCGCACGGCACCTCCGGCGTTGGAAGAAGCTCTAGCGTGGGACCCACATCTCGAAGCCACTAGTCTTCGAACTCTCTTCTGCAGGCTTTGATTTCAGAGTTGACTCATTTCGAAGGCGTCTTGTAGACTCCGACATAGTTCTCCGGGCTTCGACAAATTCGAAGTATACTTCGACGGCTGGCTTTGCAATCTTCGTTTCTGACGTGCATGGTTCGAAGTCTAGCCTTCGGCTTCGGTACTATATTTTTCGAAGCAGGCTTCGGCAGCTACAAACTTCGCTCAACGTACTGCACGAGCTTTGACAAGTTCAGGCCTCGCACTTCCACATCGTACAGACTTCGACAAGTAACAATCAGGAGACAAACTTGAACAGTAACATTTCTTCTCGGTTGGCGTGCACTTGAATTAAATTGTTTGTGTTGATTGATCTGATGATGCTTAAAATGACTATATCTTGAATACTCAGTTAATCTGCCTCTAAGCATTGTATTGGTGTCTTTTCAATTAGGACACTGGTTGTTTTTAGGCTAGATCTTTTTAGGCTCCATTGATCTGTTTACTTTTCTCTACTACGTCTGTTGAGGTGCGTTGGGTGTTGGGAGCAGGCCATTGATTCGTAAGAATTTTTTAGGCGCCATTCACCCCCCTTTGGTCGCTACTTTCGGTCCTACAACTTGGACATCCCTAAGGGTGCCCATGATGGCTGAGGACGGGTGGCGGGCGCCACGGTCTTGCTTCTAGCATTTTTGGCCGAACAGGACTTGTCTGGATCGGCCTCGAACATTTTGTGTTTGCCAGAAGAAGTCTTTTGCTCCTGGTCGGTCGCACCAGCCATGGTGGGCTAGTCGGACTGGCCTATGCCGAAAACAGCTGTAATGCCGGTCGGACCTACCGCAGTAGGCCGGTCCGACCGGGCTTCGGCTAGGGCTCTGGCCGGGCTCGATGATGTACCCTCATGTTGTCCTATCGGGGCCCCCTTCGGGATTGGGACCTCTTGGGATCCTACCCTGATAATTATGGTCTCTGAGACATCTTTACGCTCATCCCCTCCGGTGACTTCTTGCGAGGTTCGGTTCCGAGGTACTACGGACAGGCGATGAATAATACTCTCATTTTGCGCCGGACCTTGTACCTACCACTCGAAAACACTAGAAGGAATGTCAATGTTAGTAGCGGGATACTGCCCGGAGCCCTCCGGTGGCTGAAGCCAAGTCAAAGCCATCATCCAGCAGTAGGGCGGCGGCATTGAGGCTCGACTTTGCCCACTGGGTGCCAAACCCATTGACATGTTGGAGGTTCGGCCACATCGAAGGTACCTCGGACCAGACCAGCGAAGGGTCCTACCAGGCCAGAGGTAAGCTAGCCCACGGCAAATATGGGTCCGGCCACCGGAGGCTGTAATCCACTCGGAGGGGATGGGTCCAGCCACTGAGGTGCGAATCCTCCCAGAGGTTGGAACCCATTCGGACGGGGTGGGTTTGTCCACTGAGGTCCGAACCCTCCCTTATGCTGGGACCAACCTAGAGGGGGGTTTGGCCACTGAGGTCCGAACCCTGCCAGAGGCCATATCTAGCCCGAAGGGGGGTTCGGGCCTTGGGGTCCGAACTCAACCCTCACGGGGCTCGGTATTCTAGGGGGGTTCGGCCGTCCCGGAGCCCGTGGACGAACACCTCTCCTCTCGAACCTTCGCTGGTGCTTGTCCAAGAGCACCTTGTATGTCACCTTCGACCTTCTGTGGGGCCTGGCCGAAGATGGTGGCTTAACATTTTCTTTCCACACTCCTACATCTAGATTCTTTGTTACGAGTATGCATGTGCAAGCGTCTCCTACAACGACCGCTTTCCCTTTAGCTGACTCGGCCTGTTCTGGCCGAATCAATACTTTCTTCCCCTCGAGCTCAACGTTGTTCATGGGAAAGGGGTCTCTGTCCAATTTCATTTCTGGATTTGCTTCTATTTTCAATCGTCCTTCTTCTATGACCGATTGAACCTGCCGATGAAAAACATTGCAATCGTTAGTGTAGTGAGAATGTGAATCATGCCACTTACAGTAGGGACGTTTCTTCCATTCGTCGGTGCATGGCATGACTTGCCCTTCCGGCAGTCGTAGAAGCTGATTTTTTAATAGGAAATCAAATATCTTATCACACTTGGTTACGTCGAATGAATATTTAATTTCATTGGGTCGACTGTTAGAGGGGGACGGTTGCAATTTGGAGCAAGTGACGGGTTTAGACTTCGTGCTCCAAGTCCATTCGGACGTGTACGTGTCGGTCGAATCTTCTTCCTCTTCATATTCCCCCTCGTCAGAGTGCTCCATTGTGTGGACTTCAGCTCTTGGTTTATTAAAAGTCTTAACGAATTTTCTATCTTTGGCTCAGCCTTCCTGGACCAGAGCCTATTGTAAGACTTGGCTAACGTCTAGGAGATTCTGATTATCCATTTGTTCCTTAATTTCTTCCTATAGGCCATTAAACACAAGGTTTGCCAAGTCTCTTTCTGATACGTTTAGGCTAAAACATTTATTCCTAGTGTCTCTAAAGTGCTTGACGTACTCAGAAACACTCTCGCTAGACTTTTGTTTAATTGTTGTGAGGTGTTCTAGCCTAAGTTCGGCCTCACCTATGTAGAAATAATCATGAAACTTCTGCTCTAGCTAAGCCCACGTTTGAACGGAGTTCGACGGGAGCGCCAAAAACCAAGTGAATGCGGTGACGGACAACGATAGGGAAAATAACCTGAGTTTCAATGCATCCGACCCGCTAGCTTCACCACATTGTGCAAGAAATTGACTAATGTGTTCTAATGGGGATTTACTACCCTCGCCATCAAATTTAGTGAAGTCCGGGACTCTATAACTGCGAGGGTATGGAATGGTATCAAAGTGGCCGGGATATGGTTTTCGATAAACCCTAGCTCTATCCCGAGGTGTAAAGCCAGTGCATTCCCTAAATAGCGCGCGAATATGTTCCTCAATATCATCGTGGTCTACTGCTTATGTGCGTCTTTCATGTGGTGGCGGGACGCGTGGTGGTATATCGGCAAGCTCTGGCCTATGCTGCGGTGTAGGAGTGTGCAGCGCGAGCGGTGGTGGCAGAGCTGGCATGGGCATAGGATGCGATATATCGGCATGCTCTGGTCTATGCTGCGGTGTAGGAGTGTGCAGCGCGAGCGGTGGCGGCAGAGCTGGCATGGGCGCAGGCGGCGGTGGTGCATGATAAGTTGGGTTTGCTTAGACATAAGCGTAGTTATGTGTTTCGGCCATAGAAGATGTAGCCGGAAACGTGATAGTCTTTCCAGTATTGCCGTCCGTTCTACTATAAATGTGCTGAGTTGGCGGAATACTAGTGATTGGTGTCGGTGAATCGGCCTCAGTAAAGCTGAATCTTCTAAACACCACTGCCACTTGCGAGACAACTGTGGGTTCTAATTTGTTGGCTAGCAAGGCACTAACCGTCTGATCAACAGACGTAGCTATCCTACGGTCAACTTGTGAAGCAGATAAAGGGGGCAATGAGGGCCGTACCTAAGTTAGGTTGAGGGTGTCACGCATAACGAAGCCCGAGCGTGTCTTTATGCAATCCCTGCGCATCAGTTCTTTGAGTTCCTTTTTTTCGCTTCAATTTTGCTTGGTCTTCCTCACATATGTTAGCCATGGTGGGCGTCATAATGTTGCGGTCGTTGATGTCCGTGCCCCCCATAGTACTCATCGATGATGTATTGGATGTAGATGTAGTAGAGGTACTTGCTGCCGATGTAGAGGTAGTAGTCATGATTGGCGTTGTCCCTAGCAGAGTCGCCAAAAAGTGTGTTGACACAAAAATGTGCCCCCGCACTTGGGCCGGTTCAACGTCCAAAAGTATCGCAATGGTACTGACGCCGCGTTCCGACTACCCTTAATAGTGATAAGGGATTTGGAGTCGCTAGGCAATCAGATAAATAGTTAATATTTTAATCCAATTGGTCGAAAAGTGTTAGTAATAATGTAAACAGAAATAAAATGACTAAAATACCTAGAATCGCCAATCCAAAGGCCGATTCGGAGTTACAGCGGAGACTGGCCCGAAGAGTCCCTAGGGCACCTTCGGCCTTAGGCCCGGTCAGACTGGAAGGCTCCTTCGGCGAAGAGGCTTCGGGATTGAGCCCTGAAGGCAGGTGCGAAGGGTGGCTCCGGGCGGTCTGATCGGTGAAGCTCCTTCGGTCAAACCGATGGGATCCCCTCGGTCGGACCGTGCAGGTAGGCTTTGGCGCGCGTGGCCCTGGCGAAGGCTCCGGCGTGGTGCGATGCGAAGGGGGCTTCGGGCGCAACCTTCAGGCTCCGGCGCAACATGGTGCGGAGGGTCCCGGTCGGACCGGTGGAGTGCCGTTGATCTAACCGGCTGTTGCCGACAACGGCGTGACGAGGTCCGGTCAGACCGGGGTCTTAACGCCGGTCAGACCGAAGTAGCAGATCGGATCTGCTAAACCTCGGCAACCCTAGCAAATGATCTTCAATTGCCTCCAAATTTTGCAGGGATGCTTAGGAGGGCAATTGATCTAAAAAACCACAAAAGATTAGATACTATTCGGCCAAGGGGGGAGAATTACCAAATATGGTGATAAAAACCAATAAAAAGGATAGCAATCCGTTACGTGGATTAACGGGAGGTTCACAAGCGAAACAGCAAGGGATACCGTAATTACGGATGGCTTTCAAGAAAACCCACGAAGATCTACTGCATAATATGAAGAGTAAAGAAAAGTAAAGGTGATTCAAAGCTAGGGCTTTGGATTTTGGAGATTGGAGAGAGGGCCCTTGAATCGGCCTTGCCCCTAGTATTTATAGGGGGTGGGCTGGTGGTACCTGGCGCAAAATATAGTAGGATTCGACCACAATTTGGTTGAGATAAGATTTGGATAAAAACCACCCAAATCCACTTCGAATTCATATTTTGAACCCCCGGCCGGTCTTACTGAGCCCATGGGGATGGTCTGACTGGGCTTGGCCAGTTGGACCGGCCTACTATAGCCGGTCAGACCGGCCTGTGCCAGGTTTGGCATATTTTCGGTCAAAAATACCATTTTTCAGTATTTTGCATAGTTTGACCATTAATCCCATTTTTTGCTATAAACACTTTTATTATCTACATGTTTAGCCAATAAAATTTACATGTTTGTACTGTTTATTTTATCGTTTTTAATTGTTTATTCTTCTCATTTTACGTGCCTAGAAGAATACAACGTCGTCGAGGAGCCCGAATATTTTCTCGAGGTTCCACCTTCATCATTTGCAGAATAAGGCAAGTCACCAACCCATTTTTGAGCATATTGAACCCAGTTTTAAATCGAATATCTCTATAGTGTGTGTCATTGGGTTGGGGCATTTCATGCTAAAGGTTTTGGCGTGAGTTCATGTGACTTGGGTCATCTGAACACACTGCGGTGTGCAGGAATAAGTACCTTGTGGGTACAGTTCTACACCTCTTATCAGAGTCTAAATCTTTTCGAAAAGATGAGCCCACGGTCAAGGGCGGGTTGTGTGACATCCCACAGTTAGTTTATACTTGTGAAGTGTTGCATGATGATGTGGCATATAAGGAATGTTGAGCGAGGAGTGCCGCCAGTACTCCTCGAGTTAGAAAGTATTGCATTATTCATAATTTATTATTCTAAATAAAATAAACTTGACTACATTAAGATGTCGCAACATAAAAATGTACTTTTCCGCACTTTAAACCATTATCACCTTTACTATTATTCTGTATTATTATTGCATTCTCGGTGGCTTGTTGAGTACTTTTGTACTCATACTCGTTAAAAAAACCCTTCTGAGGCTTCATTTTACGATGAGGATGGTCTGAAATAGCGACTAGTCACGGACGCGACCTTGGAGGAGATGTTCATCCGGAAGCTTTATTTTTATTAGTTTTCTTTTATTTCTACACTTGTGTAATAATATGGCCTGTGAACCATGAATGATTGACGTACATACGTTGTGATGTCATGAACATCTTGGTATTATTGATTTTCCTTGGAAATTCGATAAAGTCCTGAATTTGTTAATTCTAGGCGCCACAAGATGGTATACTTAACTTTACAAAAATCTATTTTGTAAAAATCTACTTCATATTTTTCTTTTCTCCCTTACTCTTTAAACTTTGTCTTCTTTGTAGATGCCAGGTCACCACGTGCACGGATACCTTCGGGACCACGATGGATTCATCCGCGAGCTTCGGATGCTCACGACCTTCCTCGGATTCATCCACGAACCCCAGTTCCATGGAGTTTACCCTGAAGAATTTGCAGGCTCTTGTGACGTCACCATCACCATTCGTTCCTCCGGAGAACATCCCCCTTCTTCATCTCAGCTGTCGGAGGCCCGACCTTCGAGGTGGCGTGTTAGCGCACTGCTTTCCATGCCCTAGAGTTGAGGCTGATTTATGACATTCATCTTCGAGACACCTCTTCTGTTATGTACCGATGCGCACTCTGGGAGCCCACCGCAGCATCTACATCAATATTCTCTCTGATTGTGACACCGCCATGGCCAGGAGCACTCGTCTTCTTTAGGCCATGGATCACCTTCACACTGAGGCCGTGCTTGATGCTAATGATCAGCACGATACCATCGACTTCTATTGTCACACGGCGAACAGCCTAATTCGGGAGAACGGAGAACTGCAGCGCAAGGTCGTTGAGTTATAGCAGAGTGTCGCTGAGAACGCCGAGCTCTAGCGTCAGATCGAGGAGCTCTAGATGGACATCGAAGAGTTAGTGTCGCTGCCTCCCCGCGAGAAGAAGGCTATCAGGAAGCCCGCCCCTCGACCTAAGCGGATCACCCCACCGTCAACGCCATTTGAAGCTTCCTCCTCGAGCGCCGCTGCTCTGGGGCCAATCAACGTTTCGGACCCCGTGTTAGAAAACTTCAGCGAGCCCAGCATTCCCCAAGACTCTCGTGGATTGGACAGCATCGAGACTACCTCTGATGGCGAGTAGTTGCGATTAACGATAGTTCCGATGCTTGTTTTATTTTCTTTCATGATTGTGTATCATCCATAGCAACTTGTGCTATGGTGGGATGAAAATAAGAGCTGAAGTGTAATGAACTATTTTGTACCACATTTAATAAAGAACCTGTGAACTATTTTTGGGCAAATTTTTCTAAGTATTTTCTTATATATTTGAGGCGTTACCTCCTTCGGAATGGCCAATGACCAGAACCCGTCTGCCACCC
This sequence comes from Zizania palustris, assembly GCA_019279435.1. Taxonomy (NCBI): domain Eukaryota; kingdom Viridiplantae; phylum Streptophyta; class Magnoliopsida; order Poales; family Poaceae; genus Zizania; species Zizania palustris. The sequence goes on along the minus strand of JAAALK010000285.1, from coordinate 51,336,985 downwards.
ACAACCTGCAAAATGTTGTTGTACCCAATGTGGATGCTACGAGATAGCATCAGACCGAAGCACCTTGTTGGACCGAAATGGGCGACCAGAGGGGGTGAATGGGAGCTTTTAAAATTTCAGACTAAAATAAGCCTTCAGTTTTAACTTCAGTCTTCTACGGAACAAGCTTCGAACACACCATTCGGAGGTATTTTACAGCTCCGAACCTAGGCTTTGCAAGGGGTAAAAGTCCGAAAAACACGCTTAGCTCTACACTACATGTGCAGGCTCTGCACATGAAGGTGCTTTGAGTAGACGTCGCACAACTATGCTTTGCACACAAGTGTTTCCCTCTAAGAACTCCGAATAGATACTCAACACTAGTACCTAGTACTAGGCTTCCCTCTTTGGATGGAAGAAAGCACACAGAACAAACTGCACTGAGGACTTCGCTTACGAGAAGAAAACAGGCTTCGAGCAGTCGCTACACTTAGTGCTTCGCTAGTAAACAGAGAGGTCTTGCCTCTAGTTTACACAGAGCGAACTCACACTGAAATATTCACAAAATCGCATGAATAGGACTCAAACACACTTCCTTTGAAAGAAAACGGAGCAAAAACTCTGGATGGCACAGAACGAAGTGTTGCACAGAGAACTCAATGCATTCAGTGCACAACAGGAATACAAGTTCAAGCAATAGAAAGAAACATAATGAAACTTTTTATTGCATGAACAGGGAACACAAAAAAGACTCACAGAACTGAGTACATGGGTGTGGCGGCTAGCTCTGATAGTTCTCAAAAATGGTTGCTCAAAGTGTTAGCCTAGACCTAGCTAGCCTCACTATTTATAGGCACAACTCAGCTATGAGAATAGACTACTTTACCCTTAGGGTTTATAGTGATTTTCTCTCTACCAGACATGGGGGTACAGATGGTAGTCTACTTTACAGGAGGCTTCTTTTGTCAGCTTCGCAAAAGAGACATCATAGGTTTTTGCAGAGTAGACACGATCAGCTTTTGCAAAGTGGAATCTTCTGAAGCACCATTCGCTCATGAAGTGTGCAAAACCTTCGGTAACAAGCTTCAAACCCGAAGGCCTTCGCTTCACCGAAGATAGTCTTCGATACAGTGACAGTTTCGAGCCGAAGCCGTCAAAGCTCTTGAGCCTTCGCACCATCACCTCTGGAGTGGACCACCATGGCTTCGCAGCTACTCTCAGCTCGAACTCCGTTAGTCTGTGTACCGAAGCCATGCATGGCCGAAGTACCTCAAGTCAACCACACTCCGAAGCCCCACCTTCAGAGTACCTTCGCCACCTTCCAAAGTCCCTCCGTCCAAGGCCTCTACATGAAGCATATCCATAAGAACCCCTTCGCAGTGTCAGCCCCGAGCACACTCCATGAAGACCCTTATCCGGACCATGCCTTCGATGCACCTTGACTTCTGAGACCTTCGTCAGGTGTCCTTTCGAGTGCCTCCCTTCGGAGCTCACTTCAAAAGCCTTGCCTCAATCCTGAGGACTTTATCCACCATATTCCGAAGTCACTCCTTGCGGAGCACCCTTCGAAGTGCCTCGCCTCCGAGGACTTTGCCTTAGGGTACCTTCAGCTGGAGCCACCCTCCGCACTTTCTGCCTTCGCTTGGTGCACCTTGACCCGAGGACCGACCTCGACCCCACGCAGTATTCATGACTGAGCTCCTCGCTCACCTGGTATCAAGCCTCCCGCTTGACCGAGGTTCACTCGCTGCGAACCATCCCATCGCCTCCGAAATCACCTGCACACCTCCGACAAGCAGACAAGTGTTTCCAGTACCCAAGAAACCTCTCCGGTATACAACCTTCGGTACACACTCCGGTGTACCACCCAAAGTACCGAACCCTTCGGTAAACAACTCCGAACCCCTTCCAAGGGACCCATTTGCACAGAAGAGAACTTGTCAATCACTCATCATAGGCCTAAAACCAAGGCACATTTCAACTTGGTTTCTCAATCTCCCCCTTGATTGCATTGACAACCAAATTCAAGTTCAAGAAAAATTAAAAAAAATCAGCATATAGGTGACCATAAAAACTCAGAAAGGAGCCAAAACAAGTCACTTGATAAATGGATTTCTATCGACTTGACTCATGAAAAGCCATTTGGCAATAATTCCCCCTTTGACAGCAAAATTTTCTCCCCCTTAGGTAGGCAAACCAGGCATTTTTCTCCCCCTTTGGCAATGCAAGAATCAAGGAGCAAGAAAAGATGCAAGGCTTCGAGATGATGAAACGTGTGAAAGCCTAAGGTGCAAGAATATGCCAAATCATAATGTCAGACTTAGATGCTCAGCTCAGGTTAATATAGTCCAAATTCACTGTTTGATGCATGAATTTTTCAAATTATTAAAAATAAAAGCATCACCACTTAGACTAGTCATCTAGACAAGTGAAAACAGGAACTACAAAAACTAAGCAATTTCTACCGAGGAAAGCCTGTCCAATTTCATGGAGCATGTAGCAAGCTTGATAAGCAAACAAGTCAGACTTGTAATTCTTTTTATATTGCTAGGGGTTATTTTCTTGTCTTATCTTATACTTTCCAACCAAGCCAAGCCTAGGTCAAGAAGGACCATCAGAAACTTAAGGTAGTGATTTTGGTAGACACTAAGTTATCCTAGTTCATACCTAGGTGCTATGGTAAGTAGTCTAGAATAAAATAGTGCGACAAGCAAACCTGCCTGGATCTTATCATTTTTAGCACACAAATCATGGATATTGATTTTGGTTGAGATTGTTGGATAGTTTCATGAAAAAGTAGTATTGTTTTCAAGTTGCAATTTTGGCATCCAAAGTAAATGATTCTAGCTACTAGGCAGATAAAAGATAGCTAAAGCAGTTATGCACAACACATGCTAGACACAAGACTAAGCAGTGATCAAGTTTAGGATTTTGGAAATTAAAAGCATGTTCATTATGAAGTTAGATATATTAAACAGAGCTGAAAGCATCATGATAAAGATAATCATGCGAAGGCATATAAAAGCAACTAAGTGCATCAACACATCATCATAAGGAAGCTAATGCAAAATAATGAAATCATGCTCCCCCTCACAGAATGCCGTAAGGATTACAAATACCAAGTTCCACCCAGCAAATAAGCAAATCAAGACGCATCAATGGGTTTGGTGAAAATGTCGACAAGCTGGTTCTGGTATCAACATATTGAAGTTCAATATCACCCTTCTCATTGTGAACTCTGAGAAAATGATATCTCACATCAATGTGTTTGGTTCTAGAATACTGAACCGGGTTGTTTGCAATGCAAATAGCGCTAGTGTTGTCATAAAAGAGTGGAACACTCTTATAGTCTAACCTGAAATCCCGCAAAGTGGAGACCATCCCCAAAATCTGTGAGCAACAGCTAGCTGCAGCAACATATTCAGCCTCAGCCATAGATTGTGCAACGCTAGACTGTTTGCGAGAAGACTAGCAAACGAGATAAGTACCCAGAAAATGACAAGTACCGGAGGTACTCTTCCTAACAATTCTACACCCAGCAAAATCCGCATCTGAATAACCACAAAGACACAAGGAGGAAGAAGCAGAATACCAAATGCTAAATTCAAGGGTATGCTTGAGATACCTGAGAATTCGCTTTATCGCTTGGCAGTGCGAAGCTCTAGGCAAAGCCTGAAAACGAGCGCACATACACACAGCGAAGTGTATGTCCGGCCTCGTAGCAATCAAGTAGAGGAGGGAGTCGATCATGCTTCGGAACTCCTTCTGATCTATGGCTTCTCCATCCTCGTCAGGGTCCAATGCTATCGAGGTAGCCATTGGAGTGGCGAGTGGCTTCGCATCAGCCATGTCAAACTTCTTGAGCAGGTACTTGATGTACTTCGTCTTGTGGATGAAGGTATCTTGTTTGCTTTGCTTGATTTGCAAACCAAGAAAAAATATGAGTTCACCCATCATGGACATCTCGAACTCCCTGCTCATAGTCTATGCAAACTCGGCAACCAAAGCATGAGAAGAGCCATCAAAGATGATATCATCAACATAAATCTAAACTAGGAGAAAATCTTTGCCATGCTTGAGAGTAAAAAGGGTTTTATCGACTCACCCCATCATGTACCCTCGCTCAAGCAGAAACGACTTAAGTTTGTCATACCAAGCTCGAGGAGCCTTCTTGAGTCCATAAGAGCTTTATGAAGTTTAAGGACTTTATGTGGGTATTTGGGGTTTTCAAAACCAGGGGTTGTTTTACGTAAACATACTCGCCTATGAACACATTGAGAAAAGCACTTTTGACATCCATTTGATAATGTTTGAAACCACAGGATGCCACAAATGCAAGTAAAATTCTAATGGCCTCAAGACGAGCAACAGGAGCAAAAGTTTATGTAAAATCAATCCCTTCTAATTGAGAAAAATCATGAGCCACAAGTCTACCTTTGTTTCCAACTACAAACCCATCCTCCCCTTGTGTTTTTTGAAAATCGATTTAGTTCCAATAAACTGAACATTAGGTGGAGGATCAACTAAAGTCCAAACTTGGTTTCTCTCAAAATTTTCTAGTTCTTCATGCATGTCATTGATCCAACTAGAATTAGAAAGTGTATGACTCACATCTAAGGGCTCGAAAAAAGCAACAAAAGCAGAATCAATGAAATGGGCATGAGAACGAGTTACCCTTTGATCAAGCTCACCAATGATCTGCTTTGGAGGATGCATCCTTTGGATGTGATGAGGAGCCTCGTGGCGGGATACAGTCTCCCCCTCAAATTGTGCTGGTGAATGGTCGAAAATGACCGATGTCGAGGTAGTTGCTTTGGGGCCTCTTGCCGAAGTGATCGAAGCGGGGTCGGCTTCGGGGGTTGATGTAAAGGGTAGTAGGGGTTCGTCCTCGAAAACTCTGGATCTTCGTCTTCGAAGATGGTGTGCTCCATATCGTGTTCATTTGCATGTTCAAAAGAAGAGCTAACACAGGGGTTGATTCATCAAAAGTCACATCACATGACTCGATGACAGTGTTAGTTTCCAAATTGAAAACACGATAAGAATGACCATGGGTAGTATAGCCCAAAAAGATCCCGTCAGAAGAACGCGACTCAAATTTGTCCAAATTTCCACGTTTTAGGATAAAGCATCGACAACCAAATACTCGAAGATGAGTAACTTTGGGCTGTCTCCCAAAACGCAGCTCCTATGAAGTCAAATTCAAAATTGAGCGCAGGAAAATTCGGTTTGAGATGTAACAAGCAGTGTTCATGGCCTCAACCCAAAATTTTTTAGGAGTCCTGTGCTCATCGAGCATCATCCTAGCCATCTCAACCAAAGTGCGGTTCTTTCTCACAACAATACCATTCTATTGAGGAACCTAAGGAGCAGAAAATTGATGTTCTATGCCATGCTCCATACAAAAGTCAACAAAGAGACTATTCTTGAACTCGGTGCCATTATCACTTCGAATGAACTTCAATGCACTAGGGAGTTCAGTAAACAGTCTCAAGGCTAAGCTCCGAAAGTGTGAAAACAGTTCATCCTTGCTAGCTAAAAAGAAGACCCAAGAGTAGCAAGAGAAATCATTGACAATGACGAGAACATACCATTTGCCGCCTAAAGAACTAACCTGACAAGGACCTACAGTGTCCATATGGAATAGTGACTAGTGAGTGTGAAGCGGCAATCATTTTCCTATGTCGACAGGGAGTGCAAACTAAATTCTTCTAAAATTTGAGCTTGGGAAATCCTCGGATCAGACTAGGGCACTCAAATGAGCGAGCAACTCAAAGCTCATATGCCCTAGTCTCCTATGCCACTTCCAAAGCTCAAAAGTCGAATGTGCAACTAAGTAGTGAGAAGAACCAGATGACTCAGAAAAATCAGCTCCAAAAACTCTCCCTACTCTAAAGATCTTAGAAACCAAAATGCCATCAGAATTGAGTACTTGCGAAGTATCGTGATGAAATCACACTTCGAAGCCCTCATCAAGTAACTGAGATACAGAAAGAAAATTGTATCCCAGATTTTCAACCAAAGCAACATCTTTGAGAGTGAAGTCTGAGTTGATTCTTACCACACCTTTACCTTTCACTCTGCTTCTTCGGTTATTGCCGAAGGTGATTTGCTCCTTTTTCTTTGTTGAGGTGAGGCTGGAGAACCATGCTGCATGCCCGGTCATATGGCGTGAACAACCGGAGTTCATGATCCACGTGTTCTCCAAGCCTCGGTCTGGTGCCTACACAAAATGAGAAAACCTAGATCGCTCAGTGCTGGGGTGAGTGAAAATATGACGAGGCATCCAGCATTGAGAGATACGAGCAATAGGCAAAGTAAAAGTAGTTTGTCTATGCAAAGGTAAAGTAGAGTGATGCAAAGTGTGAGGTCTACCTACATGATGCAATCTAAACACACGACGAGGTCTCCCAACCTGTCGAGGTACAAAGCCACCTACACGTGATCTAGCACCATATGAGTCATGGTGTACACCATGAGGGACATAACCTCTCAGGGAAGTACGGGGAGCCTCAAAACCTAGACGTGTGTACAAATCAGACTCGTGCATACCTGAAGAAGGATAATGCATATCCTGAAAACACAATGCCTGAGAGCGTCACCCATCCTTGATGCAACGAAAACAAAACCCAACCAAATGACCCACCCGCTGGCAATAGGAACAATGAAACACTCTCTTAGGGGCACTCACCTAGGTCATAGGAGCACTTCTCATGGGCTCCTTAGGTTTTTGCTGAGGGTTTTTCTTGAGTGGAGGAAGTGGAGTTTTCTTTGGAGGATGGGTAGGTTTCTTGCCTTTCTGTGGAGTGTCTAACTAGGCTCTTTCTTCCTCTAAGGTAGTGGGTGAGGTAAAGATAGTTTTATTCTCATAGTTTGAATGTGTTCTCTCAAAACACAATCCTAGAGCTAACCCAGCCCTGTTAGCACACATCTTGGTCTTGGCCAAGAGTAAATTCAACCTACCCTTCCCTTCAGTGCATTTTTTCACCACAGAAAGAAGGTATTGATTTTTAGTCATAAGTTTTTCAACTAGCCCTCTTGTAAAGCTGAGTTGATCCTTAAGGGTGATGCAGGTGGGACAAATAGGCTGCATATCCTTAGAACACTCAGCACTCTCCAATCTAGCCTCTAACTCCTTAACATGCTTGTCTCTCAAATTAATGCTATCAATCAATAAGGGACAGTTTGAACAATCATCAGAAGATATAGGTCTAGACTCCACCACCAAAAGCTGCTTCTATGCAGTCTCAAGCTCATCAATAGTTTGATCATGCACAAAACACAATTGAGCAAGCTCACTCATGACAACAGTGCAAGAATCACATTCAGCATCATCAGTTTTAGACTTAAGCATGGCATAATTAGTCGAAACAGATTCTAGCCTAAGTCTAAGGCCTTTTCTTTACCTAGCGGCTTGCACAAACAATCTATCTTAACCAAGAACTACTTCATTCAGTTCATCTACTTTAATGGAAAGCTGGTCATAGGATAGTGGTACCTCAGATGAGTCAAGCTCATCACCGCTGTGAGTGCTGTCAGCCATGAAGTAGAGGCCGGTGAATTCCCTTGCCTTCTTCTCCTTCTTCTCTTCCTTCCTTGGAGATTCTTCCTCTTCATAAGAGCTTGACTCCTCAGTTGAGGATGTGTCGATGTCGCTGAGAGCTATGACAAAAGCCCTGGAAGCGGCCTTGGCTACCCTCTTAGCCACTTTGTCGTGCTTACCCTTCACATAGGGTTTCCTCTCCTTCTTATGGTGTTTGGGGTGCTCACTCTCGTCTCTCCTCTTGAGATTAGGACAATTGGCCTTGATGTGAGAAGTGTCACCACACTCAAAACAACCACTAAAGCCACTTCTCCTTTGATCCCGTCTCTCATTGTGAAAATAGGGTGAATCTTCTAGCAATGAGAGCAAGCTCTTCATCATCTAGAGTATCCACCTGCTCCTTAGTAACGTAGACCAGGGAGGACAAAGCAAAACCACCTGCTAGAACACAAGTGCCAGATGAACTTGGTTCTGCAAAGGTGCCACGTCTAGAGCTAGAAACCAGTGCCAAAGGCTGAGGCAAATAGTTCTTGTGCACTACTAGAGATGCCTTGGCTATCTCTGTGGACTTCAGCTTGCTGAAGAGGTCATCACAGGTCAATGTATCATAACCTATGGACTCCTCAATGCTGGATATATTCACTTCTCATATGCTACGATCAAGAGCATAGAGAAGCTTGATAGCCCTATCATGGTCATTATAAGCAAGCGTCCCATTGGATCGCAAGTTACTCACTCTTGCGTCAAAGCAAGAAAACATGGTATCTACAGATTCACCAGGCGCTTGCACAAATAGTTGGTACTGTTGATTGTATGTGCTTTGTCGCCGAGCTTTGATCTGTGTAGAGCCCTCATGAAAAATAGTGAGTGTAGTCCAAATTTTTGTAGCTATCCTTAGGTGTTGAACCCTATCAAACTCACTCCTACTCAAGCCAATGAACAGTATATTCCTTGCTTTGGAGTTAGCGTTATACTAATCCTTTTCGGCTTGAGTAGTCCGAGTCTCTGGGATGGAGTATTGTGAGTCCACAATCTCCCAAACTGCATTTCCTTGGCTTAACAAGTAAGCCTCCATGCGCACATTCCAGTAGGCAAAGTCAGTTCCATCAAACATAAGTATTTTACTACTTCTGTCCATGTCATCAAGAGATCACAAAACTAGTTAAGGTCAACTGGTGATCTTAACCAAGCTCTGATACCAATTGTTGGACCGAAATGGGCGACCAGAGGGGGGTGAATGGGAGCTTTTAAAATTTCAGACTAAAACTAGCCTTCTGTTTTAACTTCAGTCTCCTGCGGAATGGGCTTCGAACACACCCTTCGGAGGTCTGGTTCGGAGGTATTTTACAGCTCCGAACCCAGGCTTTGCAAGGGGTAAAAGTCTAAAGCCAAGAAGACTCGCTCACACTCAAACCATGAAAACACGCTTAGCTCTACACTACATGTGCAGGCTCCGCACACTAAGATGCTCTGAGCAGACTTCGCACAGCTATGCTTCGCACACAAGTGTTTCCCTCTGAGAACTCCAAACAGATACTCAGCACTAGTAACTAGTACTAGGCTTCGCTCTTTGGAGGGCAGAAAGTAGACAGAACAAACTACACCGAGAACTTCACTTACGAGAAGAAAACAGGCTTCGAGCAGTCGCTACACTCAATGCTTCGCTAGTAAACAGAGAGGTCTTGCCTCTAGTTTACACATAGCGAACTCACACTGAAAGATTCACAAAATCGCATGAACGGGACTCAAACACACTTCCTTCGAAAGAAAACATAGCAAAAACTCTGGATGGCACAAAATGAAGTGTTGCACAGAGAACTCAATGCATTCAGTGCAAAACAGGAATACAAGTTCAAGCAATAGATAGAAAACAGAATGAAACTTTCATTGCATGAACAGGGAACACAAAAAGACTAACAGAACTGAGTACATGGGTGTGGCGGCTAGCTCTCGTAGTTCTCAAAAATGGTTGTTCAAAGTGTTAGCCTAGACCTAGCCAGTCTCACTATTTATATGCACAACTCAGCCATGAGAATAGGCTACTTTACCCCTAGGGTTTATAGTGATTTTGTCTCTACCAGACATGGGGGTATAGATGGTACTACTTTATAGGAGGCTTCTTTTGTTAGCTTCGCAGAAGAGACATCATCGGCTTTTGCAGAGCAGACATGATCAGCTTTTGCAAAGTGAAATCTTCTGAAGCCCCCTTCCCACACAAAGTGTGCAGAAGCTTCGTCGACAAGCTTCGAACCCAAAGGCCTTCGCTTCACCGAAGACAATCTTCGATACAGTGACGGTTTTGAGCTGAAGCCGTCAAAGCTCTTGAGCCTTCGCCCCATCACCTCCGGGGTGGACCACCACGGTTTCGCAGCTATTCCCAGCTCGATCTCCATCAGTCCATGTATCAAAGCCATGCATGGCCGAAGTACCTCAAGTCAGCCACACTCCGAAGCCCCACCTTCAGAATACCTTCGCCACCTTCTGAAATCCCTCCGTCCAGGCCTTTGCATGAAGCATATCCATAAGCACCCCTTCGTAGTGTCTCAGCCCTGAGCACACTCCACGAAGACCCTTATCCGGACCATGCCTTCGATGCACCTTGACTTTCGAGACCTTCGTCAGGTGTCTCTTTGAGTGCCTCCCTTCGGAGCTCACTTCGAAAGCCTTGCCTCAATCCTGAGGACTTTGTCCACCATACTCAGAAGTAACTCCTTGCGGAGCACCCTTCGAAGTGCCTCGCCTCCGAGGACTTTGCCTCGGGGTACCTTCAGCCGGAGCCACCCTCCGCACTTTCTACCTTCGCCTGGCCCACCTTGACCCGAGGACCGACCTTGACCCCATGCAGCCTTCGTGACTGAGCTCCCTGCTCGCCTGGCATCAAGCCTCCCACTTGACCCAGGTTCACTCGCTGCGAACCGTCTTGTCGCCTCCGAAATCACCTACACACCTCCGACAAGCAGACAAGTGTTTCCAGTACCCCGGAGACCTCTCCGGTATACAACCTCCGACAAGCAGACAAGTGTTTCTAGTACCCTAGAGACCTCTCCGGTATACAACCTTCGGTACACACTCTGGTGTACCGCCCAAAGTACCAAACCCTTCGGTAAACACCTTCGAACCCCTTCGGAGGGACCCCTTCACATAGAAGAGAACTTGTCAATCACTCATCATAGACTTGAAACCAAGGCACATTTCAACTTGGTTTCTCACACCTGTCACCAACATTCCTACGTTTGCCTAGATGATGGCCAACTAGAACCAGCTCATCACTGCTCTGTTGGCTCAGATGCAATAGAAGCTTTCCCACATGCAAGAACAGCAAGCGCAGATAAATCATCTGCAGCACCACCTCCACTTGGAGCCACCCCCACGCCCGCAAGCCCCGGCACCGTCCCCGCTACTCAACTTTTGGAGTTCCTATGCGTAAGGCCTCCCACGTTCTCAAGCATGACCAACCCAATGGAGGCAGTGGATTTGTTAAGGACCATTGGAAAGAAATTGGATCTCCTCCCTTGCTCCTACACGGAGCGAGTAGCATTCGCAGCCCACCAACTCCAAGGTTCGGCTGCCAAATGGTGGGACAACTACCGCGGGTCAGCCCGAGGCTCATGTAGCCACTTGGGGGCAGAATTCTCCACCGCCTTCCGAGCCACCCACGTTCCTGCCGGGATCGTTGCCATGAAGAAACAGGAGTTCCGTGACTTGCAATAGGGGAGCAATTCTATCATGGAATACCTCCACGAGTTCAATAGGCTGGCCCGATATGCGCTAGAGGAAGTTCGCACCGACGCTGACTATCAAGCCAAGTTCCTCAGGGGACTGAAGGATGAATTGTCTGTCCAACTCATCATCGTGGACTACACCGACTTCCAGAGGTTGGTGAACAAGGCCATCATCCAAGAGACTGAGCAGAACAAGTTGGACCTCAAGAAGAGGAAGATGATTGTGTTCAAGCACAACCAAGGGATCCTATAGAGAACCCACTTCACTCCTCCACCCCATACGCCGAGCTACCACCCATGTCCCGCCTTTAGGCCACAATACACCTCTAGCAGTTCAAGCACGGGAAACCCCCGCCCAGCTCCACCAACTCCACCAGCTCCATCGGCCCCACCAACACCTGCCACGAAGACAAACACCTTGAGGGACCGGAATGGCAAACTGGTGGTCTGCTTCAACTGCCGAAAGGAAGGCACTACTCTCATCAGTGTCCTCACCCCCAAGCAACCCTAAGGAGCTGCCCCCAACCCGGCGTTCCATGCCCATGTCAACCATATCACCGCAGAAGAAGCACAAGAGGCTCCAGAAGTCATCCTCGGTATGTTCACTACAAATTCCATACACGTAGTAATATTGTTTGACTCTAGAGCAACACACTCCTTCATATCCCAAATTTTTGTGACAAGTAATGGACTAGAAGTACTCCATCTGCCCAAACCCATGATGATCTCTACCCCCAACAACCAAACTCTAGCCAACCTATTTAGCCCGAGGACAAGTATAGAGATCCAAGGGGTGTTATTATGGGTCGACCCAATCCTTATAGATTGCAAGGGCCTAGACCTCATCCTCGATATGGACTGGTTGATGAAGCAGAAGGGAATGATAGACTGCGCCAGCAAGTCTGTCACAGTGACCAGCGAGGATGGAATCACCGTCACCTTTAAGATGGCCAACCAAGGCTCAAGAGGAACTTCTCTCCACTAGAAGGCATTAGAAGAAGTGATGGGGGGGGGGAATTGGATGGCCCGATCTTTCAGTGAGTTGATAGATGAGGTAACTTCGATTGGAAGGAGACGACGTTGATGACCCGACTACAACCGTACGAGACGTTCGTGTTGTGCCTTAGCGATCGATACACCAACTCCAAGGGTTGTTGACCTTATCGGTGATCAACCTTGTTCCTTCAAGCAATCGAAGAACGAGCAAGAACAAGATAAAGGAGCAACTAGTATTGCTAGATGTGAAAGACGCACAGGGATAGTTGGGGTTCTGAAACGTGAAACTGGCGATCTAACCGATCACGGGTTTACACGGACAAGTAGTATTGGCTAAACTTTTATCTAATCAAAACCCGCCTTACAACTGATTTCTCTAGGGTTATTTATAGCCCTAGGGACGTTCCCAATGTTTGGAAAACTTATTACATATGGAAAGGACTAATTATTTCCAAAACATATTGATTAAAAATGGAAATTCCGTGCTTAATTGGTTCGGCCTAAAAAGGAACACGCAATGATTTAGTGATTGTGATCTCCTCCGATGGAATCTGGATATGTAGCTGGTGTAACACCCCAAATTTTCAGACAAATAAAAATACCATTTATTATATTTTTCTAGAATTATTTAATTTGGAAATACCATTAATGCCCTTCTTAGCTTATTTGAACTAGAACCTAGGTGCAAGGACCAAACTAGAGGCTAGAAAATTTTGTATATGAACCCTATGCCAAGATATATTTTGAGAATTTTTACAAATTTTTATCACCTTTGGAGGTAGCCCTAATATTTTAAAGCAATTTCTGTAATTATTTTTATTCGGAAAATAATTGAAACAGTAACAGGCTTCCCCCCCTCAATCCCCCTCAACTGGCCGGTCCAGCCCACTCCTTCCCGCGCCCCCTCGACTAACAAATGGACCCTACCCGTTAGTGACCTCTCTCTCTTCGCGCGCGCACCCGACAACCCGACCCCACCTGTCGGTGCCAACCGAACCCCTCGCGACCGACCCCGACCCCACCCGTCAGTCGCCACGCCCGTTCGCTCGTGCCCGCTGGCCTATGGCCCCCGCCTGTCAGGACCGTCGTCCACCTCGCGCCACGCCCCCTAACTCCGTCGGCCAAAGACCTCTTATTTTAAATTAGTTGGAAAATTTAAAATACAATTGTTTACATTATTATCTCTTTTAGAAAGGACATTATTTCATTAAAGTTCATTTTAAAATATTCATGAAATGAATTTCAGAAACTTAACTACTTTTTTTTTCCTTGGTTCAAACCAATCAAAACTTATATACCTTTGTGTGGTTTTTGGATTGTTTAATTGAATGTTACGTTTAATTTATATCAAGAAGACTACGACGCCGCCGAGGAGCCGGAGTACTTTCCCGAAGTTCCTCCCTCCCCTTTCGCTGAACAAGGCAAGTCACCAAACCAATCTTTTGAGCATATTGAACCATGTTTTACTAAACTATCGCTAAAACACATAGGATATACATGCATTAGTCAAATGAAACCCTTACAATATATTTATTAGGATCCCCCGACCTTGATGTGCAACCCAAGCCATGCTATCTAGCCTAAACTCCTTGTCACCATATTGTTAGTACTATTAGCTAGTGTCCAATGTATCGACACGATTGCTATAGGATTAAAAATGAGTCGTAACGATTGGAATCTACTATATGATCCCCGTTATTATCATCTCTAGAATGTTGTTGGTGATAGAGTTTTGGTTGTGAGTGTATGCATGGTGGGTTCCGGGTGCAAGCTAGGGCATTGGTCGGTAGCACCCGGGGCACTATAAGGACCGATCTGCGGGATCCATTGCAATACACTTCCGTACTAACCACAAGTCTAGTGGGTAAGTCCTAACTAAGTTATGGGATGTTCCAAACCGAGGCCACCACTTGGAGATGGGTCAAGCAGCACCTGTGGGTGGCTTGTACCGATCTGGTGCAAAAGGAGGTGCGATGTTAGCCGGGATGCGGCCCGGCGCGCCGGCGAACCTAGAGCGGGTGGTTATCGCTTGGAGCATTTCATGCTGAGGTTTTAGCACGAGTTCCCGTGGTATGGGTCATCTCGTTGCACCTTGGTGTTTAGGATGAGTGTGTGCCTTGTGGGTACAGTAGTAGACCTCTGATCAGAGTCATAAATCTTTTCAAAAAGCCGAGCCCACGGTCAAGGGCGGGTTGCGTGACATCCCATAGTTGGTTTACCTTTAAATAAATGTGCATGATGGTTTGGCATCTAAGGACTGTTGTGCGAGTAGGGAAAATGTACTCCTCAAGTTAGATGTTATTATGGTGTTCATGTTTATTATTCTGCATGATTAAATTTGACTACACTAAATGCAATAACTGAAAAATGTACGTTTCCGCACTTTTAGCCATTATCCTTCCTTTGTTATTACCTTGCATTACTATTGCATTTGCGGTGGCTTGTTGAGTACTTTTTGTACTCATACCTGTTGGACACACAATTCAGAGGATGCCTGCTATGAGGAAGATGGTCTGGATTAGCGGCCCAATCAAGAAGAAGATCCTGAAGAAGACGTTCATCATGCCGTTGATTTTCATTGTTTCTTTTACCTTTACACTTGTGTAATAATGTGGTCTGCGAACCACGAACATTTGCCCATATGTACGTTGTCGCATGATGAACCTATTGTATTATTGTTTTTCTTTGGAAATTCAATAATGTTCCGATTTGTTAAATCGGGCGTCACAAGATGGTATCAGAGCTGACTTGACTGTAGGAAGCCAAACGGACCAGCCTAGCCATTAGCTGCAGAAAACTATTTCTCGAAAACCTACTTTATAAACTTTGTTCCTCCCCTCACTTTTCTTCGACTTGTTGTTTTTGTAGATGCCGGTCTACCAAGTGCACAGCTTCTACCACCACTTCGAGGGCTTCGATAGGGAGCTCCGCATGATGGTCACCTTCCTTCGGTTCCTCTTTGAGCCCGAGTTCCATGGGGTGTACATGGAAGAGTTCGCAAGACCCTACGACGTCTCCCTCACCATCCACGGATCCGGCGAGCACCTACCGTTCTTCACGGCAGCACTTGGGGGCCCAACCTTCGACGTCGCGTGCCAACGCGTCGCCCTCCAAGCCCTCATGGAGCTGAGGATGATCTATGATGATCGTCTTCAGAACACGTCTTTCCGGCTCATGCCGAAGCGCGCTCCCGGTTCCCACCGTAGCATCTACATCGGAGTTCACTCTGATCGTGATCTGGTCATGACCCGGCAGACGCGCCTCCTTCAGGCCATGGACGATCTCCATACTGAGGCCATGATGGACACTGAGGAGCACCATGAGGCGGTCAAGTTCCTTTGTCAGGAGACGAAGAGCTTGATCCAACAGAATGGCGAGCTGCAGCGCAAGATTATGCAGCTGCAGAAGGACATAGCGGAGATGGTCCCCCTCGTCCCAATGAGGAATAAGCCCATCCGCGAGCCCGCCCCTCGCCCCAAGAGGATCCCGACACACCCCTCGACCACCGGACCATCCAGCTCTAGCGCCCCTGCCCCGCGCCCCGCCATCATCTCTGACCCCATTATCGAGAATTTTCTCGAGCCCACTGTCCCTCAGAACCCTCGTGGTTCCGAGAGCACGGAGACCGCCTCCGATGGCGAGTAGACGATAGTTATCGTTGTTTGATTCTAATAATTGTGGTGATTGTGGTACCACCTGCAACTATTTGTGTTGTGGGTGGATTAAAATAAGAGCATTAATGTAATGAACATTTTATACCACTTTGATATATATATATATATATGAGCCTCTGTGGGCTATTTTGGCTACAATACTTGTTTCACGACCTTTTTATCTCATGGCTAAGGCTCTTATATGTTCAGAAGATGGCCGACAACCAGAACCCAGGATCCAACAATGGAGAAGGGGCAAGCAACGGTCTGCTCGAAAGTGTTGTGCCCAACTGGGGTGCCCATCAATTCATCGCCGGTTTAATGCATCTCGAGGCCCGCCGGCCGTTTAATCGCGTTAAGGGACGTGTTTAAGCCCCAGGTCACAGCGCCCGTGCATGGCGAGACCTCACCGGCGAGTTAAAGCCCCCCCTTGGCTTTCCTTGCATGCGTCCCCCTCTTAACCCCACCGACGCCCCTATTTAAGCCCTTGGCCTCCACCGCGTCCAGCCCGCACGCCCGATCGCGTTGAGAATGAACCAGAGCGCCTCACTTCGGTTTTTAGCGCCACACCGCCACCTTCGCTCCAGCCACCGTTCGCCGTCACCGGAGTCCCTCTCTGTCCCCAATGACTACACCTCTGTGACCGCCGACACCTCCCCAACCTCGGCCACCTCTCCGTCGCCGACGAACCCCACCGGAACGCCATCGCTGACGAGGAGCCCGAACACCTCCGTCGTCTACACTCATCGCCGGCCATGCCCCGTCGACCTTGGACCACCGCAACGGTACCCTCGTGTTCCCCTTAACGTCCTTTTTCCATTTCTAGGCGTAGATTGGGCCGTCGTCGCTCGTCGTGGCCCCTGGCCCGCTCACCGTTGCCGGAGAAGACGACCGGCACGGGTTGAGTACCCGTGCCTTGTCGGATTCAATCGCAAGCGTGCGATCTGGATCTGACGGTGGCGATTAAATCCCTCGTGCAGTTTAATCGGATCCGTTAGATCTCGGCGAAGCGTTACGTTCTAATCTGAGCCGTTCGTTTATATTTAAAACCCGTGATGAATCTGGGCCATCCATCGCGTACCGGTTCGGTCTTTAAATCTCGGGCGTCCATTTTCACTTAAGCCTCCCGCCTCGCCCCCGCGCGTGGATCTGGATCCAACGGTCCAGGTTGGGCCGGACCACGCGCACAGTGCGCGGGTTCACGGTGGATCTCGTTCACCGTGGACCCGAGGCCGTTTTTGATTTAAATTAAATTCCAGAAATTGTTTTAAACTTATAAAATTCATATCTGGCGCATTTTAACTTCAAAAATTATCATTTCAATTCCAAAAAATATAATTTTATTCTCTACATGTTAATTCAATAAAAACAGTATGTTTACTTTGAATATTTCATGCTTATTTAATAAAGTATTCAAATGCACTTTAGGGTAAATTACAAATTGGCTCATTTCAATTTTAGAGAAATTTATCTTTTATTCTTTTCATGTTAGTATAATAAAACCACTAGGTTTACACTGAACCTCTTATTTTAAATTAGTTGGAAAATTTAAAATACAATTGTTTACATTATTATCTCTTTTAGAAAGGACATTATTTCATTAAAGTTCATTTTAAAATATTCATGAAATGAATTTCAGAAACTTAACTACTTTTTTTTCCTTGGTTCAAACCAATCAAAACTTATATACCTTTGTGTGGTTTTTGGATTGTTTAATTGAATGTTACGTTTAATTTATATCAAGAAGACTACGACGCCGCCGAGGAGCCGGAGTACTTTCCCGAAGTTCCTCCCTCCCCTTTCGCTGAACAAGGCAAGTCACCAAACCAATCTTTTGAGCATATTGAACCATGTTTTACTAAACTATCGCTAAAACACATAGGATATACATGCATTAGTCAAATGAAACCCTTACAATATATTTATTAGGATCCCCCGACCTTGATGTGCAACCCAAGCCATGCTATCTAGCCTAAACTCCTTGTCACCATATTGTTAGTACTATTAGCTAGTGTCCAATGTATCGACACGATTGCTATAGGATTAAAAATGAGTCGTAGCGATTGGAATCTACTATATGATCCCCGTTATTATCATCTCTAGAATGCTGTTGGTGATAGAGTTTTGGTTGTGAGTGTATGCATGGTGGGTTCCGGGTGCAAGCTAGGGCATTGGTCGGTAGCACCCGGGGCACTATAAGGACCGGTCTGCGGGATCCATTGCAATACACTTCCGTACTAACCACAAGTCTAGTGGGTAAGTCCTAACTAAGTTATGGGATGTTCCAAACCGAGGCCACCACTTGGAGATGGGTCAAGCAGCACCTGTGGGTGGCTTGTACCGATCTGGTGCAAAAGGAGGTGCGATGTTAGCCGGGATGCGGCCCGGCGCGCCGGCGAACCTAGAGCGGGTGGTTATCGCTTGGAGCATTTCATGCTGAGGTTTTAGCACGAGTTCCCGTGGTATGGGTCATCTCGTTGCACCTTGGTGTTTAGGATGAGTGTGTGCCTTGTGGGTACAGTAGTAGACCTCTGATCAGAGTCATAAATCTTTTCAAAAAGCCGAGCCCACGGTCAAGGGCGGGTTGCGTGACATCCCATAGTTGGTTTACCTTTAAATAAATGTGCATGATGGTTTGGCATCTAAGGACTGTTGTGCGAGTAGGGAAAATGTACTCCTCGAGTTAGATGTTATTATGGTGTTCATGTTTATTATTCTGCATGATTAAATTTGACTACACTAAATGCAATAACTGAAAAATGTACGTTTCCGCACTTTTAGCCATTATCCTTCCTTTGTTATTACCTTGCATTACTATTGCATTTGCGGTGGCTTGTTGAGTACTTTTTGTACTCATACCCGTTGGACACACAATTCAGAGGATGCCTGCTATGAGGAAGATGGTCTGGATTAGCGGCCCAATCAAGAAGAAGATCCTGAAGAAGACGTTCATCATGCCGTTGATTTTCATTGTTTCTTTTACCTTTACACTTGTGTAATAATGTGGTCTGCGAACCACAAACATTTTCCCATATGTACGTTGTCGCATGATGAACCTATTGTATTATTGTTTTTCTTTGGAAATTCAATAATGTTCCGATTTGTTAATCGGGGCGTCACAAGATGGTATCAGAGCTGACTTGACTGTAGGAAGCCAAACGGACCAGCCTAGCCATTAGCTGCAGAGAACTATTTCTCGAAAACCTACTTTATAAACTTTGTTCCTCCCCTCACTTTTCTTCGACTTGTTGTTTTTGTAGATGCCGGTCTACCAAGTGCACAGCTTCTACCACCACTTCGAGGGCTTCGACAGGGAGCTCCGCATGATGGTCACCTTCCTTCGGTTCCTCTTTGAGCCTGAGTTCCATGGGGTGTACATGGAAGAGTTCGCAAGACCCTGCGACGTCTCCCTCACCATCCACGGATCCGGCGAGCACCTACCGTTCTTCACGGCAGCACTTGGGGGCCCAACCTTCGACGTCGCGTGCCAACGCGTCGCCCTCCAAGCCCTCATGGAGCTGAGGATGATCTATGATGATCGTCTTCAGAACACGTCTTTCCGGCTCATGCCGAAGCGCGCTCCCGGTTCCCACCGTAGCATCTACATCGGAGTTCACTCTGATCGTGATCTGGTCATGACCCGGCAGACGCGCCTCCTTCAGGCCATGGACGATCTCCATACTGAGGCCATGATGGACACTAAGGAGCACCATGAGGCGATCAAGTTCCTTTGTCAGGAGACGAAGAGCTTGATCCAACAGAATGGCGAGCTGCAGCGCAAGATTATGCAGCTGCAGAAGGACATAGCGGAGATGATCCCCCTCGTCCCAAGGAGGAATAAGCCCATCCGCGAGCCCGCCCCTCGCCCCAAGAGGATCCCGACACACCCCTCGACCACCGGACCATCCAGCTCTAGCGCCCGTGCCCCGCGCCCCGCCATCATCTCTGACCCCATTATCGAGAATTTTCTCGAGCCCACCGTCCCTCAGAACCCTCGTGGTTCCGAGAGCACGGAGACCGCCTCCGATGGCGAGTAGACGATAGTTATCGTTGTTTGATTCTAATAATTGTGGTGATTGTGGTACCACCTGCAACTATTTGTGTTGTGGGTGGATTAAAATAAGAGCATTAATGTAATGAACATTTTATACCACTTTGATATATATATATATATGAGCCTCTGTGGGCTGTTTTGGCTACAATACTTGTTTCACGACCTTTTTATCTCATGGCTAAGGCTCTTATATGTTCAGAAGATGGCCGACAACCAGAACCCAGGATCCAACAATGGAGAAGGGGCAAGCAACGGTCTGCTCGAAAGTGTTGTGCCCAACTGGGGTGCAACGGGCCAGCGCCAGAGTGGGCCACCATCCGCCAACCACCCCACCTTGGTGGAGATGATGGATAATCAGAACCAGCTGATCACCGCCCTCCTCACTCAAATGCAGCACCAACAGGCACAGTTGGATCGGCTGCAGAATGTGGATCCCACCCCTCGTGCACCAACACCCGCACCCGCGCCTCAACTCTCGGAGTTCTTGCGCGTGCGTCCCCCGATCTTCTCCAGCACCACCAACCCCATGGAGGCCGGAGATTGGCTCCGCACCATCGGGAAGAAGTTGGACCTCCTCCCCTGCACCGACCGAGAGAGAGTGGCGTTCGCCACTCATCAGCTCTAGGGTCCCGCCGCAGAATGGTGGGACAACTACCGTGAGTCCTAACCAGAGGACCACGTGGTGACTTGGGCGGAGTTCACCATCGCCTTTCGCGTCGCCCACGTCCCCGCCGGAGTCATCGCGGTGAAACAGCAGGAGTTCCACGACCTGCAACAGGGAAGCCGGACTGTCATGGAGTATCTCCATGAGTTTAACCGTTTGGCACGCTACGCGCCAGAAGAGGTGCGAACCGACGCCCTCCGCCAGGCCAAGTTCCTCCAGGGACTCAAGGATGAGTTGTCCATCCATCTCGTCACCACCGACTACGCCGACTTCCAACGGTTGGTGAACAAGGCGCTCATCCAAGAGACTGAGCAGAACAAGTTGGACCTCAAGAAGAGGAAGATGATCGCGTTCAAACATCATCAGGCGAACTCTCAGAGGCCCCGCTTCGTCCCTCCCCCACCAGCGCCCGCCTACCATCCTCGGCCCGCCTACAGGCCACTAGTAACATCCCAAAATTTAAATATAAATAAAATAAAGGAAATACATTTTTTAGGGAATTAAAGGAATTATTTAATTAAATAAAACCCTAAAAGAGACCTAATAAAGCCAAACAGAAGAAATACTTTATATTTTGACTTGGAAAATTTATGGAGGAATCTAGAGGCCAAGAAATATTTTTAGGATTTTTTACAAATTTTTATCAACAGTGAATCAACCCTTAAACAAATAAATGAATTACTAGAATTGTTTTAATTGAGAAAAGCATTTTAAATCCCAGCGGGCCGCAAACCATCAATCTACCTAAGCCCGGCCCAGCCCAGCGCCCGTGTCACTGCCAAGTGGGACCCAGGTGTCGGCGCCAACCTCCCTCCTCTCTCTCTCGCCCGCACCCACCTCGGACCCACGCGTCAGCCTCTCTCTCCCCCGCGTTCGGCCACTGACCGCCCGGGCCCACCTATCAGCCCTTTCTTTTTCGCTCGCCCACCGACAGGTGGGGGCCACCTGTCGAGATCATCTTCCAAGATGGAAAGGGATCCCCTTTCAACCGCCGGCGACCCCCACCTTCCAAATCCGCCACCGGCCGCCCTTATTCGTCAATCCGAGCCCGGATTCCCTTCCCCCTACCGACGGTGATCACCTTCCATGTAAACCGATGCGTTTTCACCATAGAAGGAAGCTTGGCCGAATGTTTGGAAAGCCTCGCCGGAGTTGGCAAGGAACCTTCAGGTTTCCCCCTATTCCCTTACCATAACAACGCCGGTGAGCCTCTATTTAAACCCTCCCCGTCGCCGCACTCCGCTCACACCGCCGTAAACCGAGCCAGAGCGAAACCAGAGCGAACCCACCCCAACTTTCGGTTTTCCCTCCTGCTCCATCTCCGGCCGCCGCTCACCGCCGCCTCGGGTCTCCTCCATCCACGCCACCACCATATTCGTGACCGCCGGAGCCCGCCCGTCCTCGGGCTCATCTTCGTTGGGCACGAACGCCGCCGGATCATCGTCACCGTCGAGCACCCAACCACCCCTCGCCGTCTACCCTCGCTGTCGGTCGCCTTCGGACGTTATTCTTCGCCGTCGAAGGTACGATCGTGACCACCGTCCCCTCCTCTTTCCATTCCAGCCGAGACCTAGGCCCCTAGGCCCTCGCCGTCACTGTCGCCGCCGCACCCGAGCCCGCTGGAGCCGAGAACGAAGGGGTACTTGCCCCCTTAGCTCGTGCCGTGCCGGACGTTCTCTTAGCCATCCAATCCATGATGGAGGGCTAGGATTATAACCCGCACGGGTTTAATATGGGCCATCCATCCAGTCAAACTGGTACGGAGCCATCTCAGTCGTTGATCGCTATTTAAAAGCTTGACTCAATCTCGTGCGTCCACGTAGTACCCTTTCGCGCGTTTTAATCTCAACCGCACGATTTCACTTAACCCTCCCGCCTCGCATTTAGCCGCTGGATCCAGATCCAATGGTCTAGATCGATTGGGTCCATGCGCACAGTCATGGGTTCACTGTGAACCTGGTTCACCGTGGACCAGAGACTGTTTTCCAGTTTAAATAAAATTCCTGAAAATTGTTTAAACTTTGAAAATTCATAACTTGCTCATTTTAACTCCAAATTTCACCATTCAAATTTTGTTAAATTCCTCTTTTTATTCTCTACACATTAATGCCATAAAAACAGTATGTCACTTTAGCCCAAAATATTCTTATTAAATAAATAAGTAAAAACCCCTTAGGGATAAATTGTTAATTCATAAAATAAATTAGGAAAAACCTTAAAATCTAATCTTTAATGTTTTTCAACATAACTTCAGAATAATAAAGCTTTATTCACATATTTAAACTCATAAAACTTGTATGCTTATGACTTGTGATGTTTTGATTGTTTATTAAATGTTATGTTTACTTTTTCCGTATCAAGAAGACTACGAGATCGCTGAGGAGCCGGAGTTTTACCCCGAGGTTCCTCCATCACCATTTGCTGATCAAGGCAAGTCACAACCCCCATTTTGATCATAATTGAGCCCATGTTTTAATAAATTATCGCTATAACTCATAGGATAATATTGCATTAGTCAAATCTCAAGCCCTACACATTATATTTATTAGATCCCCATCCTTGTGTGCAAACCCAAGCCATGCTTATTGAGCCTACTCTCCTTGTCACTCTACAATATTATATTAGTTAGTGTCCAATGTACCGACACAACTGCTATAGGATAAAAGAATGAGTCGTAGATAGCTGGATTCTACTATATGTATTTTCTCGTTATTCTCGTCTTTGGACTCTGTTGGAGTTGGCTATGTTATAAGTATGGTGGGTTCCGGGTGCAAGCTCGGGAATTGGTTGGTCGCACCCGGGGCACTATAAGGACCGGTCTGCGAGATCTGTTGCAAAGCACTTCCGTACTAACCACAAGTCTAATGGGTAAGTCCTATCTAGAAGTATGGAGCAATCCGACTCGGTGCACCATAGTGGAGGGGGCAAGGGGCAACCTGCGGGTGACTTGTACCGACGTGGATCAAGGGGGGTATGGTGTTGGCTCGACGCATCGGGGCACCATATGAAACCCATAAGAGGGTGCTGTCGGGTCGAGGCGGTCCATATGGAAGGTTTTGGCATGAGTTCTCGTGGTATGGGTCATCTTGTTGCACTTTGGTGTATGGGATGAGTGTGTGCCTTGTGGGTACAGAGGTACACCTCTGATCAGAGTATTTAATATTTTTGAAAAGTCGAGCCCACGGTCAAGGGCGGGTTGTGTGACTTCTCGCAGTTAGTTTACTATTTGTTGAATGGTTGAGTTATTCATGGCATGTAAGGACTGTTGAGCGAGGGTGGGCTGACTGTACCCATCGAGTTAGAAGATGATGCATACACATGTTTACATTTCAGTACTAATAAATTGATCACATTTAATTGCTTTACAAATATGCTTTTCTGCAAAGTTAGCCACTATCTCCCTTGTTATTACCCTGCATTATATTTGCATCCGGTGGCTTGCTGAGTACGATTGTACTCACCCCCATTGACTTACACCACCAGAGCCCGTCTATTACGAGGAGGATGAAGGTCTGGAGTAGCGACCCAGTCAAGGCGAAACGGTCTACAAATTGTGAATGCTTTATTCACTTTTGTACTAATACGGTCTACGAACCGTGAATACTTGTCGTATTGTACGTGGTCGTGTGATGAACGTCTTGGTTTATTGATTTTCTATGGAATTTTAATAAAGGTCTGAATTTATTAAATCTGGGCGTTACAAGATGGTATCAGAGCTGACTTGACTGCATGAAGCCAAACAGACCGTCTTTAGGACTCAATTGCAAAACTTTTTTTAAAAAAAAAATATTTGTGAAAAATTATTCTATTGCTTTGTAACCTTTACTCAATCCCACTTCATTTTCTACTGGTGACCAAAAAAAATCTAGATGACAATCTTAATTCTCGTCTATTCTCACGAGCACGAGGGATTCGTTGAAGGGCTCTACAGACAAGGATCTCCCTTTCTTCACTGTCAAAGCCAAGGCAATTGGATTAGAGACCACGAGCCAAGAAGCATCCCTTAGTAGTGTTTGAGGAGAATGTTAAGTATAGAAGACCCTAGATATCGTTAGTTTCATAACGAATTGCTTGATTTTTTATGGCGTATGGTTTACATCGTATCTTGTGATGTAATCATACTAGGTTGTTTGCTCGAGGTATAATGATTGATCAATACACACATCACATTAGTAATAAGGTTGGTTAAGGTCCTATCTATAGATCTGATCTTACTCTTTCCTATTTTTTACTTTCCTCTTCCCTATATACCTATCAGATGTCCGTTACGAAAAGAGAAAAAAATTACCAAAAGCTCGTACTTAAAGTTTGACGCCATCATTCGGCTCAAAGTGATCAACTCCAACCAGGAAGCCAAGAAACGTCATCAAGAAAGTCCTAACCAAGCCAAGCCTATGACTAAGTTGTTGCAAAAGGGGGAGAAGTTTGAATGGACTCCCGAATGTGAGGAAAGTTTTCGCACCCTCAAGACCCGGCTGGTGTCAGCACCCATACTGACCCTACCAGATATAAGGAAGGACTTCCATGTCTATTGTGACGCATCACACCAGGGATTGGGATGTGTTCTTATGCAAGACGGGAAGGTTGTCTCGTACGCCTCTCGGCAATTGAGACCCCATGAGCTAAACTACCCTACACACGCCCTGGAATTGGCCGCTGTTGTACACGCCCTAAAAATATGGAGGCATTATTTGGTCGGAAACCGCTGCAAAGTTTTTACAGACCACAAGAGTTTGAAGTATATCTTCACCCAGCCGGATCTCAACCTTAGGCAAAGGCCATGGTTAGAATTGATAAAGGACTACGACCTAGGTATTCCCTACCATCCCGGCAAAGCAAACGTGGTAGCTGATGCATTAAGTCGTAAAGGATATTTCACCGCCATCGTGATTCAGGATCACGCGCCTTTGCTATATAAGGAGATGGAAAAGTTAAATCTCGGGTTAATCACAGGAGCCTATCTAGCCACCCTGGAGACCCAACTGGTCCTGTTCGAGCAGATCTGTGAGGCTCAGTTAGAAGACCTGGACATAGCCGCCATTAAGAAGAACATGAGACAGGGCAAGGCCCCAGGATTTTTAGAGGATGAGCATGGAACAATATGGTTTGGAACTAGGATCTGTGTGCCTGATAAACCAGAGATAAAGACCCTTATTCTAAGGGAGGCTCATGACACTCTGTACTCCATCCATCCCGGGAGTACAAAAATGTACCAGGACCTAAAGGAACGATATTGGTGGGTTAGCATGAAGAAGGAAATTGCTCATTTCATCGCGGAATGTGACACATCCGACGAGTGAAGGCAGAACATCAGAGACCCGTAGGGCTATTACAGCCACTTAAAGTGCCTGAATGGAAATGGGAAGAAATCAGTATGGACTTCATCACCGGACTCCCAAAGACCCAACTTGGTTATGATTCTATATGGGTAATCATTGATCGGCTAACAAAGGTAGCGCACTTCATAGCCGTCAAGACGACCTTCAGTGGCCCTAAACTAGCAGAGTTGTATATGGCCCGCATAGAGTGTCTTCATGGAGTACCCAAGAAGATAGTCTCCGATAGAGGGAGTCAGTTTACGTCTCGATTCTGGAAAAACCTTCAAGAGGAAATGGGAACGAGACTAAACTTCAGCACAGCATACCACCCTCAGACAGATGGACAAACTGAAAGGGTGAATCAGATATTAGAGGATATGCTCCGGGCATGCGTCTTGGATTTTGGAGGAACTTGGGACAAGAGTTTACCGTACGCTGAGTTTTCGTACAACAACAGTTATCAAGCCAGCCTTCAAATGTCCCCGTTCGAGGCTTTATATGGACGTGAGTGCAGGATGCCTTTACTTTGGGATCAAACCGGTGAATCCCAAGTGTTTGGAACAGACATCCTTCGGGAAGCCGAAGAGAAGGTACGAATTATCCGAGACCGACTCAAGACAGCCCAATCTCGACAGAAGAGCTATGCGGACAATCGTCGTCGAGATTTAGCCTTTGAAGAGGGAGACGACGTCTACCTCCGAGTTACCCCTCTCCATGGCACTCAACGGTTTAACATGAGAGGAAAGTTGGCACCTCGATACGTTGGACCTTTCCCCATTGTTCGGCATCAAGGCGAGGTCACTTATCAATTAGAGCTACCACCCTCATTGGCTGGGGTACATGACGTGTTTCATGTGTCACAATTAAAGAAGTGTCTTCGAGTCCCAGCAGAACAAGTTGACCTTCAGCAATTGAATATACAAGAGGATCTGACCTATGTCGAAAAGCCCATCAGGATCTTGGAAGTCAAAGAAAGGACCACCAGGAGTCGTGTCATCCACTTCTGTAAAGTTCAGTGGAGCAATCATCCTGTAGAGGAAGCTACATGGGAAAAAGAGGAAGAACTCAAAGCACAGCATCCAAAGCTATTCGAGGATTGATCCAAATCTCGAGGACGAGATTCTCTTTAAGGGGGATAGGATTGTAACATCCCAAAATTTAAATATAAATAAAATAAAGGAAATACATTTTTCAGGGAATTAAAGGAATTATTTAATAAAAGAAAACCCTAAAAGAGACCTAATAAAGCGAAACACAAGGAAATACTTTATATTTTGACTTGGAAAATTTATGGAGGAATCTAGAGGCCAAGAAATATTTTTAGGATTTTTTACAAATTTTTATCAATAGTGAATCAACCCTTAAATAAATAAATAAATTACTAGAATTATTTTAATTCAGTAAAGCATTTTAAATCCCAGGGGGCCGCAAACCATCAATCTGCCTCAGCCCAGCCCAGCCCAGCGCCCGTGTCACTGCCAAGTGGGACCCAGGTGTCGTCGCCAACCTCCGTCCTCTCTCTCTCGCCCGCACCTCGCCTCGGCCCCACGCGTCAGCCTCTCTCTCCCCCGCGTTCGGCCACTGACCGCCCGGGCCCGCCTATCGGCCCTTCCTTTTTCGCTCCCCCGCCGACAGGTGGGGGCCACCTATCAAGATTGTCTTCCCCAATGGAAAGGGATCCCCTTTCCACCGCCGGCGACCCCCACCTTCCAATCCACCGCCGACCGCCCTTATTCATCAATCCGAGCCCGGATTCCCTTCCCCCTACCGATGGTGATCACCTTCCATGTAAACCGACGCATTTTCCCCATAGAAGGAAGCTTGGCCGAAGGTTTGGAAAGCCTCGCCAGAGTTGGAAAGGAACCTTCGGGTTTCCCCCTATTCCCTTACCATAACAACGCCAGCGAGCCTCTATTTAAACCCTCCTCGTCGTCGTACTCCGCTCACACTACCGTAGCCCGAGCCAGAGCGAAACCAGAGCGCCCCTACCCCAACTTTCGGTTTTCCCTCCTGCTCCATCTCCGGCCGCTGCTCGCCGCCGCCTCTGGTCTCCTCCGTCCACGCCACCGCCATCTTCGTGACCGTCCTCGGCCTCATCTTCGTTGGGCACGAACGCTGCCGGATCATCGTCGCCGTCGAGCACCCGACCACCCCTCGCCGTCTACCCTCGCCGCCGGTCGCCTTCGGACGTTATTCTTCACTGTCGAAGGTACGATCGTGATCGTCGTCCCCTCCTCTTTCCATTTCAGCCGAGACCTAGGCCCCTAGGCCCTCGCCATCACCGTCGCCATCGCACCTGAGCCCGCCGGAGCCGAGAACGAAGGGGGTAGTTGCCCCCTTAGCTCGTGCTGTGCTGGACGTGCTCTCAGTCGTCCGATCCGTGATGGAGGGCTAGGATTATAACCCGCACGGTTTAATCTGGGCCATCCATCCGGTCAAACCGGTACGGAGCCATCTCAGCCGTTGATCGCTATTTAAAAGCTTGACTCAATCTCGTGCGTCCACGTAGTACCCTTTCGCGCATTTTAATCTCAGCCGCACGATTTCACTTAACCCTCTCGCTCGCATCTAGCCGCTGGATCCAAATCCAATGGTCCAGATCGATCAGGTCCACGCGCACAGTCACGGGTTCACGGTGAACCTGGTTCACCGTGGACCAGAGACTGTTTTCCAGTTTAAATAAAATTCCAAAAAATTGTTTAAACTTTGAAAATTCATAACTTGCTCATTTTAACTCCAAATTTCACCATTAAAATTTTGTTAATTCCTATTTTTATTCTCTACACATTAATGCTATAAAAACAGTATGTCACTTTATCCCAAAATATTCTTATTAAATAAATAAATAAAACCCCTTAGGGATAAATTGTTAATTCATAAAATAAATTAGGAAAAACCTTAAAATCTAATCTTTAATGTTTTTCAACATAACTTCAGAATAATAAAGCTTTATTTCACATATTTAAACTCATAAAACTTGTATGCTTATGACTTGTGATGGTTTGATTGTTTATTAAATGTTATGTTTACTTTTTCCGTATCAAGAAGACTACGAGATCGCTGAGGAGCCGGAGTTTTACCCCGAGGTTCCTCCATCACCATTTGCTGATCAAGGCAAGTCACAACCCCCATTTTGATCATAATTGAGCCCATGTTTTAATAAATTATCGCTATAACTCATAGGATAATATTGCATTAGTCAAATCTCAAGCCCTACACATTATATTTATTATATCCCCGTCCTTATGTGCAAACCCAAGCCATGCTTATTGAGCCTACTCTCCTTGTCACTCTACAATATTATATTAGTTAGTGTCCAATGTACCGACACAACTGCTATAGGATAAAAGAATGAGTCGTAGATAGCTGGATTCTACTATATGTATTTCCCCGTTATTCTCGTCTCTGGACTCTGTTGGAGTTGGCTATGTTATAAGTATGGTGGGTTTCGGGTGCAAGCTCGGGGATTGGTTGGTCGCACCCGGGGCACTATAAGGACTGGTCTGCGGGATCTGTTGCAAAGCACTTCCGTACTAACCACAAGTCTAATGGGTAAGTCCTAACTAGAAGTATGGAGCAATCCGACTCGATGCACCCTAGTAGAGGGGGCAAGGGGAAACCTGCGGGTGACTTGTACCGACGTGGCTCAAGGGGGTATGGTGTTGGCTCGACGCGTCGGGGCACCATATGAAACCCATAAGGGGGTATGGTGTTGGCTCAAGGCGGTCCATATGGAAGGTTTGGCACGAGTTCCCGTGGTATGGGTCATCTTGTTGCACTTTGGTGTATGGGATGAGTGCGTGCCTTGTGGGTACAGAGGTACACCTCTGATCGGAGTATTTAATCTTTTGAAAAGTCGAGCCCACGGTCAAGGGCGGGTTGTGTGACTTCTCGCAGTTAGTTTACTATTGGTTGAATGGTTGAGTTATTCATGGCATGTAAGGACTGTTGAGCGAGGGTGGGCTGACTGTACCCATCGAGTTAGAAGATGATGCATACACATGTTTACATTTCAGTACTAATAAATTGATCACATTTAATTGCTTTATGTTGGGGGAATATATTTCCCTTGAAGAGGGGCCAAATGACGTTAGCCTCCGACAGCCTTCGGCCCAGAGCCCAACACTGTCGAAGCCTATTTCCTCCCTAAGAATTGTTTTCAGGTCCCAAGGTGTCCTTCGGAGCCTGCAGCTTCGGAGCCCCCAGTTCGGGGGGTCTGGCTCGGAGCCCCCAGTTCGGGGCCCCGCCCTCTGGGAGCAGCAAGCCGGAGGCCGCCCTCCGGGAGTGGGATGCCGGAGGCCACCCTCCAGGAGCAGCAAGCCGGAGGCCACCTTCCGGGGAGGATTGCCGAAGGTGGGCCCCGTTCGGAGGCCCCGGTTCGGAGGCCCCAGTTCGGAGCCCTGGTTCGGAGCCCTGTTAGGAGCTTCGGCCCTGCTCCGAACCCAGAAGATATTTGCGCCCTGCAGAAGTACAGAAGTCGTACCAGGGGCCCCACTGCCCATAGCTTGTCGTCTAGAGGTCAGATGTGACGTTGCCTGACACGCCTGTAAGGCTGTAAACCACTTTTGTACCGTAGCTAGCTCTTTTTCCCCTCTCTGCCCCTATGAGCCTAGGGCTCATAGGGGGCACCCCGGTCTTTTCCTTTGGCCTGCGTGCCTATAAAAGCAGGGCCAAGCCCTTGTACCAAGGTACACGCTCCAGGGGGCCAAGAGACCCTAGAATTACTGCCCCATACTAGGGCATACCATACCAAATCCACCACAACTGGACGTAGGGCTATTATCTCCTAGGAGAGGCCCGAACCAGTATAAACCTTTTTCTCCCTCTACTAGAACCCTTCGAGGTTCATTCTCTACATCATACTCCACTATAGAAAAACCTGCTGGAACTAACGCAATTGTTCCAACAGTTGGCGTCGTCCGTGGGGAATTAGTACAAAAGGCTAAGTTCTCTGCCACTGTCTGCAACTCGAAGTACGCCTGAGGGGGGAGCTTCAAAGCTTTCTTGCTTCGCGCACCCTCCGGCAAGGGGCTTCGGGTGCAGCTCGAAGGCCATCTTCGCCTTCCTCCATCCTTCACATACCGGAGCTCACTCTCCGGCAAGGGGCTCCGCTCCACGTTCCGAAGGTGCCAAGGGGCTCCGCTGCACGTTCCGAAGGTTGTCAAAGCCCCAAGGGCTGCAAGGTATGTACAGTCCGAAGCCTTACTTCGATGTACCAATCTACAATTACATTAATATAAATTCGAAGCCCTGCTTCGCCTTAAAGCTGAAGCCCTGCTTCGCCTTTGATTGCAAAACTATTGCTCTATCTTATTGAAAAACCGAAGCCATGCTTCGTCTTATTGAAAAAATTCAAAGCCTTGCTTCGCCTTATAGAAAACCTGAAGCCTTGCTTCGCCTTATTTAAAATACGAAGCCCCGCTTCGCTTTACAAAATCCGAAGCACCCCTCCGAAGGCTACACAGCGCCTCCAGGCCCGTAGCAGTGGGCTTTGAGACTTCCGAGCGACGGCTCGGCAAGTCCGGGATTCCAGGCTCCGGCCTGATGCATCCCCGGGTCGAAGGTGGCCCAGGGTCGAAGGTGACCCAAAGTCGAAGGTGGCTCAGAGTCGAAGGTGGCTCAACTATCACAGGTTCGGTGAATCCACACCAAATATCCTTTTCATTACAAGACCAAGTTCCGAAGCCTTGCTTCAAACACGCTCCGAAGCCCTGCTTCGCGTGTTAATATAATATACACCTAAGCGTCTCGAAGTCATACTTCGCTAAAATCTAAGTGCGTTTCAGAGCCTCGCTCATGCACAGTATCCAAATCCCAGCATGCCGAAGCATGCTTCGCTCAATTTGGTTATGCGAAAAGCCTTGCTTCGCACCAAATTAAAGCATTCGGAGCCCAAAGAGGCCTTCGCTCAATGAAATTTCATGCGTCGAAGCCGCCGAAAGGCGCACCCTTCGCATCTTTTATTTTTTGCCCGCACCAGCAACGGCTAAGTCCCTAGCTGCCATGAGCAAAGGGGGGAAGCATGTATGTGAGGTGTGCGAAATGTAATATGAAGTACGAGCGTGACAAGCTAAAACGTTCGAAGCCAAACAATGCAAAGCATACAGATGAAGTATGCAAATATAATAAACTCCATTCATTGTATGACAGTTAAGAAGTGTGTTACAAATACACTTCAAGAGCAAACTACGAGTAATCTGTGTCTAAGCCTAAGAAGAATCGTGTGCGAGGCCCCAACCCTCGCTTGCCTCTCTTTCGGCCAGGGCCCCCTCGGCTGGATGAAGCCTCGTCGGAGCCCGCTCTCCCACGTCCGGCTCGTCCAGGCTCCGAAGCCCGCGGACCTCATCTTCCATTTTGCAGGTCGCTCCAAGTTAGCGAAGCAGGCGGTGCCGTATCGAAGGCGGAGAAGTCTAAGGCTTCGTCGCCTGCTAAGGCCGTCCGCGAAGGTAAAAACAGAGAACTCTAAAAGAACTCCGTCTTCACAGCGGCTAGCAAATCCTGAGCTACTTCGGAAATGGCTACGCCGCTAGGCCCCCTCGGAAGCTTAAACCGAGGGGGACCTTCGGACCTAGCTACTTCGAGGACCGCCCACAACTGTCGAAGTTCCTCGGAGTCCTCGAGCACTTCGAGGTCTACACTCGGAGGCTGAGCCTGGGCAGGTATAAAAAAACCCCGCATTCATATTAATAAGCTGATAGAGTTTTTACAAGCCTGCAGCTAAGTATTACAAAAAAAGGCCTAAGGAGATCTACACCTTCGGAGGCGGAGGTGTCGAAGTCGAAGGCTGGTCAGGCACAACAGGCGCTTTGGATCAGCGGTGTTGAAGGGCCTTCTGGAGGTCGAGGACTGCTTCGCAGCCTTGCTCCTTACAGGGTTCCTGCAGCCGCCGCCAGGCTCCGTGGACATCAGCCGAAGGCGTCACCAAGTGCTGACCCCCGAAGACCACCGGGGTCACGGAGGTTGCCGCCTGAAGATGGTTGCACCCCGCTTCATGAAGCATGTGCAACACCCCTTGGCCCGCGACTCGGCCAGCCATGAGGGCGAAGCCCTTCAGTGATACCTCCGCCGTCGAAGCCACAGTCTTCAAGAAGTCGACGCGGTCCCCAATTGGGTCCTGGTCGCCAAATTCCGGAGCCCGGCACTCGGTCCCTGTTAGCTCAAGGACTTCGGTCAGGCTCTGGGTGGCTTCGCCAAGATTGTCCACGACGAAGTCTTCAAGCTTCTGAGCCCGTTGGCGGAGTGAAGCATTCTCCTTCGCCTGCCGGGCCTCGGCGTCCTTCGAAGCCTTGAGCTCCGCGTGGAGCCGGCCCATCTCCGAAGCCAAAGCTTCCTTAGCCTTGTCGGCTTCAACCTTCGCCGCCGCTGCCTCAGCAGCTGAAGCCTCGGCCCGCCTTCGCCTCTCGGTTTCCACCAAGACTTCGCGGTGAAGGGCCTCCATCCGCCTATCTGCAGAAGTCAAAGCTGCTGTGTTCAGTGCGAAGGCCTGCAGGAATTCAAGAAATCATAAGTATTAACCAAAGACTAAAGCACGGCTCGAAGGCTGCAAGGGACTTCGCTCACCCGCATGAGAACTTCATTCATGCTAATGAAGAGATCCATGGGGCTCGAGTGGCTAAGTTGGGCCACCAAGTCCCCTGCCTCCGTAGCAGCACAAGCCTCGCGGAAGCCGTTGATCGCCGCCTCCATCACGCCCCCTTCGGCCGAAAGGGGTGGACCACCCCCTCTACCACGGTCGCCTGCGCAGGCTTCGGCAAGGCGGGGCTCAAGCCCACCACATCGACATCCTCGTCGCTCGGAGGGTCCTCCCCGCCGCTGCCTCCATCTTCGGACGGAGTACTCCCGGACTCCGAATCGCTGCCACTGCCGCTGCTGCCCGAAGCATCCGTGGGCTTTGCCTCGGCGGGCTCCGATCCAGCTTCGCCTACCGACTTCGCCACGGTCGGCCTCGCATTGGCTTCATCCTCTGCAGAAAAGCCAAGTCAAGATCCGCATATTGAAGAAAGCATGATTAAAGAGTTTACCTTCGTTAGAGATCTTGTGGAAGGAAGGAGGGGCTAGGTGTGCCCTCCAATCCCTTCGCTGCGAAGCTAGCGCATCAACCTTCGTGACCAAAGTTGTTTCCGCCAGAGCATCCGCGGCCTCCTTGGTGGCGGGAGTAAGCGCGTCAGCCTCCGCCGCCGAAGGCTTCGCCGCCAGGGGCTTCACTGCCTTCTTGGGGGTCGGAGTAGTTGCGGGCTCTGCCGCAACCTCTCCCGGGTTAGGGACTTCGGCCGCGGGGACCTCCGGTCGAGGCCCCGAAGCATCCGGTTCATCGTCTTCCCCCCTCTTCCTCTTGGCTCCGGCCGACGAGGTAGTAAGGTGGGAGAAGTCTGGCAGAGCAGGGAGCCCCACGAGGTCGAGTGCGGTCCATACTCTGTTCCAGCGCTCCCAGGACCCCACCAGTGCGAGGCGCTGGGCCTGCTCCTCGGGGGTCGGAGTCCCAACGACTTGATCCGCCGCCGCGATGGCCTCCTCCGGAGCCCTTATTTCGAGGTGGGCTTCATGAAAGGTTTAAGTCAGAAGTGAAGATCTGCGAAGTATAAAAGGCGAAGAGATTGCGAAGCCTTACAGAAGCATTCGAAGGCCAACTCACTAAGTTCCCCTCGATCCAAAGCCTGGAAGAGCCCCTCCGGCCAGGAGCACGCGAGGGGGCTGAGCCGGAGGGTGATGAACTCCTCCGCGAGGTCCCTCATGCTCATCTTCGCCGCCACTCTCCGGAGTAGCGAGATCCTCGAGCGAAGGGTGCCCGGGCTGGCCTTCACCACCCCTTCGCGATGGTATAGAATGTGGGCGTTGGTACTCCGAAGGGGGGAGTTCGCGCCGACGGAGGCGTAGAACCACTCCTGATCCCACTTCGAGTACCACTTGTTGTTTACAGCCCTCGCCGGGAAGGCGTCTTGGAACTCCTTCCAGAGCTGGAAGTTGGCACTGCCAAAGGCCAGTGCCCTCTTGACGCGGTCTGAGCCCTCCCTCAGCTTCGGCTGGCAGTTGGCGTCGTGGAGGGCGATGAAGACATCCGCGCGGCCCTCGCAGCCTTCGGCCCTCATGGCCCACTCGAAGAGAGCCAACCTCGCCACTGCGTTGGGCGAGAGTTGAGGAAGCTCGAGGTTGTAAGCCTTGAGGACTTCGCTCAGCATCCCCACTGCTGACTTCTCCGGAACCCTAAGTTGGATCTTCGATGTGATCCTTCCTTCGGTGGCCCTTCGGACTGACTCCTACGTGGAGATCGAGGCCCTCATCTCCAAGGTCTGCTCAAACTTGTCGGAGGGCGTCCGAAGGTCCCTTGGCCCCAGCCGCCTAGGCAGAGGCTTCGCCGCTGCAGCTGCTGCCACTTGCAGTTGGGCGGAGCTCGAGCTTGGGCCCAGAGCCAAGGACTTCGCCACTGCCTTCTTAGGCATCTTGGTGGGACTTCGGCGCGGAGAGTAAAGCTACCGAAGGGCTAAAGCTAGCAAAGGGCTAAAGCTAGCGAAGGGTGTTCTGCGCGAAGCCAGAAAGAAGAAGGGAGCGAAGGTTGTAAGGCAATGAGAAGGAAGCAAATGAGAGCGTGCCGAGGCTACACGCGGTAAACCCCTATTTATAGGTGCGGTAAGAATTCCAGCAGTCGTGGGCCGAACCCACTGCCGAGTGGGCCTCCAGCGAAGGCGAAGCGGCCCAGCGCAGGGTAACGGTAACTTTCTAGCCGTTGTGGAGTCGTTTGGGCTCCCGAGGTCATTCTAACAAACTGGCGCAGGCATTTATTACCTGCAGTTTTCGAGGTCGCCTTCGGTCCAAGCTCCGAAGGCATGTTTTATCCGAAGTTGTATTTTGCAGGTCATTTGTCCTAAAGACGAGCGCACCCCTTCGTCCCGAAGGCCTACACGCGAGGGGCTACTGTTGGGGGAATATATTTTCCTTGAACAGGGGCCAAATGACGTCAGCCTCCGACAGCCTTCGGCCCAGAGCCCAACACTGTCGAAGCCTGTTTCCTCCCTAAGAATTGTTTTCAGGTCCCAAGGTGTCCTTCGGAGCCTGCAGCTTTAGAGCCCCCAGTTCGGGGGGTCCGACTCGGAGCCCCCAGTTCGGGGCCCCGCCCTCCGGGAGCAGCAAGCCGGAGGCCACCCTCAGGGAGCAGGATACCGGAGGCCGCCCTCTGGGAGCAGCAAGCCGGAGGACACCCTCCGGGAGCGGGATGCCGGAGGCCACCCTCCGGGAGCAGCAAGCCGGAGGCCACCCTCCGGGAGTAGGATGCCGGAGGCCGCCCTCCGGGAGCAGCAAGCCGGAGGCCACCTTCCGGGGGAGGATTGCCGAAGATGGGCCCCGTTCGGAGGCCCCAGTTCGGAGCCCTGGTTCGGAGCCCTGTTCGGAGCTCTGGCCCTGCTCCGAACCCAGAAGATATTTGCACCCTGCTGAAGTACAGAAGTCGTACCAGGGGCCCCGCTTCCCATAGCTTGTCGTCTAGCGGTCAGATGTGACGTTGCCTGACACGCCTGTAAGGCTGTAAAGCACTTTTGTACCGTAGCTAGCTCTTTTTCCCCTCTCTGCCCCTATGAGCCTAGGGCTCATAGGGGGCATCCCGGTCTTTTCCTTTGGCCTGCGTGCCTATAAAAGCAGGGCCAAGCCCTTGTACCAAGGTACATGCTCCAGGGGGCCAAGAGACCCTGGAATTACTGCCCCATACTAGGGCATACCATGCCAAATCCACCACAACTGGACGTAGGGCTATTATCTCCTAGGAGAGGCCCGAACCAGTATAAACCTTTTTCTCCCTCTGCTAGAACCCTTCGAGGTTCATTCTCTACATCATACTCCACTACAGAAAAACCTGCTGGAACTAACGCAATTGTTCCAACACTTTACAAATATGCTTTTCTACAAAGTTAGCCACTATCTCCCTTGTTATTACTCTGCATTATATTTGCATCCGGTGGCTTGCTGAGTACGATTGTACTCACCCCCATTGACTTACACCACCAGAGCCCGTCTACTACAAGGAGGATGAAGGTCTGGGGTAGCGACCCAGTCAAGGAGAGACTGGAAGGAGGCGTTCATCTAGGACCCTTGTTTTATTAGTTTCTCTTCACTTTATTCACTTTTGTACTAATACGGTCTACGAACCGTGAATGCTTGTCGTATTGTATGTGGTCGTGTGATGAACGTCTTGGTTTATTGATTTTCTATGGAATTTCAATAAAGGTCTGGATTTATTAAATCTGGGCATTACACCACCTCACGCCGCTAGTGGATCCAACGCTGGGCATCCCCGCCCCGCTCCACCAGCTCCGATCGCTCAGCCGACACCCGCTACCAAGGCCCCGGTCATGAGGGACCGCCAAGGGAAGCTGGTCTGCTTCAACTGCCGGAAGGAAGGGCACTACGCACATCAGTGTCCTCACCCCAAGCAACCCCAAGGCGCGGCACCCAACCAGGCAGTTCGTGCCCGCGTCAACCATATCAGCGCAGAGGAAGCTCAGGAAGCTCCTGAAGTCGTGCTCGGTACGTTTACCGCAAATTCCTTACCGGCTACAATACTATTTGACTCTGGGGCAACGCACTCTTTCATCTCGGAGGATTTTGTGAAAACCAACAACTTGGAAGTGCTCCCTCTACCAGCCCCCATGATGATTGCCACTCCAGGCAATAAAACCTTAGCCCACTTATACAGCCCTATGGTAAAGATAGAGATTCAAGGGATGGATTGGTTAATGAAACACAAGGGAGTGATTGATTGTGCCAGCAAGACCATAAAGTTTGAATGGACCCCAGATTGTGAAGAATGCTTCCAAACCCTTAAGAGGAAGCTCGTATCAGCCCCAATTCTGACCCTGCTAGACATCCGGAAGGACTTCCACGTCTACTGTGATGCCTCTCGTCAAGGATTGGGATGTGTCTTAATGCAAGATGGGAAGGTGATATCTTACTCCTCCCGACAGCTGAGACCACATGAGCTGAACTACCCGACCCACGACCTGGAATTAGCAGTCGTGGTTCATGCCTTGAAGATATGGAGACATTACCTTGTGGGAAATCGGTGCGAGGTCTTCACCGACCACAAGAGCCTCAAGTATATATTCACCCAACCGGACCTGAACCTCAGGCAGAGGAGATGGTTGGAACTGATCAAAGATTATGACTTGGGCATCCATTATCATCCAGGCAAGGCCAATGTGGTGGCAGACGCCCTTAGTCGAAAAGAGTAATGCAATGCCATCATGATACAGGACCAGGCCCCTTTGCTATACAAGGAAATGGAAAGACTGAATCTAGGGATCGCCAACCGAGCATATCTCGCTGCTTTGGAGTCTAGACCTGTCTTGATAGACCAGATCCGGGAAACACAGAAGGAAGATCTAGACATCTTGGAGATCCAGCAGGACATGCGGAACGGTAAAGCCCTTGGATTCTCCGAGGACGAGCATGGTACCATCTGGTTCGGAAACTGGATATGCGTACCCGACAAGCCTGAGTTGAAAACTCTCATCCTTCAAGAAGCCCACGATACTCTATACTCCATACATCCCGGGAGTACAAAGATGTATCAAGATTTAAAGGAGAAATATTGGTGGGTCAGCATGAAGAGGGAAATAGCTGAGTATGTGGCCAAGTGCGACACATGCCAGCGAGTCAAGGCAGAGCACCAGAGACCTGCTGGACTGTTGCAACCCCTCAAGGTCCCCGAATGGAAGTGGGAAGATATAGGAATGGACTTCATCAAGGGACTGCCCAGGACCCAAGTCGGTCATGATTCTATCTGGGTGATCGTCGACCGACTCACCAAGGTGGCTCACTTCATTCTCGTCAAGACAACTTACACCATCGCCAAGTTGGCTGAGTTGTATATGACTCGGATTGTGTGCCTGCACGGAGTGCCGAAGAAGATTGTATCTGACCGTGGGAGTCAGTTTACCTCTAAGTTTTGGAAGAACCTTCAAGAAGAACTCGGCACTCGGCTAAACTTTAGCACCGCCTATCATCCACATACCGATGGTCAAACCGAAAGGGTCAACCAGGTGTTGGAGGATATGCTTAGAGCTTGCGCCCTAGACTTTGGCGGAATGTGGGACAAGAACTTGCCTTATGCGGAGTTCTCCTACAACAACAGCTATCAAGTTAGCCTGCAGATGTCCCCGTTCGAAGCACTTTATGGGCGTAAGTGCAGAACATCGTTGCTCTGGGATCAGACCGGAGAGTCACAGTTGTTTGGGACAGATATACTAAGAGAAGCCGAAGAGAAGGTCAATATCATCAGGGACAGATTGAAGATAGCCCAGTCCCGGCAAAAGAGCTACGCCGATAACCGATGAAGAGACCTAACCTTTGAGGAGGGTGATTGTGTATATCTCCGAGTCAGTCCCCTTTGTGGCACCCAAAGGTTCAACATGAAAGGCAAGCTAGCACCCTGTTATGTCGGACCTTTTCAGATTCTCCGACGGTAGGGAGAAGTGGCATATCAACTAGAACTGCCTCCATCCTTGGCAGGAGTCCATGATGTGTTCCACGTCTCTCAGCTGAAGAAGTGTCTCTGCGTGCCCGCCGAACAGGCCGACCTCCAACAACTCAACGTCCAAGAGGATTTGACCTACATCGAGAAACCCATCAAGATCCTGGAGACTAAGGAAAGAGTAACCAGGAGTCGTGTGGTTCGCTTCTGCAAGGTTCAGTGGGACAACCACCCCGTTGAGGAAGACACATGAGAAAAAGAAGACGAGTTGAAATCCCAATACCCTGAGCTATTCGAGTAGCGTCCCAATCTCGAGGACGAGATTCTTTGTAAGGGGGATAGGTTTGTAACACCCCAAATTTTCAGAGAAATAAAAATACCATTTATTATATTTTTCTGGAATTATTTAATTTGGAAATACCTTTAATGCCCTTCTTAGCTTATTTGAACTAGAACCTAGGTGCAAGGACCAAACAAGAGGCTAGAAAATATTGTATATGAACCCTAGACCAAGATATATTTTTCAGAATTTTTACAAATTTTGATCACCTTTGGAGGTAGCCCTAATACTTTAAAGCAATTTCTGTAATTATTTTTATTCAGAAAATAATTGAAACAGTAACGGGCTTCCCCCCACCCTCAATCCCCCTCAACCGGTCGACCCAGCCCACTCCTCCCCCCCCCCGACTGACAAACGGACCCCACCCGTCAGTGACCCCTCTCTCTTCGCGCGCGCGCCCGACAACCCGACCCCACCTGTCGGCGCCAACCAAACCCCTCGCGGCCGAGCCCGACCCCACCCGTCAGTCGCCACGCCCGTTCGCTCACGCCCGCTGGCCTATGGCCCCCACCTATGAGGACCGTCGTCCACCTCGCGCCACGCCCCCCTAACTCCGCCGGCCGAAGACCTCGCCTCGGATCCACCCGCCAGCCCCCCTCCCATCAATTCGTCGCCGGTTTAATGCACCCCGAGGCCCGCCTGCCGTTTAATCGTGTTAAGGGACGCATTTAAGCCCCGGGATCGTAGCACCCGTGCATGGCGAGACCTCGACGGTGAGTTAAAGCCCCCCTTGGCTTTCCTTGCATGTGTCCCCCTCTGAACCCCACCGACGCCCCTATTTAAGCCCTTGGCCTCCACCACGTCCAGCCCGCACGCCCGATTGCGTTGAGAACGAACCAGAGCGCCTCACTTCGGTTTTTAACGCCACACCACCACCTTCGCTCCAGCCGCCGTTTGCCATCGCTGGAGTCCCTCTCCGTCCCCGACGACTGCACCTCCATGACCGCAGACACCTCCCCAACCTCGGCCACCTCTCCATCACCGACGAACCCCGCCGGAATGCCATCGCCGACGAGGAGCCCGAACACCTCCGCTGTCTACACTCGGCATCGGCCACGCCCCGTCGACCTCGGACCACCGCAACGGTACCCCCGTGTTCCCTTAATGTCCTCTTTCCGTTTCTAGGCGTATATTGAGCCGCCGTCGCTCGCCGTGGCCCGTGGCCCGCTCGACGTCACCAGAGAAGACGACCGGCACGGGTCGAGTACCCGCGCCGTCTCGGATTCAATCGCAACCGTGCGATCTCGATCCGATGGTGGCAATTAAATCCCTCGTGCGTTTTAATCGGATCCGTTAGATCTCGGCAAAGCGTTACGTTTTAATCTGAGCCGTTTGTTTATATTTAAAACCCGCGATGAATCTGGGCCATCCATCGCGTACCGGTTCGGACTTTTAATATCGCGCGTCCATTTTCACTTAAGCCTCCCGCCTCGCCCCCGCACGTGGATCTGGATCCAATGGTCCAGGATGGGCCGGACCACGCGCACAGTGCGCGGGTTCACAGTGGATCTGGTTCACCGTGGACCCGAGGCCGTTTTTGATTTAAATTAAATTCTAGAAACTGTTTTAAACTTATAAAATTCATATCTGGCACATTTTAACTTCAAAAATTATCATTTCAATTCCAGAAAATTTATAATTTTATTCTCTACATGTTAATGCAATAAAAACAGTATGTTTACTTTGAATATTTCATGCTTATTTAATAAAGTATTCAAATGCACTTTAGGGTAAATTACAAATTGGCTCATTTCAATTGTAGAGAAATTTATCTTTTATTATTTTCATGTTAGTATAATAAAACCACTAGGTTTACACTGAACCTCTTATTTTAAATTAGTTAGAAAATTTAAAATACAATTGTTTACATTATTATCTCTTTTAGAAAGGACATTATTTTATTAAAGTTCATTTTAAAATATTCATGAAATGAATTTCAGAAACTTAACTACTTTATTTTTCCTTGGTTCAAACCAATCAAAACTTATATACCTTTGTGTGGTTTTTGGATTGTTTAATTGAATGTTACGTTTAATTTATATCGAGAAGACTACGACGCCGCCGAGGAGCCGGAGTACTTTCCCGAAGTTCCTCCCTCTCCTTTCGCTGAACAAGGCAAGTCACCAAACCAATCTTTTGAGCATATTGAACCCA
The DNA here is from genome assembly GCA_019279435.1 of Zizania palustris. NCBI lineage: Eukaryota > Viridiplantae > Streptophyta > Magnoliopsida > Poales > Poaceae > Zizania > Zizania palustris. The sequence continues at coordinate 51,295,106 of JAAALK010000285.1, read as the reverse complement.
TGTTTTACTAAACTATCGCTAAAACACATAGGATATACATGCATTAGTCAAATGAAACCCTTACAATATATTTATTAGGATCCCCCGACCTTGATGTGCAACCCAAGCCATGCTATCTAGCCTAAACTCCTTGTCACCATATTATTAGTATTATTAGCTAGTGTCCAATGTATCGACACGATTGCTATAGGATTAAAAATGAGTCATAGCGATTGAATCTACTATATGATCCCCGTTATTCTCATCTCTGGAATGCTGTTGGTGATAGAGTTTTGGTTGTGAGTGTATGCATGGTGGGTTTCGGGTGCAAGCTAGGGCATTGGTCGGTAGCACCCGGAGCACTATAAGGACCGGTCTGCGGGATCCGTTGCAATACACTTCCGTACTAACTACAAGTCTAGTGGGTAAGTCATAACTAAGGTATGGGATGTTCCAAACCGAGGCCACAACTTGGAGATGGGTCAAGCAGCACCTGCGGGTGGCTTGTACCGACGTGGCGCAAAAGGGGGTGCGACGTTAGCCGGGATTTGGCTCGGCGCGCTGGCGAAACCTAGAGCGGGTGGTTATCGCTTGGAGCATTTCATGCTGAGGTTTTGGCACGAGTTCCCGTGGTATGGGTCATCTCGTTGCACCTTGGTGTTTGGGATGAGTGTGTGCCTTGTGGGTACAGTAGTACACCTCTGATCAGAGTCATAAATCTTTTCGAAAAAGCCGAGCCCACGGTCAAGGGCGGGTTGCGTGACATCCCACAGTTAGTTTACCTTTAAATAAATGTGCATGATGGTTTGGCATGTAAGCACTGTTGTGCGAGGAGGGAAAACGTACTCCTCGAGTTAGATGTTATTATGATGTTCATGTTTATTATTCTGCATGATTAAATTTGACTACACTAAATGCAATAACTGAAAAATGTACGTTTCCGCACTTTTAGCCATTATTCTTCCTTTGTTATTACCTTGCATTACTATTGCATTTGCGGTGGCTTGTTGAGTACTTTTTGTACTCATACCCGTTGGACACACAATTCAGAGGATGCCTACTACGAGGAAGATGGTCTGGAGTAGCGACCCAGTCAAGAAGAAGATCCTGAAGAAGACGTTCGTCATGCCGTTGATTTTCATTATTTCTTTTACTTTTACACTTGTGTAATAATGTGGTCTGTGAACCACGAACGTTTGCCCGTATGTACGTTGTCGCATGATGAACCTCTTGTATTATTGTTTTTCTTTGGAAATTCAATAATGTTCCGATTTGTTAAATCGGGGCGTCATAGCTGGATCCATTGGAAAGAGTACGTATCAAGCTTTCCAAAAAGTCCAAGATTATCCAAATCGGAGTTTCCATTTAAACGTTATGCACATTTGAATTCGGTGTTGTCCCTGCGGTCCGAATCTGAGTCATCTTCTCAATCGTGTAGAACTTTATTTCTATTTTCTCTTGGAACAAAAGTAATGTCCCAAACTTGTATATTATGTTTGGATAGCCTTGCCTTGGTCCCCAATCAACTTCCACATTGTTCCATGCCCTTGATTGTCTCACAACGTGTCCCTTAATCCATGTAATAATTTCTGTAATTGAAAACAACAACTTATGGTGCAACAACCTTTTCTCAAATATGTAAAATGTAAATCGAATATAGAAAGCATGCACCTTTGTTTTTATTATATTTATATCCCAGCCAATGATGTCATCATCATTCTCTCCTTCTTGGCGGCAAACCGTCCTCGGTTTGTTCTTGTGTTCATCATCAATGCAACTCCTAACAAAAGAATCATTATTGTGCAGTATCTCTTGTTCTTTAAACATGTGGTGAATTGAAGAAAACCAACTCACCAAATCCTTTGCTTGAACAAATGACATCGAATCTGTACTTTTAGATATCGGAGTAGGAATTGTGGCATTGCTAAGTAGCCCACAAGGCTCTCCTTCTTGAAAACAAACATGTGTATTTAAATCAAAACAAGAGACTCTCGAGATAATATGATTAGTTAAAGCACCTTGATCAAGACTATTATTTTCAGAATTTACATGCTGTTTCAAATCTGAACATATGTAAACTCTATGCACAAAGTATACTCCTTGATCATTGTATTCTCCAATTACGTGAAAACTTATTTGATCAGGACATGGCAAATCAGGTCTAGTGAGTAATTTCTCATTTAAAGTACTAAGTTCACAAAGATCATCAAGTTCAATATAACCACAAGTATTTAAAGAAGATAAGAATTTCTGTTCTTCCTTTTCACTAGCAATGTGAACAACATGTATCAAATCACTTAAAGGTTCGGCAACAAAGTCAACCTGTTCATTAACTAGTTGTGGCATGTATATAAGTGAAGTATTAACACATAACTCTTCTTTATTACAAGGAGTGTCAAGCAAATCATCTGGTAACAAAGCAATTTCAGCAAAAGATTCTACTAACGGTGGCTCTATAATAGAATGACTGGTGGACAATTGTGTTTTATCAGGAGTACACTCCCCTTGATTAATTTCAGCACATATATTACCTTGCAAAACCTTTTCTGATGATGTAAGTGCATTTTTATTCTCCTTTTCCTGTTCAAGGTTAGTAGTACTAGCATGCACATAAAATGGTGTTTCCTCTAAATCAATAGCAATCTGAATTTCAGCTCGATATGCAAGTTCAAACAATTGAGAGAGAGAATTATATGTTTCATGAAGAAGCATTTCCTGAATTTCCTTGTTAAGCCCACATAAAAACCTTTGTTCTATAGCTTCTTCACATTCATCTATAGCACAACGTAATAAACAAGCATGCATATCATGATAGTATGAGGCAACACTTCTGCTATCTAGTTTTAAACATTGTAGTTTCTTTAACAGAATATCGGCATAATATGGAGGAACAAAAGCATCTCTCAAATATTTCTTTAAGTCTTTCCAAGATTGAGGTATTTTATCATGTCTACAAAGATGTTTCCAATGATATGCAGCATCTTTAACTAACACTTTAGAGGCTGCCATAACATTTTCTCTTTCAGACAAGTTAAACTTTTTAAATTCATTATCTACAGCTAGCTCCCATTGAATATATGCACGAGGATCATAATTTCCTTCAAAATAAGGTATTGTACATTTGAACCTAGCTAGAATTTCATCACATACCTCATATTTATTGTGTTTATCCCTCATGTGTCGATGAAGATGTCGATATTGAGCTTCACTATATCCTATCTCCTTGTGTATCCCTGCCATGATTAGTACTAGACAAGAAACATACAAACGCTCCTATTAACTATAAGATTGTGAAGGCACAAAAAATCACACTCGCTCAATCATGTATCAAGCTCTTACAACTTCTTACCAATGCAAGCAGGAGGTGTTGTACACCGACTTAACCACAAATAGTATGGAGATTAGATGTATCGATGCCTTGGCAAACACTTGGTTGTATAAGCTGTAGTCAAATCTGTGGAGCTCTAGGTAGGCTGAAATATGTAGCAAGGAAAACTAGAACCACATTAGCATAAGCAAATTGAGTAATTGTTCAACGTCGGTATTGTGCTGATCCTAGGCTTGAACGTACTAGAGATGCGAGCCTAGACACAAACGATACCACCAAACTAACAAAGGTAGAACTAGCTTTCCTCCTCTTTTGTCACAAGTTTTCTTTCTTCACTTGCCCGAATTCCACCCGAATTCCAGAATAACAAACCGACTAAACAGACCAAAACACGATGGTAAAAACGTGATAAGAACTCGAAACTCTAAACGAACTAAACGCTAAGACCAACAACTTCACACGACGATGCAACAAAAAACTCAAAAAGCTGATACGAAGCAGAACTAGTAAAACGCTCAAAGAGACTTGGATCTCGGGTAATTTTTTGTGTGGCTTTTTTTGGACTATAGGAAAAAAATAAAATAAAAACTCACCAAGCAACGAAAGCTCTGATACCACTTGATGGGGGGAATTGGATGGCCCGATCTTTCAGTGAGAGGATAGAGAAAACTTCGATTGGTAGGAGATGACGTTGACGACCCGACTACAACAGTACGAGACGTTCGTGTTGCGGCTTAGCGATCGATACACCAACTCTAAGGGTTGTTGATCTTATCGGTGATCAACCTTGTTCCTTCAAGCAATCGAAGAACGAGCAAGAACAAAATAAAGGAGCAACTAGTATTGCTGGATGTGAAAGACGCACAGGGATAGTTGGGGTTCTAAAACGTGAAACCGGCGATCTAACCGATCACGGGTTTACACGGACAAGTAGCATTGGCTAAACTTTTATCTAATCAAAACCCACCTTACAACTGAAGTCTCTAGGGTTATTTATAGCCCTAGCGACGTTCCCAATGTTTGGAAAACTTATTACATATGGAAAGGACTAATTATTTCCAAAACATATTGATTAAAAATGGAAATTCCATTCTTAATTGGTTCGGCCTAAAAAAGGAACACACATTGATTTAGTGATTGTGATCTCTTCCGATGGAATCTGGATATGTAGTGGATCCGTTGGAAAGAGTACATATCAAGCTTTTCAAAAAGTCCAAGATTATCCAAATCGGAGTTTCCATTTAAACGTTATGCACATTTGAATTCGGTGTTGTCCCTGTGGTCCGAATCTGAGTCATCTTCTCATTCGTGTAGAACTTTATTTCTATTTTCTCTTGGAACAAAGGTAATGTCCCAAACTTGTATATTATGTTTGGATGGCCTTGCCTTGGTCCCCAATCAACTTCCACAATGTTCCATGCCCTTGATTTGCTCACAACGCATCCCTTAATCCATGTAATAATTTCTGTAATTGAAAACAACAACTTATGGTGCAGCAACCTTTTCTCAAATATGTAAAATGTAAATCGAATATAGAAAGCATGCACCTTTGTTTTTATTATGTTTATATCCCAGCCAGTGATGTTCTCATCAAGAAGTACATGTGGTCCGAGAGTACCCGGACGTTTTTCTAGAGGAATTACCAGGGATGCCACCCAAGAGGTACATTGAGTTCAGGATTGAACTTGTTCCCGGAACCTCACCCATCTCCAAGTGACCGTATTGGATGACCGCGAGTGAGTTACACGAAGTAAAAATTAATATTGAAGAGCTTGAGCAGAAGGGATATATCTGACCGAGTACCTCGCCTTGGGGTTCACCAGTCATTTTTACCATGAAAAAGGATAAGACAAAGAGAATGTGTGTGGATTATAGAGCTTTGAACAAGGTGACTAATAAGAACAAGTAGCCACTGTCGCGAATCGACGACCTATTCGATCAGCTGAAAGGATCCTCAGTCTTCTCCAGGATCGATCCCCGATCAAGCTACCATCAGCTAAGGATCAGAGAAGAGGACATTCCCAAGACTACATTCACATCCCGGTATGGATTGTACGAGTATACTATGATGTCATTCGGACTCACGAATGTCCCCACGTTCTTCATTAATATGATGAACAATGTCTTCATGGAGTTCTTGGACAAGTTCATTGTAGTATGCATCGACGACATCCTCGTCTACTCCAAGAGCAAGGAAGAGCATGAAACCCATCTCCGCCTAACTTTGGGAAAGTTACGCGAGCAACAGTTATATGCTAAGTACAACAAATGTGAGTTCTGGTCATTTGAAGTGAAATTCCTCGGACATGTCATATCTTCCAGAAGAATAGCAGCCGACCCAACCACCGTGAAACAGTAATCAATTGGTTGCAGCCAACGAGTGTGTCTGAGATCAGGAGTTTTCTAGGACTAGTCGGATATTATTGTCAGTTTATCGAAAATTTTTCCAAGATCGCCAAACCCATGACCAGATTGTTGCAGAAGGAAGTAAAGTTCGAATGGACACTAGTCTGCTGTAACGCCCCGATTTAATAAAACTGGGAATTTATTGAAATTCCAGAGAAAATCAATAAATACAAGATGTTCATCACACGACTACGTACAATACGCAAATCAATCATGGTTTGTAGACCATATTCTTACAAAAGAGTTAAATAAAAGAGAAACTAATAAAATAAATCCTCTAGATGAACGTCTTCTTTCAGTCTCATGCCTTGACTGGGTCGCTACTCCAGACCGTCACCCTCCTCATAGTAGACTGTCTCTGGTGGTGTAAGTCAACGGGGGTGAGTACAATCGTACTCATCAAGCCACCGAATGCAATTATAATGCAAGATAATAACAAAGAAGGTAGTGGCTTACTTTTGCGGAAAAGCATATTTGTAAAGCAATTAATGAAATCAAGTTATTAATACAGAAAGGTAAACATGAGTACATGCATCATCTTCTAACTCGAGGGGTACAATCAGCCCACCCTCTCTCATCAGTCCTTACATGCCATGAATAACATAAACATTCAAGCAATAGTAAACTAACTGCGAGAAGTCACTCAACCCGCCCTTGACCGTGGGCTCGGCTTTTCGAAAAGATTTAAACTCTGATCAGAGGTGTAATACTGTAACCACAAGGCACTTGTTTCCCGCACACCGTAGTGTGTTAAATGACTCCTGTCACGAGAAGCTCATGCCAAAACCTTCAGCATGGAATGCGCCAATTTGATAACACCCTCTTATAGGTTTCATATGGTTTCCCAGTCACTTCGGGCCACACCATACCCCCCCCCTTGAGCCTCGTCGGTACAAGTCACCCGTAGGTTGCCCCTTGCCCCCTCCACTATGGTGCTTCAAGTTGGTACGATCCATACCTCCAGTTAGGACTTACCCACTAGACTTGTGGTTAGTATGGAAGTGCTTTGCGACAGATCCCGCAGACTGGTCCTTATAGTGCCCCGGGTGCGACCAACCAATTCCCGAGATTGCACCCAGAACCCACCATACTTATAATATAGCCAACTCCAACAGAATCCAGAGATGAGAATAACGGGGAAAATCATATAGTAGAATCCAACTATCTACGACTCGTTTCTTTTATCCTAATAGCAGTTGTGTCGGTACATTGGACACTAGCTATTATAATATTGTAGAGTGATAAGGAGTTTAGGCTCAATAAGCATGGCTTGGGTTTACACACAAGGACGGGGATCTAATAAATATAATTTAGGGCTCGAGACTAGACTAATGCAATATTATCCTATGAGTTATAGCGATAATTTATTAAAACATGGGATCAATTATGATCAAAATGGGGGTTGTGAATTTCCTTGATCTACTAATGGTGAAGGTGGAACCTCGGGGTAAAACTTCGTATCCTCGACGGCGTCGTAGTCTTCTCGATACGAAAAAGAAATAAACACGACATTCAATAAACAATCCAAAATCACCAATATAACATACATGTTTTTGTTGTATTAATTAAGGGGAAGGGGCCTTAAATTCTATGAAATTGCTACCTAATCATTTGAGATTAATTTTTAAATAGGTTTCTGAATTTTATAAATTGATATAAGTATTTTCCCTAAGGGGTTTTATTTTCCCTTTTAGAGGTGAAATAAAAAGGTATAAAACAACTCTATTGTTTTATTGCATTTAAAATAGTGAAATGAAGTTATTAGGTCTTCTGAAGTTAATATATAAAGTTTTAAAGGTTCTTCTGAATTATTTTAATGAAAAATGAATTTAATCCTAAGGGGGTTTTTACTTTATTATATAATATGAATATTTTGTGTAAAATAAACATACTGTTTTTATGGCACAAATGTGTAGAGTAAAAATAGACAAATTTTACAAAATTTGAATGGTCAAATTTGGAGTTAAATTGAGCAAGTTATGAATTTTTGAAGTTTGAACAATTTTTCTGAATTTTTATTAAACAGGAAAACAAGCTTGGGTCCACGGTGAGCCAGGCCCACCATGGACCCGCGCGCTGTGCACGTGAACCAGTCCAACCTGGACCGTTGGATCTGGATCCAGCGGCCAGGTGCGAGGTGGGGGCCTAAGTCACGGCGGACGGCCCAGATGGGTCCGTACCACTTTGACCAGACTAACGTGATGTGCACACGCCTAGGCAGCACGTGTAGCAAGTTGTTGTGGCCCGATCTTCTCGTAGGATCTGCGAACTTGATAAATTGTCGTTGCGTGACCTGGTGAAGAGGCAGCGCACCGCGAGGCTGTCCACGCGACGAACTACCGAGACAATCACACTTCCACGTATCGATGAAACAGCCCACGCAATCACGCCCTATAGACGTGAAGGCACGAACTGGGTGAACCGCAGTTCGGCGTTCTACAACTCCCTCAGGAATCGAAAGAACAAATGTTGCAAGCCTCTCAAGACTCACGCATAAACAAAACTCCACGAGTTTGTGTATTCTGAATTCAATAAAATAAGATCTGTCTTTTCATTGTCTAGTACAAGATATATATAGAGATAGGGGCGTTCAGCTTTGAGTAAATGGCTGCATGCACATGCTCTAATGGATTTCGTGTCTGGTTCGCGCGTCTTTTCAGCTTCTGGCAGCAATTACTAAAATGAGTATAACTCCTTATTAGGACATCGAAATAATGGACCGTTTGATGGGCTGGAAAGTAGACTTGAAGGCGCTTCCATCCACTTATAGAACACCATCTAACTCTTGTATTCTGTCCGCAGTGATGCTTGGAATTCGTACCATGTGTCAGTCATCTAGCTTCTGGTTGCATTCCCATGCTAAGGTGATGAACCACCATTTTATTCATGCACACCATAGGCATCTTGGTTCAGATGTCCAGAGGCTTGAAACCATCTTGATCCCATGCTGGTTCATACACTCCATCATTCCTAAGGACATTGAAACAAGAACTCAAAAGCATAGGCTCATTCAACATAGACTGATTATTAAACATAAGGTTAGCGTTCACCTGAGAATGAATTTCCTTCTGCAATTATTTAGCTCTACTCCTTGTAATTGGACCAGCTATCTCAAGTGGAGTTTCATTTGAAGATGAGTGAATGCTAGGCATGTCCTCATTAGCCTCCCCCTCTTGAGAAGGAGTCGTCCTCGACTCAGGCTCACCAACAAATGGAATCAAGTCTTTGACATTAAATGTTGTACTCACATTGGAATATTCAGGTGGCAGCTCAATTTTGTAAGCATTATCATTTATCTTTTGGAGAACCTTGAACGGACCATCTGCGGAAACAACAAAGCCAAGGAAAAGAACATGGTCTGTGCAAAAGGTGCACTTAGCAATGTTGCCATACAATTTCTTTTCCCTCAATACAACAAGTACTTGATGGATATGATCAAGATGTTCATCAAATGATTTGCTATAGATCAGAATATCATCAAAATAAACAACTACAAACTTGCCAATGAAAGTTCGTAAAACATGATTCATTAAGCGCATAAAAGTTGAAGGAGCATTTGTCAAGCCAAATGGCATCACAAGCCATTCATAGAGACCAAATTTAGTTTTAAACGCTGTTTTCCATTCATCACCAAGTTTCATGCGGATTTGATGATAACCACTACGCAAATCTATCTTGGTGAAAATGATAGAACCACTCAATTCGTCTAACATGTCATCAAGTCGTGGAATGGGATGGCGATATCGAACAGTTATAGCATTGATAGCACGACAATCAACACACATGCGCCAAGAGCCATCTTTCTTTGGGACTAAAAGAACGGGAACTGCACATGGTGATAAGGATTCACGAACATACCCTTTGTCCAAAAGCTCTTTTACCTGTCGCTGAATTTCCTTTGTTTCTTCAGGATTGGTGCGGTAGGCTGGACGATTTGGAAGCGAAGCACCTGGTACCAAATCAATTTGATGCTCAATTCCACGGAGTGGAGGAAGTCCAGCTGGGATCTCATCGGGAAAAACATCTTCGAAGTCCTGTAAGAGATCAAGAACAACACTAGGCAGCGATGAAGGTAAATCATGAGTTGAAAGTAGGACCTCCTTGTGCAAGAGCACAAAGAATGGGGCTGTGGTGTTTCTCAGTTCTCTCAAATCACTCTGGCTCACAAAGAGACACTCAGTGTGGCGTGGCTGTTTAGGATTGGCATGAGGCTTTATGTGGATGGATGGGTTAGAACTCTCTCCCTTACTTGGGTTGGAGGTCTCACTCAATTTTCTTTTGTCTGATTCCTCTCTTTTCTTGCGAGCCATATCTGAAGTATGTATTTCCTCTGGAGATAATGGAACAAGAACCACCTTCTTGTCATTGTGAATGAAAGTGTATTTGTTAGACCGTCCAAAATGCACCGAGTCCACATCAAATTGCCAGGGCCGACCAAGCAGCAAATGGCATGCTTGCATGGGGACAATATCACAATCCACCTCTCCATGATAATCACCAATGGAAAATGACAAACACATCATGGCTGAAACCTTAACTGTCCCGGAATTATTCAGCCATTGCATATGGTACGGATGTGGATGGCGACGTGGCTGCAAACCAAGCTTCTCAACAAGCAAAGAACTAACAATATTATTGCAGCTCCCACCATCTATGATGAAACGGCACACTTGGCCTTGCACTTTGCATCGGGACTGAAATAAATTATGGCGTTGTCCTTGTTCAGCAGCAACAAACTGAGTGGAAAGGACTCTCCTAACCACCAAAGAAGGAGATGGTGTATTCATTGTAGAAGGCTCGAAATCAGGAAAATCAGCAAGCAACTCATCAAAATCAGCACTAGTAATCTCGTCAGAAGATGGAGAAATAACATCTTGTAACATGTCATTGTGAGCAAAAGTTGGAATAGGTTGAATCGCTAAACAATTCAGACCTAGCTCAAATGTACCATCCTCTGCTGAATACTCACAAATTTGGAGATTTTCATTTGATAATGGCAGGATATCGTGCTCATCCTCAGCTTCACTCTGAGAGTCATAAGAACCATCAGCAAGTGCTATAATAACACGCCTATTGGGGCATTCAGCTTGCTTATGCCCATGACCACCACACTTAAAACACTCAATCTTACTTGTCTTCCTTGGGGCTGCAGCAGCGGAGGAGTTGGACTGATTGGAACTTACAGCTTTGCCTTTCGCATCAAATTGTTTGGCAGAAGTTGAAACTGGACGAGAAGTTGCACGAGCTGAAGGTGTGTGCAGCCCTGATTCTCTCTGTTGTGAATGGCGCCATGGAGTAGAACTGTTATGAGCTGAAAATGAAACATGGGTCTTATAAGAGTCAGCAAGCTGCCGTTCTGCCCTTTTGGCAAAATGAACCAATTCTGTTATATTTGTGTAGTTTGTCATGTCCACTTTATCAGCGATTGGTTTATTCAGGCCAACCAAGAACCGAGCCATTGTGGATTCCTCATCCTCAATAATTCCCGTACGGAGTAGGCACATTTCCATTTCTTGAAAATATTCATCAACGCTGCGAGTACCTTGCACAAGGCGTTTGAGCCGCAAATGTAAGTCACGGGAATAATACGCAGGAACAAAACGACATCGCAGTTCCCTCTTCATTTCTTCCCATGTGATATGGTGATGTCCAAATCGTTGGTATTCTGCTCGAATTTGATTCCACCAAGTTATAGCATAACCTTTAAACTCAATGGCAGCAAGCTTTGCCTTCTTTGCAGTTGGGTAATTATACAAATCAAATATCTGGTCCACCTTGGTCTCCCATTCAAAATAAGCATCCGCATTCTCCTTCCCGCTGAAAGGGGGAATGGACACTTTAACTTTACCCAAGCCATCTTCATCTTGGCGGTGTTCATGATTACGGCGACGTCGATCACGGTATCCACCATGTTCGCCAAACTGGTTGTCACCATAATTTCCAAAGCGTCCAAAATTAGCACCACCATGAGCATCATAACCACCAGGGTGACCATGGGGGCCTGCTCCCTGTTCATCACTATAATCGGAATGATCATCAACATCAAATCTGCAGCACCTCCAATAGGAACGCGCCGTGCATGACCAAAAAATTGCGGCCTCCTATTAACGCCACCAAAATTACCAAGGCCAGCATCAAGCCCTCTGCCACCACCACGACCGCGGCCACCACCACCGCCACCACCTGCAGCAGCACGGCGTGCGGCGTCAGCCTGAAGACGTGCAGCTTCCGCCTCCAACGCGGAAGGATCATCATCATCGATATGGTCATTATTATTAGACGGAGGCTCCTCGCGTTGTTGTTGCTGTAGAGATAGTTGAAGTGCTTGCATCCCTTGCATCAGTTGACGCATTTGTGCACGCACCTCCTGGAAATCTTCAGCAGAAACAGTGGCAGAAGAAGATGGATTGTCTCCTGCCATATTAGTAGAGAGGCAAAAATAATAGGACAATATATATGTGGAATCACTCCCTCACCACTTACAAAACAAGTTCTTTCTCTCCCTGAAAAGAGCAAGAACCGGGGCTGCAATTTGTAGTGGAAGAGTGATTGTAACAGCGACGATGGTGCAACAACTCACGGTGCGTTTTTAGTGGAGCTTGGTGGGGTAATATGTAAGTGGAATGCGCTGAAAAATGTAGTGATGCAAAACCGAATAATAATCCAAGAACACAAGTCTAAGTTGCTGAATATAAAGGCAAAGATGCACAAAGAAAGGAACAAGATGTAGGAAGTGGATAGATGAACACCAATTGCACCAAACGAAACTTGTTGCTGCCCAAACCCCTTTTTGGTGTGCTGAACACAATTCTCTTTTTTTTTCTTTCCCTTTTTTTGAACAAGAACTCGTTGTTTTCAGTCCTTCTTTTGACCAATATACATCTTTTCTTTTAACATTTGTGACAACACAGCACAACTTTCAACTGAGGGGGCGCACAAGGATCAACCAAGATGGATGGTGCAGCACAAAAACAAGAAACTCGGGAGGGGAATATGTGGCGGGTAGAAAACAAGGGTGGGATGGGTGGGTATTTTTTTGTTTATATATACGCAGCAAGCAATGTCGATCAGATCAAGGATGGGATGGAACAAAGATAACAGCTAGAACGATGAGGGAAAAAAAATTCAGCAACTAGACAAATCTTAAAGGATTAAAACTCGATAAAGCAAACTACAAAATCAGTAGCACGTATGAATTTGGGCTGTAGGTTTTCTTTTTGGCTATTAGTGGACAGTAGGTATATAAATCTATCCTACCAAAAACAAGAACAATCCTACTGAGGAAACGGAGGCTCTGATACCAGATGATGTGCACACGCCTAGGCAGCACGTGTAGCAAGTTGTTGTGGCCCGATCTTCTCGTAGGATCTGCGAACTTGATAAATTGTCGCTGCGTGACCTGGTGAAGAGGCAGCGCACCGCGAGGCTGTCCACGCGACGAACTACCGAGACAATCACCCTTCCACGTATCGACGAAACAGCCCACACAATCACGCCCTATAGACGTGAAGGCACGAACTGGGTGAACCGCAGTTCGGCGTTCTACAACTCCCTCAGGAATCAAAAGAACAAATGTTGCAAGCCTCTCAAGACTCACGCATAAACAAAACTCCACGAGTTTGTGTATTCTGAATTCAATAAAATAAGATCTGTCTTTTCATTGTCTAGTACAAGATATATATAGAGATAGGGGCGTTCAGCTTTGAGTAAATGGCTGCATGCACATGCTCTAATGGATTTCGTGGCTGGTTCGCGCGTCTTTTCAGCTTCTGGCAGCAGTTACTAAAATGAGTAAAACTCCTTATTAGGACATCGAAATAATGGACCGTTTGATGGGCTGGAAAGTAGACTTGAAGGCGCTTCCATCCACTTATAGAACACCATCTAACTCCTTGTATTCTGTCCGCAGTGATGCTTGGAATTCGTACCATGTGTTAGTCATCTAGCTTCTGGTTGCATTCCCATGCTAAGGTGATGAACCACCATTTTATTCATGCACACCATAGGCATCTTGGTTCAGATGTCCAGAGGCTTGAAACCATCTTGATCCCATGCTGGTTCATACACTCCATCATTCCTAAGGACATTGAAACAAGAACTCAAAAGCATAGGCTCATTCAACATAGACTGATTATTAAACATAAGATTAGCGTTCACCTGAGAATGAATTTCCTTCTGCAATTGTTTAGCTCTACTCCTTGTAATTGGACCAGCTATCTCAAGTGGAGTTTCATTTGAAGATGAGTGAATGGTAGGCATGTCCTCATTATAACGTCCAGGATTAAACCCCCGAGGGTTTTAATATGGACCGTCTACATCCGATCGGAGGGCTCTGAGCCCATCCGGCATGGCATGGGCTGAAGGGGGTAAAATACCCCTCTTCTCCAGCTCCGGCGACACGGCGGCAAGGGTTCCCGTCGGCGGCGAGGGCTAACCGGCTGGGCTAAGGTCTAAAATGGGACCAGGATAGCAAGGGGAACATGGGCATAGTATAGTTGGTGACGAAGGGTGGCTGACGGCGACTGGCGATGAGGAGAGGCAGCGAGGCTCACGGGTTGGTGGTGGGGACGGTGATTCGGTGATCGTCCGGCCCAACGGAGGTGAGGTCGGGGTTCTCCGGGTGACGACGGTCCCGAGGCAGTCGACCGCGAGGGCGGCGGGGTCTCACGACGCCGGCAAGGGGCAAATGGAGGAGTAACGAGGCGGCGGCGCTAAAATGGGAACGGGGGCTCGGAAGAGAGTGGCGGGGCGATTTTGTGTGAGGCTCGGGATGTGGCGAGGGCTAGGCTTTTATAGGAGGCCGCCGGAGTCAAGGATAGCAAGCCAATCAGGGGAAACCCGAAGGATTTCCTAACACTCCGGCAAGCTTTCCATGCAGCCAAATCCCGGCGATCCGGGCCCGATTCGGCCAGGAAATAGAGGGAAAGGGAGCTCTGGGTTATGGTAAGCATAGCCACGCGATCAATTCTTGGAAAGGGTGCTGGCGACGGCGGATTTGGTACGAGGGGATCACCGGTGATTGCAAAGGGTGGATTTCCTTCTGGGAAGACGAATCCAACAGGTGGCCCCCACCTGTCGGTGGGCGAGCGCGGAGTGGAAAGGCGCCGACACGCGGGCCAGGGTGGGCAGTGGCTGAGGCGCGCGCGCGCAACTAACAAGCGGGGCCGACCGGGCGTGGACGGGAGAGAGAGGAAGGGGGCAGCGCCAACAAGGTGGCCCCACCTGGTGGTGAGTGCGGCATTGGATTGGGCCGAGCTGAGGTAATTTATGGGTTTCGACCCAATAAGATAAAAATGCATTTTCTATTTAATTTAATTCTAGAAATTCATATATTCTTTTAGGACTTGAAGCACTGTTGGTAAAATTTTGTAAAAATTCTCAAAAATATTTCTTGTCACATAGATTCCATCATAATTTTTTTAGCTTCAAATTTTGAATATTTCTCCCTGTTTTTCTTTAATTGGGTTCTTTTACCCTTTTCTTTAATTAAATAATTCCTTTTATTTCAGAAAAGTTATTTCCCTCATTTTTTATTTTATTTTTAAATTTGGGATGTTGCAATCCTATCCCTCTTACAAAGAATCTCGTCCTTGAGATTCGAAGCGAACCTCAGGGAAATTAAAGGGACGGGTTCTACTGGTGCTACGGATTAGGAGATGGCGATGCTTTAGAATCAGGCAGAGCGTTCTCTGGAACTGAGTGGGTTGGGGTCACATTGAACAGGTCTTCTGACGTACCTTGGACCTCTTGAGTGGAGATGTGATGAACTTGAGTACGTCCCACTGGGCTTGGAACGGAGGATGATGCCAGCTTGGGGTAGGGGCACATACTCGAGAAGTGACCCGCTTGGTGACAGTTGAAGCATATAATTGGGTTACCGTTCTTGTCCCTCTTGTATCCGGTAGTTTGCACTGGAGCTCTTCCGGTTAGCGGTGCTTGGGGTGGGATGCCTGACCTTGGCCCTCCAAGGGTGATCCGTGGCTCGACGGGGGTTGAGGCTTGAGGAGGAATCACTGAGCGTGGCTTCTGCGCCATTCCTTGCTGCTGACAGTAAGCGATCAGTCTTCTCTTTTTCTGGTCCACCTTGTTTTGCTCGGTCTCTTGGATGATAGCTTTATTTACCGACTTTTGGAAGTTGGCAAAGTCTCAAGAGACCAACTGAAGGGAGAGCTCGTCCTTCAGTCCCTGAAGAAACTTGGATTGGCGGGCTGCGTTCGTGCACACTTCCTCCGATGCATATCGGGTCAACCGGTTGAATTCATGGAGGTACTCTGTAACAGTCCTGCTCCCTTGATGCAGGTCCCAGAATTCCTGCTACTTCTGGGCTACCACGCCATCCAGAACGTGGGCGGTCTGGAAAGCGGTGGTGAACTCAGCCCATGAAATTTCAAGCTCCTCCGTTATACAAGAGATGGAAAGGCTGAACCTAGGAATCACTACCAGAGAATACCTCGCCACCCTAGAGGCAAGACCTATCTTAATGGACCAAATCTGCGAAGCCCAGAAGGAAGATCCCGACGTAGTAGAAATCCAAAAGAACATGAGGAGAGGAAAAGCCCCAGGTTTCTCCGAAGATGAAGTTGGCATTGTATGGTTCGGAAATCGATTGTGTGTGCCTGATAGACCAGAGCTGAAGGCTCTCATCCTAAGGAAGCCCATGAGACCTTGTACTCCATACATCCGGGGAGTACTAAGATGTACCAAGACATAAAGGAGAAATATTGGTGGGTCAGTATGAAAAGAGAAATAGTTGAATATGTAGCAAGATGTGACACTTGTCAGTGAGTCAAGGCAGAACACTAGAGGCATGTCGGTTTATTGCAGCCCCTCAAGGTCCCTGAATAGAAGTGGGAAGAGGTAGGGATGGACTTCATCACTAGGCTACCCTAGACCCAAGCCGAATATGACTCCATTTAGGTAATCATTGATCGGCTCACAAAGGTAGCCCATTTCATCCCTATCAAGACGACTTACAGCGGTCCAAAGCTAGCAGAGCTGTACATGGCTCAGATTGTGTGTTCACACGAAGTTCTGAAGAAGATTGTATTTGACCGAGGCAGTCAGTTCACCTCCAAGTTTTGGAAGAATCTTTAGGAAGAGCTCAGCACCCGGCTGAACTTCAGTATGACTTATCATCCACAGACTGATGGGAAAACTGAAAGGGTGAACCAAATATAAGAAGACATGCTCAAAGCATGCGCCATAGATTTTGGCAGAATGTGGGACAAGAGCTTGCCTTATGTAGAGTTCTCCTACAACAACAGCTATAAGGTCAGCTTATAGATGTCACCTTTCGAAGCATTAATTTTGATTTTCAATAAAGATGAAAATATCCAAATAAATAAAAATCTAGAGAAATAATCATAATCTTGATCTGAGAAAGTTACATTATGTTCTTGAGGCCAAGTAGCTCATAATTTTTAAACTATTTTTAGTAATTATTTTTATTCACAAATGAATTCTAAACAGTAGTGGGCCGCACCCTCCCTTTCTCTCTCCATTGGCCGGCCCAACCCATTCACCTCCGCACCCCCTCACTAAGAGATGTAACCCACTTGTCGGCACCCTCTGCCTCGCGCCCGAGCCCCTGGCCCACCTGTTAGCCTCCTCCCCTCTCAGCACGTGCGGCCTGGCCTGCCTGTCAGCGCCGATCGTTGCCCCTCGCGCTCGCGCCCGTCCCTGATCGGTGG
Source organism: Zizania palustris (assembly GCA_019279435.1). Taxonomy (NCBI): domain Eukaryota; kingdom Viridiplantae; phylum Streptophyta; class Magnoliopsida; order Poales; family Poaceae; genus Zizania; species Zizania palustris. The sequence continues at coordinate 51,277,703 of JAAALK010000285.1, read as the reverse complement.
ACCTGCCTTTTCAGCTTAATTGCCCCCGAGATCCCTGGCCGCCGCCCTAACTCCCGAATCTGCCTTCGCCGGCCTCCTTCGGCTTAATTGTCCTAGCCATTTAACTCCCCTTACTCTAGCGCATGTTTTCCCCCTCGGATCCCATTGCATTAAGCCTCCTAATGCCTTAATCACCCACATTAAACACCTCGCCGGAGCATTACTCCCCTCTTGGCTTTCATGGCACACGGCCCCCTCCTTCACTGCCCACCACCCTATAAAAGTCCCCCTCTGGCCACCGCGTTCGGTCCTCGCACTCGCGTAAGCCCTCTCACGATTAGAGACCTGCATTGCATTTTTGCGCCACCACCTCTGCTCGCTCTCCAGACACTGCTCGCCATCGCCGAAGCCCATCCCCATCACCGTCGACCACATCTCCGTGACCGCCGTCGTCTCCCCGACCTCGGCCACTACTCCGTTCGAGCTCATCACCGCTAGAACCTCATCGCCGACGAGGACCTGAACACTCCTCGCTGCCTCCGCTCATCGCCGGTCGCCGCTAGTCCTCCTCCGTCGCCTTTTCTGGTACCATCCGCTTCCCCTCCCTATTTTGGTCCCATTTCAGCACTTAGTTTAGGCTTCGGGTCGTCGTCGCCACCGCTGGCCATGCCGCCGCATCCTGTCGGCGTCGGGGACAAAGCTCTCCGCCTCGCACATGCCGCGCGTGTGCCGGACACGATTTGCATCGTGTAATCGCGATTGGACGGTTGAGATTAAATAGCTCGCTCGGTTTAACCTAGCCCATCAGATCTCAGTGAAGCGGTATCTTTTAATCGGGGTCGTCCATATTCACTTAAAAACCCCACGCGCGCCGTGCCCACCAGATCTTGATCCAACGGCCCTAGATCATCTGGTGCACAACAAAGTGCTCGAGTTCACCATGAACTCAGTTCACCGTGGACCAGAGACTGTTTATGATTTAAAATAAATTCCAAAAATTATTTTAAACCTCAAAAATTCATATCTCCTTCAAATTAACTCCAAATTTGACCATTCAAATTCCAGAAATTTTATCTTTTAATTCTATACATGTTTAGCCAATAAAATTTACATGTTTGTACTGTTTATTTTATTGTTTTTAATTATTTATTCTTCTCATTTTGTGTGCCTAGAAGAATACGACGTTGGCGTGGAGCCCGAATATTTTCCCGAGGTTCCACCTTCATCATTTGTAGAACAAGGCAAGTCACCAACCCATTTTTGAGCATATTGAACCCAGTTTTAAATCAAATATCGCTAAAACTCATAGGTTATAAGTGCATTAGTCAAATCAAATGCCTTACAATATACTTATTTAGATCCCCGACCTTGATGTGCAAACCCAAGCCATGCTATCAAGCCTAAACTCATTGTCACCATAATAGTAGTATTATTAGATAGTGTCCAAAGTATCAACACAACTGCTATAGGTTTAAAAACGAGTCGTAGATGCTTTGGTTATATTATATGATCCCCATGATTTCTCTCCCCCTGGAATTCTATTAGTTATGGAGTTGGTTTGGTAAGTTAGCATAGTGGGTTCCGGGTGCAAGCTAGGGCATTGGATAGTCGCACCCAAGGCACTATAAGGACCGGTCTGCGGGATCTGTTGCAATACACTTCCGTACCAACCACAAGTCTAGTGGGTAAGTCCTAACTGAAGGTATGGGACGTTCCAACTTGAGGCACTATGTGGAGTGGGGAAAGTAGCACCTGCGGGTGACTTGTACGATGAGGCACAAAAGGGGGCGTGATGTTAGTCCAGTGCATTGGCGCACCGGCGAAAACTATAGTTTTGTCATTGGGTTGGGGCGTTTCATGCTAAAGGTTTTGGCATGAGTTTCTGTGACTTGGGTCATTTGAACACAATGCGGTGTGTATGAATAAGTGCCTTGTGGGTACAGTGGTACACCTCTGATCATAGTCTAACTCTTTTCGAAAAGCCGATCCCACGGTCAAGGGCGGGTTGCGTGACATCCCACACTTAGTTTATACTTGTGAAGTGTTGCATGATTGTTGATAGAAAAAAATGGCACCAATGATTAAGATTGTCAAAATATCAATTTTGGTAATTTGGGACGAAAATACACATGTCCCGGGTCAGGCCGAAGCCCTACAGGGCCGAAGGACCATTGGGCTACGGGCTCCGGAAGTTTCCAGCCAGCCCACAGCCTTCGGCCAGGAGGCCTTCAGAGGCTCACTCCGCCAAAGCTTCGGCCTGAGGAGCATGCTTCGACGGGCTTGGCCGAAGGCCCACTTCGGGCAGAGATAGAGTTGGATCCGATTCTAGCTGTGTTTATCTCTATGCATGAGTCAGCCGAGTCATAGCAGATTAGATTTAGAGATTAGAAGTCTAGCCCCTATAAGTATAGAGGCGAAGCCAGTTCAGAGCCCCCCCCAACAAAATCAACCACAAAGCCCTAGCTTTGAATCACATTTACTTTATCTTTACTTTTCTGTACTATTCGTCGGTTTGCCTGCAAGCCCTCCGACGGCCACTTCGGAACAGTGGTAATCCTTGTTACTTCGCTTGTGAAGTATTCATTAATATACGTAATAGATTGCTATCGCCTTGTTACTTCGCTTGTGAAGTATCCGCTAATCTACGTAATAGATTGCTATCTCCTTGTTACTTCGCCTGTGAAGTATCTGGTAATCTGCGTAACAGATTGCTACCTTCACTCCTAGTGCAACACTTAGCAGAATTTGGTCATCAAGCCGAATTGGTACTTCGAATCTACGTTGCAGGTTTCCATGTTCGGAGCTACTTCATCGGAGGTGTCCGGAGCTGAGAGATTGGTTTCGGAGGTTGCCAGAACACCCTTCGGCGAGACTGCTGCTCCGGACGAAATCACGCTCGCGTATTGTGTCTGTCATTGTTCTGTATCCTGCTGTATCGGAGAGACTTCGCACTGAACCCCGTTGTTCGGAGGTGATTGTCTTGTCTAGATCCGTTCGGAGTTCATCTTCGGCCAGATCAGTCCGAACGCCGAAGGTACCCTTCGGCGGGACACTTCGCACCAGACGCCGAAGGTACACTTCGGCGACACCCTTCGCACTATACTTCAAATCAGTCAGGCTCTGCCCGGTTTGCTGATTTATTCTGTTTAATATATTTCTTTCGGCTAATTGGATTGTTTTGTGTGATCTGATTGCCTGGCGACTCCACCCCCCTTAACACGGCTAGGGGTAGTCGGAACGCGACGTCGGTGCTGTGTTACGCTTAGGCTTGTCCCTAAGTATCCGCACACTTTTGGATCATTGAACATACCTAAGTGTGCAGGCACGTTTTCGTGTCAACACACTTTTTGGTGACTCCGCTGGGGAGAAGCTACTCCAACATGACGGGTACGTCTACATCGACCGCCGGTACATCTACAACAACTACTACGTCTACACCGCCGATGGACACCATAGGAGGCACGGATATCAACAACCACAACATCCTAACACCTACTCTTGAAGATATTCCCACAGAAGACCTAGTAGAGATCGAGGCAAAGTTGAAGGCACTCCAAGACAGGATGCTTGGGGGCTACGTCAAGACACGCGCGGGCATCATCGCCCCTAACCTTGCTCAGATCTAGGTAAAACCTATATCGCCTCATTTATCTTCTTTAGAGATTGAGCAAAAATAGTCGCATCAGTAGATTAGGCCGTTAGCGCTTCGCTAGCCAACCGTTTAGATTCAGCAGTTAGCTCCCAAGTAGAGGCTACACTTAGAAGGTTCGGCTTTACTAAGGCCGTACCATCAGTCCCTATTGCTAGTATACCTCCGGTTAATCATGTGTACAACAGAACTGACGATAGCACTGGCAAGACCATTGCGTCTCTAGTCCCAACACTCGTGGCCGAGGCTAGTCATTATGCCTACGGCCAAGCTAGCACCACGTACCACGCGCCACCACCACCTGCGCCGGTACCAGCCCTGCCCGCACTACCCACACCACATGCACACGCGCCTGGGCCCAAGCACGTCATACAGCTAGCACGTAGGGAAGAGGCCCATGGCCGACACGCCGATGTCCCGCTGCATGTCACGCCCCCGCACGGGAGACGTGCGCAGGCAGTAGGCAGAGATGACCTAGAGGAGCGAATACGCTCACTATTTAGGGAATGCCCTGGCTTCGTGCCTAGGGGTCAGGTTAGGGTTTACTGGAAGCCATATCCCGACCATTTCGATACGATACCCTACCCCCGCGGCTATAGAATCGCTGAATTCACTAAGTTCGACGGCGAGGGTAGAAAAACCACACTAGAGCATGTTAGTCAATTTTTAGCACGGTGTAGAGAAGCTAGCGGGTGAGACGCTCTAAAAATTAGACTATTTTCTCTCTCGCTATTCGGCATCGCTTTCACTTTGTTTTCGGCGCTCCCGCCGAACTCCGTTTAAACGTGGGATGGATTGGAACAAAAATTCCATGACTACTTTTACACAGGTGAGACAAAACTTAGGCTTTCACACTTGACATCGGTTAGGCAGAAATCTAACGAGAACGTATCTGAGTACATCACGCGTTTTAGGGACACTAGAAACCGATGTTTTAGCCTTAATATTTCAGAAAGGGATTTGGTGGAGCTAGCTTTTAATGGGTTATGTTCCAAGATTAAAGAGAGACTAGACAACCAGAACTTCTTAGAGGTTAGCCAAGTCTTGCAGCAGGCTCTAGTCCAGGATGGCCGAGCCAAAGATAAAAAGTTTATTAAGACATTTAACAAGCCTAGGGCTGAAATCCACGACATGGAACACTCCAATGAGGAGGAATCAGAAGAAGAGGATTCGGGCGACATGTACGCGGCCGAATGGGTTTGGAACGCTAAGATTAAACCTATCACTTGCTCTGAATTATGGCCGTCTCCCACGAAGAATCGGCCTAGTGAGGTCAAGTACTCATTTGACATAACTAAGTGTGATAAAATATTTGATTTTCTCTTAAAGAACCAGCTTCTCAGGTTGCCTAAAGGCCAAGTCATTCTATCTGTCGATGAGTTGAAGAAACATCCATACTGTAAGTAGCATGATTCACATTCACATAATACTAACGACTGCAATATTTTTCAACGGTAGGTTCAATCGGCCATAGAAGAAGGACGATTGAAAATAGAACACAATCCAAAGATAAAGCTGTACAAAGATCCCTTTACCATCAACGCCGTCGACCTCGGCGAGAAGAAGGTGTTGATTCGGCTAGAACAGGCCGAGTCAATTAGAGGGAAGGCGGTAATTGTTGGAGAACCACGCACGCGCATGCTCATACCTAAGAACCCCGAGGTGGGAGTGTGGAAACAAAACATTAGTATTCCTTCGGCTAAGGCTAGCAAGAAGCCCAAGGTAACATACAAGATGTTGTTGAACAAGCACCAAGGAAAAGCCAATGAAGCATGCCCCCACACTAAAAAATTAAGTCAGTCGAAGGGCCCAAGGCATCCGGACCGCAATGGCCGAACCCTCCGCAAGGTGACTTCAGGCCATAGTGGCCTAACACTCCGTACGGTGGCTTTGGACCTCAATGTTCGGACCCCCCGTACAGCAGCTTCGGACCCCAATGGCCGAACCCCATGCGGAGCGAGTTCGCCCCCCAATGGCCAAGCCCCACACCACTCTGGATGAACCCTTCGATAGGAGGCTTTGGCCCGCACTGGTCGAACGTACCTTCGACCTGGCAGGACCCCTCACTGATATGGTTCGATACACTGTTGACTCTGCCGAACACCCCTCTGGGTAACGGGTTTAGCTCACAATGGGCGAGGCCACTGGAGCCACCGATGCCTCCACCGTACAACTAGGCGGGGACTCCATGGGCTCCATACGTATCACAGCCGGAGTACCGTCCGAAACCTAACGCTATGCCTTGTTTTCCTTCAGAGTATTATGAATGGCAAGGATAAACAGACGTAGCGGAGGGAGGCATCATCCACAGGCTGTCCATGGTACCTCCGAATTGGCCTGTGCAGAGCGAAGTCGAAGAATACAGATGCGAAGAGGCCAAGGACAGGGAGTCTAAAGCTATCACAGTTAGAGTAGGGTCTCAAGAAGTCCCAATCTCGAAGACTCTATCGCCGAAGTCTGACGGAGGTAAGTCCCATACTTCGGCCGAAGCCTGCGCCGGAGCCTGGTCCGATCGGTCGAACGAGGCTGGTCTGACTGTCAGGGTCCGCATCGAAGACTCCTCCGAATACAGAGTGCACGAGGCCAAGGTGGGCAGTACCACTTCAGCTAGAGTTGACAGGAACCAGGTAGTGGCACCTGGCACCAAGCGACAACCATCTTGGGCACCTCCAGGCATGTCCAAATCACAAAAGAGTCGTCTACAACGACTACGGGCACAGGAGATGTGCGAGAAGACGGCTGAGGATGAGCGCGATGCTCTTTTTGAAGAAATCCGCCCTCCACCAACTGCGAGACAGATATGGAGAGTTAAGCCGATTGAGATAACCAATATGGCTCCTAGTCCGAGCGACGACGAGGAAGACATGCTTGACGACGACTACTCGCCCGTCTCCGAGGGGCCCGCACCCCAAGCGATGGACATCAACGTCGTCACGCTGCCCGCCGAATTTGCTCTACCATAGGATGAGCCCGAGGTCGCTCAGTTGAACCTCGACCCATGCAACGCTATTTTTGAGAAGCCCGAGGACTCGGCTCGCCATCTGAAGCCTCTCTACGTCAGAGGTCACATTGACGGAAAGCCGATTTCCCGGATGCTTATTGACGGTGGCACCATTGTTAACCTAATGCCCTACTCGCTGTTGAAGAAACTTGGGAGGGACGAGGATGAACTAAAGAAGACCAACTTGATGCTCAATGGTTTCAATAGCGAGAGTTCCGAGGCCAAGGGTGTGCTCTCCATGGAGTTGACAGTGGGCAACAAGACATTCCCAATAGCTTTTTTCATCGTCGATGTACAAGGTAACTACAGCGTGCTGCTTAGGCATGACTGGATTCACGCGAATTGCTGCATTCCTTCTACTCTGCACCAGTGCCTAATTTAGTGGGACGGCGATGAAGTATAAGTCATTCCCGCAAACACTTCAGCCCAAGTGGCATTGGCCGATGTATCAATTGACGCCGTTCACAACAAGGTAGAGTGTCTGTTAGGTAGAGATCTTTCGGATTACGATTTTGTTAGCGTGTCTAGAGGACGTTTTGTACCAGTGTCTGTAAAGCCGGCTGGTGTAGCACGACTGTTTTTATATTAGTAGTCATGTCTAGCAAGAGTAATATGGATTGGCTAAAGTCTCGTGTAGAGCAGTATCGGTCTACTAAAGACGGTATTGCTGAAGCCATCGAGGACTTTAGCGAAGTAGAGAAATTAGGACAAGGTTTTGCGTCAGCCAATCCCTTAGAAGAAGTTGACATAGGTGATGGTAGCATCCCGAGGCTGACTTTTGTAAACCAACATTTACATCCTGGTGAAAAGGCCGAAGTAATAAAGTTGCTTCGGTCATATGTCGATTGTTTCGCATGGGAGTATAGCGAGATGCTGGGACTAAGCCGTGAGATCGTAGAGCATCGGCTACCTATCAAGTCCGGATTTAGGCCTTATAAACAACCTCCTCGTCTCTTTAACTCAGTCGTCTATGACCGGGTTAAAGAAGAAGTAGAGCGACTGCTCAAAGCTGAATTTATTAGGCCATGCAGGTACGTACAATGGGTCGCTAACATTGTGCCTGTAGACAAGAAAGGGAGCGGCAAGATACGAGTATGTATTGATTTCAGGGATCTGAACAAGGCCACTCCAAAGGACGAGTATCTGATGCTAATAGCCGACATGCTAATCAATGATGCTTCAGGACACAAGGTACTAAGTTTTCTTGATGGCAATGCTGGTTATAATCAAATCTTTATGGACGAAGAGGACGTCTACAAGACCGCCTTTCGATGCCCTGGTTTTGTCGGTTTATTCGAGTGGGTCGTTATGACTTTTGGTTTAAAGAATGCTGGCACCACATATCAGCGTTCTATGAACTTAATCTTTCATGACTTGCTAGGAGCTATGTTAGAAGTTTACATTGATGATGTTGTAGTCAAATCGGACGCTATGGGAAACCATTTAGCCGATTTGAAAGTTGCTTTTGATAGGATGCGACAGTATGGCTTAAAATGAACCCACTCAAATGTGATTTTGGTGTATCGGTGGGTAAGTTCTTAGGTTTCATGATTCATGAAAGAGGCATAGAGATTGATCCTAAGACGCTTGAGAAAATTAGAAACGTTATGGCGCCGACATGCAAAAAAGATGTGCAAAAGTTGCTAGGCCACATGAATTATTTGCGTCGCTTTATATCTAACTTGCCTAGCAAGATTGATGCCTTTGTCCCCATACTCCGGCTAAAGAACGATGATGAGTTCACCTGGGGGGCAAACCAGCAAAGTGCCTTTGAGAAAATCAAGGAGTGTTTGTCATCACCGCCCGTGGTGAGAGCACCTAAAGCCAGGATTCCGTTTCGGTTGTACATCGTTACTGAAGATAGCGTGATCGGGGCTGTGCTAACCTAGGAGGTAGAAGGAAAAGAGTACATCATCATGTTCTTGAGCCGCTACCTGCTTGACGCCAAAACCAGGTACGCGTTTGTTGAACGTTTGTGTTTGTCACTTTACTACGCGTGTACCAAATTGCGCCACTATCTTTTGCCTACTACATGTGTTGTCGTTTGCCAAACCGATGTTATAAAACACATGTTGCAAAAGCCGATTCTAAGTGGAAGAATCGGAAAGTGGGCTTACGCTTTGATTGAATATGATTTGGCCTATGAACCCCTAAGAGCTATGAAAGGCCAGATCGTAGCCAACTTTATAGTTGATCACCACATAGACATCAGTTGGAGAAACTATGTTGCTTTGATTGAGGTAATGTCATGGAAACTTTACTTTGATGGTTCAGCTTACAAAAATGGACAAGGTATTGGAGTGGTTCTCATATCACCTGGAGGAGCTCACTTCGAAACCTCGGCTCATTTGGAATTTCCCTCTACCAACAACCAAGCTGAATACGAGGCTTTACTGCTAGGGCTTGAATTGTTAGAATTCATGGGTGTTAAACATGTTCATGCACATGGCAATTCTCTGTTAGTAGTGCAACAAGTGGCTAAGAGTGCTCAATGTTTTAACGGCTTGCTAAACAGCTACTTGGATAAGTGTCTGGACATAGTTGCTACTTTTGATGACTTCAAAATTTCTCATGTGTCAAGAGAGGCCAATTCAGTTGCAAATGATTTGGCTCAACAAGCAACTGGTTACCAAGTCAGGAGAGGAAAATTTTCTGTACGGGAGAAGCCGATGTTTGGTCTCGCTGCCGAAGCCAGTGACTTCGGACAGGTGCACCCTCCGGGTCAGACCCTTCCGGCTCTGGAGACTACCGCGCGCCAAGGTCCCGAGGCCGGAGTACTCCGCCCACCGAAGGGTCTGGCACGCTGGGGCCTATGAGCCGAAGTCCTCGGGATAGTGAGGGCTTCCGGGAGCCCGGACCCTCCGGTAGGAGGCTTCGGCCTGATGCGCTCCACACGGCCAGGCTTCGGTAGACGCAGGAAGGGCTCAAGGGGCACGCCGAAATCAGTAGCCTAGATATTTTTTCAGGGAGTGAGCTAGCGAAACCCTCTGAAGCCCATAAGGGCGATTGGAGAACTCTAATTGTCCAGTATTTGAGAGACCCTAGCCAAAGGGTCGATCAGAAAGTTCGGCGACAAGCGTTTAAATTTGTGTTGATAGACGACACACTGTATCGCCGAACCATTGATGGAGTACTGTTAAAGTGTCTAGACCACGAACGATCCTAGGTGGATATAGGAGAAGTCCATGAAGGACTTTGTGGCACTCATCAGTCGGCCTAGAAAATGAGTTGGATGCTCAAAAGAGCGGGTTTCTACTGGACGACTGTGACTGAGGATTGTTTTAAGTATTATAGAGGGTGTGAAGCATGTCAGAAGTTTGTCAATATTCAATTAGCTCCTGCTTCATTGCTTAATCCTATTGTCAAGCCATGGCCGTTCCGAGGTTGGGGTTTAGACTTCATCGGCCAAATTCACCCTCCTTCCTCAAAGGGGCATCAGTTCGTGTTGATGGCGATGGATTACTTCACCAAGTGGACCGAGGTCGTACCTCTCAAGAACATGACTCACGCCGAGGTACTTGACTTTATCTTGAAATACATTATACATAGATTCGGTATTCCTCAGACTCTCACTACAGATCAGGGTAGTTCATTTGTTTCTAAAGAGGTGAGGTACTTTGCCGAATATTATGGTATTAAGTTGAGAAACTCTTCGCCCTACTATGCTCAGGCCAATGGTCAGGCCGAGTCTAGTAATAAAACCGTGATTAAGCTCATTAGGAAGAAAATTGAAGAATTCCCTAAAAGGTGGCATGAAGTGCTCTCCAAGGCACTATGGGCTTGTAGAATTGCAAAGCACAGTGCTACCAGAGTTAGTCCATATGAGTTGGTGTATGGACAAGAAGTTGTTCTACCTGTAGAAGTAGATCTTGGCTCTCTAAGAGTGTTAAAGCAAGATGGCTTATCGGTCGACGAGTATGAAACTCTTTTGAAAGACAATCTAGAAGAAGTGGCCGATAAGAGATTGAGGGCTTTAGAAGCCATAAAATAGACAAGAGGAGAGTAGCTAAAGCCTACAATAAGAAGGTTAAACCAAAATCGTTTCAAGTGGGTGACTTGGTTTGGAAGACGATTTTACCATTAGGCACTAAGAGTCCCAAATTTGGTAAATGGTCGCCTAGTTGGGAAGGCCCTTTCAAAATAGCTGAAATCGCTCCTGGCAATGCATATGTGTTAGAATCTCTGCAGGGAGAGCGGTTTCGAAGAGCTTTGAATGGTAGATACTTGAAAAAGTATTTCCCAAGTGTGTGGCAAATAGCTTAAAAGATGTTGAAAGGCCGATATGAAAGGTATTATCTTTAGCCCGCTGTGCTTTTAATTCACTTAGTTCACTAAAAGGCAGGGGGCATGTGTTGATAGCAAAAAATGGCACCAATGATTAAGATTATCAAAATATCAATTTTGGTAATTTGGGCCGAAAATACACATGTCCTGGGTCAGGATGAAGCCCTACAGGGTCAAAGGACCATTGGGCTATGGGCTCCGAAAGTTTCCAGCCAGCCCACAACCTTCTGCCAGGAGTCCTTCGGAGGCCCACTTCACCGAAGCTTCGGCCCGAGGAGCAGGCTTCAATGGGCCTGGCCAAAGGCCCACTTCGGGCAGAGATAGAGTTGGATCCAATTTTGGCTAAGTGTTTATCTCTATGCATGAGTCAGCCGAGTCATAGCAGATTAGATTTAGAGATTAGAAGTCTAGCCCCTATAAGTATAGAGGCGAAGCCGGTTCAGAGCCCCCCCAACAAAATCAACCACAAAGCCCTAGCTTTGAATCGCATTTACTTTATCTTTACTTTTCTGTACTCTTCGTGGGTTTGCTTGGAAGCCCTCCGACGGCCACTTTGGAACAGTGGTAATCCTTTTTACTTTGCTTGTGAAGTATCCGTTAATATACGTAATATATTGCTATCGCCTTGTTACTTCGCCTGTGAAGTATCCACTAATCTGCGTAATAGATTACTATCTCCTTGTTACTTCGCCTATGAAGTATCCACTAATCTGCGTAACAGATTGCTACCTTCGCTCCTAGTGCAACACTTAGCAGAATTCGGTCCTCAGGCCGAATTGGTACTTCGAATCTACGTTGCAAGTTTCCACGTTCGGAGCTATTTCGTCGGAGGTGTCCGGAGTTGAGAGATTGGTTTTGGAGGTTGCCAGACCACCCTTCGGCGAGACTACTGCTTCGGCAGCACGCCAACAGACTTTGTCACGACAGGCTTCGCCACGCTCGTACTCCACTCCAGACGAAGTCATGCTCGCGCGTTGCGTCTGTCATTATTCTGTATCCTGCTGTATCGGAGAGACTTCGCACTGAACCCAGTTGTTCAGAGGTGATTGTCGCATCTAGATCCGTTCGGAGTTCATCTTCGGCCAGATCAGTCGAACGCTGAAGGTACCCTTCGGCGGGACACTTCGCACCATACGCCAAAGGTACACTTCGGCGACACCCTTCGCACTATACTTCGAATCAGTCAGGCTCTGCCTGGTTTGCTGATTTATTCTGTTTAATATATTTCTTTCGGCTAATTGGATTACTTTGTGTGATTTGATTGCCTAGTGACTCCACCCTCCTTACCACGGCTAAGGGTAGTCGGAACGTGACGTCGGTGTTGTGTTACGCTTAGGCTTGTCCCTAAGTATCCGCACACTTTTGGATTGTCGAATTGACCCAAGTGAGGGGGCACATTTTCGTGTCAACAATGATGATGTGGCATATAAGGACTGTTAAGCGAGGAGTGTCGCCAGTACTCCTCGAGTTAGAAAGTGTTGCATTATTCATAATTTATTATTCTTAATAAAATAAATTTGTCTACATTAAGATGTCGCAACATAAAAATATATTTTCCGCACTTTAAACAATTATCCCCTTTGCTATTATCCTGCATTATTATTACATTCTCGGTGGCTTGTTGAGTACTTGTGTACTCATATTCATTAAAAAACCCTTTCAGAGGCTTCGTTTTATGATGAGGATTGTCTGGAGTAGCGACCTAGTCAAGGACGCGACCCTAGAGGAGATGTTCATCCGGAAGCTTTATTTTTATTAGTAATAATGTGGTCTGTGAACCACGAATGATTGATGTATGTACGTTGTCGTGTGATGAACATCTTGGTATTATTGATTTTTCTTGGAAATTCAATAAAGTCGTGAATTTGTTAATTCTGGGTGCCACAAAATGGGGGCTCAGACGCAAAAAACACAACTCAATGGAGATAGGGCATCGGGCCTTCACGCAAATAGTGATGAATAGGATGGCATTTTCACAAAAAAAGTCGCCCCCCTAAATTACGAAAAACTGAAGGGTCTACAAAATCGTGACGTGGCTTGCCGTGGGGAGAGAAAATGGGGGAGGTTTAAAGAATAGAAATGTCTTGCAACCTGCAAGTCTTTTCACGCCTATTCCAATAGCTCTAGCATGCACACCGCATTATACATGCCCTTGACTGTCTCCAACTTGCGTCTTTTTATATGATTCCGAATTAATATTCTATATTAATTCTAAATAATTGTATGCCAAAATTTAAGTATAAAAATACTACCATAAATAAATTGATTAAGTGAAAAAAACTATAAACATGTGTGGATAGGTAACCATACCACCTCTCATATTCGAGGTCATCATATCCCAGTGGAATAACCAATCAAATACATACTCGTTCAACATGTCACCATTTATACAACCTGATATATAGTCTATCAAACACTCTTCTTTTTTCAAAATACAACTTTGTTTATTCAGCTTTCCTGCATTTAGGATATACGATCTGACATCTCAAATGCAACTAAACATAACCTTATAGTTTTTCTTGGAGATGCTCTAACAATCAAACAATATTTAGATCCCACAATATCTTAATATTCTAAAAATAGTTAGTGAGAACCGAAAAAAAGTTAACTAACTTATGAATATTTATTCATTTCTAGATTCAGATTTAAGATACCGAGTTTCACGATGCGAATAAAAAACTATACCAGTTGAAAGAACATAACTTGTACTGTTTGAGAGAGGTTTATAGCTGAACGGATAGAATCTCTCATGACAAAACTACCGCCCAATACTTCACCAATTATGGGATGCTTCACTGAAACATTCATCTATGAAATATTCATCTTCAATAGTTGCATTCATTTTCAATAATTGAAATATATCATAAACAATCATTTTTAACGGTGAAACATTCATCTTAAATATATGAAACATTCAAAATAAAAATAGTAAAAACTATTTAAAATAAAAGGATGAAATATTTAAAATAAAAACGGTGAAACATTTTGATCGCGCATATGAATAGTAAGTTCTAACTATTGTAGTATAAAACATTCATGTTCGTGAAACATTCAAAATAAAAAAGATAAAATAAACTGGATTAATTCGTTGAGTTATGCAAACATCGCTAGAATGTCACTAGACTGTACGAGCGTATGAGTGTCACTGGGCCACGCACTGAACTAAGGCATCTAATGCAATGGCTTGAGTTCTACTCCTAACTAAGATCTCCAATGACATGATTGTTGGGGAAAAATATTTAATCCTCAACATTACTCAAAATTCTGTGAAGATAAAAGCAACTTAGAAGGTCTAATCTCTAGAGGTCTTGATAGCCATCAAGGCTCCGCTACCTCCGAAACGTTCTGAGATGGAAGTTTTCACTAAGGCTTCAGCATGACAAAGAATCTCGAAGCATCTTCACCCGAAGGGGCACTGCCAACAAGGATGGAAGAATTACTTTCTCACTTTTGACTTGGTCTTTTACCCTTTTAACCCTACGAAGAATACTAAACAGTATCTACTAAGGCGGTTGTAATTAGAGGGTAAAAAAGTCTTTTCCCAATGTATCTTGTCTATAAATACTCCCTTTTCGTTATGTAAGGGGCATCTAATATTCAAGTATTCAATATACACTTCGAACTGTCTAAAGCTATTATCCAATCCGGAGGCTTGAAACAATCCATATTAACAAACACTTCGTTTGTCAACCCTTAGAGTTTACTAAAACCTGTTAGCATAATCTTTTGTGTTAACAATGGTTATCCCACTCTCCAAGCTAAGATTTGATCATTTAAACAAAAAAGCCCTCCAATAAATTGGCCAACCAACCAAATCAGTCTCCGTGTCTAAATTTAGTCAAGTTAAATGACCATTTTATTGTGTACCCGTATTGGCAGCTTCTTGTCCCCTTTCTTCTACAACTCCTCCTCTGTTTGCTAACTAATGAACGAATAGCCTGCTCTCTGAAACCAAAACAATGAAGAAACAAAAATGAAAAGCGTCACTCGACAGATTTCATTCCATTTGACGTCTGCAAGCAAGCGCTTGTATTTTTTAAATGGAGCTAGCTAATAACCTTGATGTATTTTAATACGGGACTTAGACGAGGAATTTATCACCCTTAAGCTCAGCCCCCTCGCATGCTCATGGTCGGAAAGCTTATTCCTAGCTTCATACTCGAACGGTCTGAGGGATGTATCAGTGGAGCGTCTTGGTAAGTCTTCAAGATCTTTTCTCTTCGTACTTGTTGAAGTTTAGCTTGTGTTGACTTAGATTTTCTGATGAAGCTGCTCGCGATGTACGACCTCCGGAGGAAGCCAAAGTAGTGGCCAAACGTGTCGTGGGACCTCCGACACCGGATGAGCAGACTCGGAGGCTTGCCTTGGTGGGGTCTTGGGAAAGATGGAATAGGGTATGGACCTGGCTTGATGCCGAGGGGGTCCAAACACTTCCAGACTTCGCCGACTCGGCCTCTTCGGCGAACGGTTCGAATAGGAAGAGGGTGGATGACGAGGAGCACGAGGCCTCGAAGTCCGCGGAATCTTCAAGGGTTCGCTCGGAACCCTCAGCGGCCGAAGCCCCTGGCGTGGCGGAGCAAGCATCCCCAGACCTCGCTGCCGGAGGGGAGCCAGAGAATGCCCCCACTGCAACGACCGAAGTGCTAACGCTAGAGGCTAGGGTGGCGACCGAAGTGTTGTCGCCGGAGGCTGCGATGGAGGTAACGACGATGGAGGCTTTGGGGGCGACCCCTTCGAATGCAGAGACTGGGGCCCGGCCATCCCTGCAGAGGGACTGGGGAAGGCACCTTGCTCCCGCGGCATTCCAAGACATTTCTTCGAGCGAGGAGGAAGCTGGCAGAGGTAAATGCTTGGGTCAGGATTCTACTTACACTTGTATGTATTGACTTGTATTTTTTCTTAGGTGTTGGCGATGATGCGAGGCCTGTAGTTGCAGATTTGGAGGGGACCTTCGACAGCAACAGAGGCAGCGAAGGAAACAACAGTTTGAGTTCCGAAGAGGAATCTTCGTCCGAAGAAGACAAGGGGGGCAACCGCAACGGAGGGACCCCTCGAGAACATCCGGACGAAGAGGTGAACGTAGTAGACCGGAGCCCTACTTCAGAGGTGCCTGTGTTCCCGACGCCCTTGATTCGGACCCTGACCCCGAGGGGGCCTACGACGGAGGCGGCCATCGATGTCTTCTACGACGGCAGCGTGGCTTTGGCGACGGGGGACTTAGTGGCGCAAATCAGCCATAATAGCCATCGAGACCTCTTTATAAACGCTAGCGAAGACATCCTTCAGGTGAGAGAGGATTCGCACAGGGTTCGTGCAATACTCAGCTCTTTTCAATATTAAAGACTTCTTGAATTTTGCCAGGCCTTCGCGCTAACTCAAGCAGCATCCATCTCTGTGGGCTGCAAGGAAGACTTCGTGGCAGAGGGATACGAAACCCTTTGGCGCCAGGCTTCGGAGGCCATCAAAAGGTAGAAGCAGGCCAAGGCGGCGGCTGAAGCGGCGAATTCTGAGGTGGCTAGGGCAAATGAAGCCCTGGAGAAAATGGCTTTGGAGACGGAGAGGCTTTGGGAAGTGCTCCGGTCTTCGGAGGAGGCCAGTGCAAAGCTGGCGGCGGATAATTCTGATCTTTGCGTCGCCAGCCAAGCTCTAGAAGGCTTTGTGGTCCGAGGGGTTGATAAGGCCACCTTGACTCTAACCAAAGTCTTGGAGCACTTGGGGATCCAGTGCCAGGCTCCAGACTTCAATCCTCAAGATCCGATCAGGGAACGCCTCGGATTTCTTCAGATGGACGCGGCGACGATGGAGGTGATGTTGTTGGGCTTCGTGTTGACGGCCGGATGGGTGGCTGGCCAAGGGGTGTTGTAGCTGCTCCACGAAGCGGGGTGCAACCACCTCGAAGCAGCGACCTCGACCACACCAGTGGTCTTCGGATGCCCTCGTCTCACTTTGCCTTCCTCAACAGTCCGCGGAGCATGGTGCAGGCTTCAAGAACCTTGGAAGGCTCAAGGGTGTGAAGCAGTCCTCGAGCTTCAAGAAGCCACTCGCTCACGCCGAGCTGGGCACGGGCCACACCAGCTCGGCCTTCGGCATCGAACCCTCCACTACCGAAGGTGTAGATCTCCTTAGGCTCCTTTGTAATTCTTAGTCGTAGGCCTGTAAAATGACTTGTCAATTTATTAATAGAAATGTAGGGGTATTTTGTACCTACCCAGGCTTAGTCTTCGGATGTTGACTTCGAAGTGCTCGAGGATTTAGAAGAGCTTTGTCAGCATTAGGTAGTGCTCGAGGTAGCTAGGTCCAAATGCCCTGTCGGTTCAAATTTCCGAGAGGTCCTAGGGGCGAAGTTATTCCCGAAGTAGCCCAGGAGTTGTTAGCCTCCGTGAAGATGGAGCCCCTTCGGAGTCCTTCGTCCTCGCCTGACTTAAGCTGCTTTGAGGTAGTCTTAAGTGGCAAATGGGTGCAGCCTTCAGGCACAGTTTTACAAGGTGATGAAGCCTTAGACTTTTCTTCTTTTGATGCGGCGCCATCTACACTTCGGACTTGGGTCAACATGCAAGAAGAAAGACGAGTCCTGTGGTCCTCAAAGCGTGGACAGTCTAGCCGCGGGAGGTCTAGCTCCGACGGGGCTTCGTCCAGCCGAGGGGGTCTTGCCCAGAAGAAGAGCAAGCGAGGGTAGAGTCTGTCAGGGCCTTGGGCCTGCTTTTTCTTAGGTTTAGATACAAATTACTCGTAGTATTTTTTTGTTTCCAAGCGTACTTGTAAGCATACTTCGTATTTATACTTGGCATTCGATGAATGGAAATTGTCTTGTACTTCGTGTACTTAAAACCTTGTTGTATACGCACACTCCGTTCTTATACTTCACACGTATTGCGTGCTTCGTACGCTTAGTTCGTATGCTCGTATTGCACACTTCATTCGCACACTTCGCATGCATATACCTCGGTCCCCCCTTGGACGTGGCGGTTAGGGCCTTGGGCATTGCCGATGCATGCAATTATAAAATGCGGAGGGATGCGGCTTGAGCGGCTTCAAATATATATATCTTATTGTTTGAAGGCCTCGCTTGGGCTTCGAACGCTCGGATTTGAAACGAAGCATGGCTTCGAAGACTTATTTGAATTAAGCGAAGCAAGTCTTCGAAATACTTAATTCACAACAGATCTTGAATTTTGACACATGAAGCAAGGCTTCGAAGCATGTTTAGATGGTGATGCAAGGCTTCTGAGATTGATTTTGGAAAGAGAGTGGTGTGGATTCACCGAACTTGTGATAGTGTGAGCCACCATCGACTCTGAGCCACCTTCGACTCTAGGCCACCTTCGACCCTGGGTCACCTACGACCCTAGGATACTCCGAGTACGGTGACCCTGGATACCTGGACGCAACAGGTCAGTGGCCCGACGTCCTTCATCCCACTACTACGGGCCCGGAGGCACTATGTAGCCTTCGAAGCAGTGCTTCGGTTTGAATATAATGAAGCAGTGCTTTGGTCCTTATTAATACGAAGCGGTAACCTCAGTTCTTAATAGAACGAAGCAGTGACTTCGGGTCTTAATAAGGACACAGTAAAGCTTCGGTTTTTAATAAAGTGAAGCAAGGCTTCGGTTTTGGATAAAGTGAAGCAAGGCTTCGGTTTTTAATAGAACAAAGAAAGGCTTCAGATAGTGTATATACCTTTGGAAACTTGACTGGGTACGGAGACCTAGCAGCTTCACGTGGTTGAAAGGAGCTTGCCTCGTAGCCCATAGGGCTCCCAAGGCCTTCGACGAGCGCCCGGAGCCCCTTGCCGAAGGGTGTACTCCGAGGCACGAGTGGTGGCAGAGACACTAGCTTTTAGTACTAGGTTCCCCATGGACGGCGCCAACTGTTGTAACAATTGTGTTAGTTACAAACAGGTATCTATGATGTGTAGAATACAGGATATGAACCTCGAAGGGTTCTCACAGAGGGAGAGAGGGTTTTATACTGGTTCGGGCCTCCCAAGAGGGATAATAACCCTACGTCCAGTTTAAAGTGGATTTGGCATAATTTTGCCTCTATCTTGCGCGTTTCCATTACAAGGGCAGGGCGCTGCTTTATAGGCTCACAGGCCAAGGTAAAGACCTAATTACCCCCTGCATGCTATAGGCTTTATAGGGGTAAGAGGGGAAAAATGCTAGGCTATTGTACATATAATTTTACAGACGTGGTCGATATACATCACTTCAGGAGTAGCTATACGGCATACCAGCAGCAAAGGTCCCTAGTATGGCTTTTACACTGTAGCAGCACTGAGATATTTCTTCATCTTTTGGATCGGAGCACCTACCAGAGGGTCCCGGCCGGAGCTTATTAATGGGGCTTCGAAGGGGTCCCGGAGGGGACTCCGAAGAGGGCTCCAAAAAGGCTCCGGAGAGGGTCCGGAGGGATCCCGGAGGCTTGGCTCCAGAGGGGTCCCGGAGGCGTCCCAGAGCGCTTGGCTCTAGAGGGGGCTTCCAGCCTTGGCCTTCAGCCATGTAATTCTTTGTAGAACTTGGAGTAATCTATGATGGAGGGCTCCAGAGTCTTCCCTTGGGCTTCGTTAGCTAGTGGACTCCGAGCCCAAGGCCTTCAAAGGTTGACGTCATTTGACCCCTGTTCAAGGGAAAAACTATTTCCCCCAACAGTAGCTCCTCGCACGTAGCCCTTCGCAGAGAAGGGATGTGTGCGCCCTGGGGCAAATGACGCTAATAAAATGATGCTTCATGGTTGACAAGCCTTCGGAGCCTAGGGCCGAGGGCCAGCTTCGAATTGCGCAAACAATAAATGCCCGTACAGAGTAGACGGAACACCCTCAAGGAGTCCAAGCGGCTCCGCAACGGTCGAAATACAAGTCGTTATTGTGCGTGGCGCGACGGTTCGCTTCATAACCTACCCTGGCCCCAACAGTCAGAAACTATGGGGGTTGGTTTCCTCGTGACAAAAATCCTGGCAACGGGGCACGCAGTTGCCTTTTACCGCCTATAAAAGGCCTTGGCATACCACGGCGTTGCTCACGCCTTCCATTTGCTTCCTGCTTGAGCCCCTAGCCACCTTCGTTCTCTGTCTCCACCTTGAGCTTCGTGCGCACTTTGCTCTAGAGCCCCTTAGCACCCTTCGTGCTAGAGCCGCTCACAAGATGTTGAAGAAGGCTTCGTCGAAGAAGGCTTCGACTTTGGGCAGGGGCTCGAGCTCCGTCCAAGCCCAAGCAACGGCCACGGATGCGGCGAAGCCCACGGCGAGGCACCTCGAGCCAACCGACCTTTGGTCTCCATCAGACAAGTTCGAGCAGACCTTGGAGTTGTGGGCTTTGGCTTCAACGGAAGAGTTTGTCCGATGGATCTGCGAAGGGAAGATTTCTGAAGACATCCGCCTTCGGGTACCTACGAAGACAGAGACCATCCCGAGGCCCCGTCCAGACGAAGTCGTAGTCTTCGAGGCCTACATCGAGGCAGGGCTCGAGCTACCCACAGTGGATATGCT
Source organism: Zizania palustris (assembly GCA_019279435.1). Taxonomy (NCBI): domain Eukaryota; kingdom Viridiplantae; phylum Streptophyta; class Magnoliopsida; order Poales; family Poaceae; genus Zizania; species Zizania palustris. The sequence goes on along the minus strand of JAAALK010000285.1, from coordinate 51,257,307 downwards.
GAGCGAATTATTGAAGGCCTATAACTTAGAAATCTAGTTTACAGTGGATTTGGCATAATTTTGCCTCTATCTTGCGTGTTTCCATTATAAGGGGAGGGCCCTGCTTTTATAGGCTCACAGGCCAAAGGTAAAGACCTAATTACCCCCTACATGCTATAGGATTTATAGGGGTAAGAGGGGAAAATGCTAGGCTACTATACATATAACTTTATAGACGTGGTGGATATACATCACTTCAGGAGTAGCTATACGGCATACGAGCAGCAAAGGCCCCTGGTATGGCTTTTACACTGTAGCAGCACTGGGATATTTCTTCATCTTCTGGATCGAAGCACCTACTGGAGGGTCCCCGGCCAGAGTTTATTGAGGGGGATTCGAAGGGGTCTCGAAGGGGACTCCAAAGAGGCCTCCGAAGAGGGCTCCGAAAAGGCTCCGGAGAGGGTCCGGAGGGATCCCGGAGGCTTGGCTCCGGAGGCGTCTCAGAGCGCCTGGCTCTGGAGGGGGCTTCTAGGCTTGGCCTTCAGCCATGTAATTCTTTAGAGCACTTGGAGTAATCTAGGATGGAGGGCTCCAGAGTCTGACCTTGGGCTTCGTTAGCCAATGGGCTCTGAGCCCGAGGCCTTCGAAGGCTGACATCATTTGACCCCGGTTCAAGGGAAAAAATATTTCCCCCAACACTCACCAAGTTATAGCAGCTCCCTCCATCAATGATGACACGAACACGACGATCCTTAACAATGAGGTACATCTGAAATAAGTTGTGTCGTTGGAGTGTATCAGATTATTCCACTTGAGTGTTCAGTACACGTTGCACAATCAGGTTTTGGTATGTCTCTATGGCGGTGGTATCTAGGATCTCCTCTCCTTCACTATCGGCCTCCTCATTACCTTTAGGGCTGGCAACGAGCCGAGCCGAGCTGACTCGGGCTCGACTCGGGCGAGCCGCCACTGAAGCGAGCCGAGCCAGGCTCGGCTCGGCCACTCGAGCGAGCCAAAATCTGGGCTCGGCCGAGCCTCGAGCTGGCTCGTCTCGCCCGTTTTGCACTTGTTTACTTAAATAGCAAAAAAATCTGTAAATTTTTAGTTTTCATTTTATAAACTAATAGTAATTTTGCTCGTTTTTGTCCGTTTTGCACTTGTCACAATAGTAATTTTTAAACATAATAATAAAAATCACATATCAATTAAAAATTTCATCATTCCAATTTCTAAACATTCTTTCCCAGACATTCAAGTATTCAACATCAATACATCATTATATGATTACATCAACACATCAATTAGCATGAAGTAACCACATGTCCACAAAATCCATAACATCAAGTCATCATTCATCAAGCCATAAAAAATAATTTCAAAGTCCACATGACCACATCACATATGACATAACTCATAAGTAAGTAACCACATGTCCACAAAAAGCACAATTAAAGCACAAGTGACAAGTCCATGTCCACGACCACAAGTTCATAATAAGTCCACAAGACCACAACCACAAGACCACAATTCACAACTCACAAGTTCGCATACAGCATATCACAAGTTCACCACAAGTCCACAACTCCACAAGAGCACAAGTCCACAAAAGTACAAGACCACAACCACAATTTAACATAGTCCACAATCACAAGTCTAGAATTTTAACAAAGAAATTTAAAGGACAACATTGCTCCCGACCACACTCGTAGGAAATGGAATGGTCTCAACATCGACATCGACATCTTCTTGATCCTAAAACGTCATAGTGATCAAGTTAGTGATGAATCATAATGAATTGTAAAGTGAATGTATAAGAATAAAAGACAAAAGCACAAATTAATTTACCACAGTCACATACTCACATTAGCTCTAGAATCATTATAAGAACCTCTGATCCAGCTAGAAGCACACACCAATGCCTCCACTGTAGCTGGATGTAGAGAGCTCCGATAGTCATCTAGAACTCTACCCCTGATGCTAAAAGTGGATTCTGAAGACACGGAGGTGGCTGGTATAGTTAAGAAGTTCCTTGCCATCTTCGATACTATTGGAAATCTACATGCATTCGCCTTCCACCATTGAAGCAAATTGAAATCTTTGTCTTGCATGCTCTCAAGCTTCTCATCTAGATAGATGAAAAGTTCACTCTTAGATGGCTCCATAGAAGATGTCTGTACCCAGGACTGAAACTCTATGCATTCTGCTAAGGAACGTGTACCCACAGTTGCAATTGAGGATGAAGTGGATTTATTGCAAGCTGTTTTCTTCACCCTTCTCATATCTTTCATAAAGCCTTTCTAACTCAGAGCGAACATCTGCGAACTCAATTTGAGCTCTTGAAGCATCATACAACCTATGGAAAGCCCAATCAATGTATTTCATCTTATACCTTGGGTCTAAAATAGTTGCAATGACCATAACATTGTTCTTTTCTGCCCAATACTTGTTGAACTTGTCCATCATTGCAATGCCCATCCTTCTCAAATGTTTATTGCTAGAAGCACTTGCATCCTTCAATGCTATACTGACAGTAACAATGTGAGGATAAAATATATTTGCAGTTGGATATGTTGATGCTGAAAATGTTGTATTAACCTTTGCCAAAGACTCAAGTATGGGTTCAATGACTTGAAATAGATCCCATTCCTCAGAACTAGGCTCCCACTTATAATTTGCATCTGAATCAGCATAAGACACTAATGCTTCTCTATAAGCAATGGCTGTTTTTAACATATTATATGTTGAATTCCATCGTGTTGAAACATCAAGTTTGAGCCCTTCTCCAATTGTCAATGCAAGAGATCTATAAGTTTCTACAAACTTGTGTAAATGAAGAGGAGACTTCTTTATATACTTAACAGATTCTCTTACATTGGTTATCAAAGGTGATATGGCTGATATCCCATCATTCACAACCAAATTGATAATATGAGCACAACAACGAACATGAAAATATCTAGCATTGAAAGAAGTTGATTGTCTAGCTGCAAACTTTGCCTTTAAACCCCGAACTGCAACATCATTGTTGGAAGCATTATCTAGTGTGATTGAGATTATCTTATCCTCTATCTTCCATGCAGTAACACATTCAAACACAGCTTGTGCTATCACAGATCCAGTGTGAGGGGGGTCTAACTCAATAAAATTCAGCACTCGACATTGCATATTCCAATTTTTATCAATATAGTGTGCAACTAAACACATGTAAGAAAGTGTTTGATTAGACGTCCACAAATCAGTTATCAAACTTATGCTATCCACTCCTTTAAGGATCTTTGCAAGGCTTTCTTTCTCAGACTCAAAAATACTCATACATTCATTTTTATGGTCTTTCTGCTAGTAAACTGGTAAGCATGATTTAAATACTTCATTAGAATGTTAAACCATGTATGTTCTATCATCCTAAATGGATATTCATGGGCAATTATCATCTTAGCCAACAATTTTCGAACTTCATCATGATTGTACTCACTAGGAGAGACAACAACAGGAAGACCAGAACCAGATTCACCTGCTTTAGATGGAGCATAGTTGAGAAGTGTTTGATGTTGTTTCTTAGCCATCTTGCTCAAGTAGACACCACACTTCTTTATATGTCTTCCAAGATGAGAAGTGCTTGATCCTTGAGTGTAAGAATATAATTTCTTGCAATACAAACACTTTGCCTTCAAGACAAATCCATTTTTCTCTGTCGTTGATGGTATCTTGATCTTCTCAAGTTATTCCATACTTCTGAAGATGATCGAGACCGCTTGCCAAGATTAATCCCTTTTTGCTTCTTTGACTTTCGATTATTCAATCCATCATCAGAGATGTCAATAGAATCCCCCTCATGTGATAAAGAATCCTCCGACATATCATCATTCTTATCAAAAGAGTTTTCTTCTTCATCACTCAATTCATTCTCTCTAGACATCTACAAAAATCAAAATACAAAGTAGGTAGTAAATAATAAATAGTAATGAAAGTATGAACATAAAAGGCTAAAAAATAACTAAATATATATCAATAGAATCCAAGATGTATACCACATTTGATTGTTGCTCCGGTTTCATAGTGAAAATTCGAGAAGTTGTTCCAAGAACTACTCTTTTTCTGCAAAATACTACGTTCAAGGTTCAATCATTCAAGGTGCATAATTTAAGCTTTAAAAAATCACAAATTTACATTCACAACAGTTACCTACAGAGGAATGGACCGAAGCCGAACTCACAGGCGGCCGCGCGGCGCAGGGACGCACCAGGGCACAGGGCGCACTGGCGCAGGCGCTGGGCGCTGGTGGCTGGCGCTGCCGCGCTGGTGGGGGCGGTCGGGGTGTGGGCAGGGTCGCCGAGGCGCGAGTGCGCGACCGCGCTGGTGGGGGCGGCCAGGTGCGGGCGGGCCGGCGAGGCCGCCGGGGCGCGACCGCGCGACGACGCGAGACTAGGCACGAGGCGCCGGTCCGAGAACAGGCGGGGGGAAAGGGGAATAGGGGATGCGTTGACAGCGCCAACTGCCGAGGCAGGCCATGGGCGGGTGGCGGCCGGCGGGCGGCGTGGCCTGACGTGTGAGACCGCGAGAGTGCGTGTGGATGTGCGGTGCGGGACTGCGGGCTGCCGGGCTGTGCGTACAAAATTTAGGGTTAGGTTATAGATGGGCCATCGGGCCAAATGGGCTGCACGGACTGGCTAGCCGAGCCAACGAGCTGCTCACGAGCCGGCTCGGCTTGACCATCAACCGAGCCTGACCCTTGGGCTCGAGTTCGGCTCGGAGACTCAGCGAGCCGAGCCAGGCTCGGCTCGGCTCGGCTAAGCCCGAGCTGGCTCGCGAGCCTCAAGCCAATAAACTGCCACCCCTAATTACCAGCATTGTTAGTTTCCGAAACAATTGTTTCCTCAATTTCGCTAGCACTAACATACCCACCTTCTTTGGTTGCGATGAACGTCCGTCGCTGCCTCGGGCAGTCTCTCATAATATGGCATTTTCCTTTGAAATTGTGGGAGATAATCCTACTGGATCTGCCTATGGAGGAAACCGATGAAGAACTATTTGCTGGTGCTGAAGGAGCCGATGATCGGCCCTTCGTCTCTTGTATCAGTGGCACGGATGTTGTCGCTGAACACGCCCTACACTCGAAGGGGGCAGCAGTCCGTACGGAAGGTGTTGTCTTGACGATAGTAGATGTCGATCGTGGGTAGTTGAAGTTTCCTTTTGACCTTGGCTGTCGTCCCTGCAATATGAATGTAACTATAGGGGTATAAGGTTTAAAGCCATGTTCTGATAAGCAATTAGTTAAATGAATTAATGAACTATCAAAAATGTCATAATTGTTATTTGGAGGTTTAGTGAGGAGTGAGCTTTTTGACTCTCCTGAATGGCTAAGAGTATTAAGTGTTCACAGGATAGTTAAAGGATGCCATCACCTGATTATTTAGATTATTTACTAGTGTCCTCATGGTGAGCCATCCTGTGCTGCGGAGTGCGGACCTGTGGTTTTCCACTGGTTTAATCCTGTCGCTTCCCTGGAATTGCTGAAGCATGGCATAAATCTTTGGAAAGATGGATCGTGAGATTTTGTACAAGCTCCTCCTATGATTATTCTTAAACAAACATCATTTGCATGGAGCACTGAAGTGATCCTAAAGCTAAAAAGCTAAACATCATTTGATTGGTAAAGTTGATCCAGTGTGTCCATTGCAATGTTCACAATTTGTTCAATTATGAGCAGTACCAGGCTGTCATATGGTGCTTTGGCCCAGCCCAAGGAGCCTGTCACGCCGTCAGTCGGCGCGCCATGACTGGAAGGCGACGCTGGCGGGAAAAGGGGTGAGAGTGATTCTGAGAAAAGGATGTAATGAAAACGGAAAAAACATGTAATATGTCTTCGTAGTGAGAAAGCGTACTCTTGTAATGTGGAGGCGGATAGCGGAAGGCTATTTGTCGGACGGTGAACAGTGGCGTGGGACTCACGAATGAAATAACAGAATGCCAACCCCCTCTCTGTTCTCTCTGTTCTTCTCTCTTCTGGTGGGAAATTGATCCGAATTGTTCTGAATTCTGCCGGTGAGGAGCGTGATCACCGGCGAACTCGTAACAATCTGGTATCAGAGCTATCGGCTATCGTGGCGTGGATTGGAATTCCTTCATCCTCGTCGGTGAGTCGGTAACATTCCAGCGACGGGGTCTGTGATCCTTTCTGGTGATCGCTCTTTTCTTTCGCTGGTTCGACTCGTCTGGAGGTAGGAATTCATCCTGGCGCGATAGAGTGCACAAGCGCGGCAGGTTGAAGCGGCCTTGGACACTATGGAGGCGAAAGTTTTGGAGGCGGTGGCTGCTTTGGCGGCCAAGCTAGACAACATGGAAATACAATTGGACTTGAAGTTGGAGGCGTAGAGGGAGCGGATGGATCAAATGCAGGCGAAGGTGGATTTGTCCATGGCGTCGTTGGGGGTGGTTCAACAAGATCAGAAACTTCTATCGCAAGTGATCTGCCGCACTGTGTTGCCTCAAGTTCACATGGGGGCGTCTGGAAGTCACAGGAGCAGTTCTGGTGACGACCATGGTGAACCCATTCCAGTGGTTGTTACAGGAGGGGATAACAACCATAGGAAGAGTTGGATGCCGAAGATTGATTTTCCCAAATGTGATGGCAGTGAGGTACGTGTTTGGATCGACTAGTGTGCGACGTATTTCGAGATGTACCAGCTTCATGAGAATTTAAGGTGTCGGCAGCATCCTTAAATCTTGTGGGCAAGGCTGCACACTGGTACAATGTTTGGAAGCAAAGCGTGGGACGCCATGATTGGCACATGTTCAGTATGGCTGTGTTGCAGGAGTTTGAGGGTAACACGTCCACGCTGAAGATGAATGAGCTAAAGGGATTGAAGCAAAGTGGGACGGTGGAAGAGTATAAGAGCCATTTTGATAACTTATTATATCAAATCCGACTCCATGAAGAGGCCCAGGCTGGAACATTATGGGTGGTTGGGCAATTTGTTTGGGGTTTAAAGGATGAAATCAGATTACATGTTCAGGCTCAGGTCCCAACTACTTTGAGTCATGCTTATCATTCGGCTTTAGCCAAAGAGGGATTGGTTGAAGGGGAGGCCAAGCGCTCAGAAGGGAAGAAGAATTGGGGTATCAAACCATCTGGTCAGCTCAAATTTCTGGAGAAATCCAAGTTTACTACTGGGAGGTTTGGAAGGCACAACAATTGAAAGATTACAGAAGAGCTCATGGTCTCTGTTTCAAATGTGGAGAGAACTCCTGCACATCAGTGCAGTGTACCACATCAGGCTCAGGTACATCTGATGGAGACAACTGACACCCTAGAGATAATCTCGGATGAATTGTTAGCTGCAGTCACTTGGGACTCACCAGGAAACTTTGATGATAATGTATACTTGTTTGTGAATGCACTGTCTGGTTTGGAGGACACAACAGCTATAAAAATTCAGGCCATGGTTCAGAAGCAACATATGCTTATCTTGGTGGATTCTGGTAGTTCCAACAGTTTTGTGAGCAAAGACATGTTGGACAAATTGTATTTACAAGTGGAAAGTATTCCTCCTATATGGGTTCAGGTGGCTAATGGTGAAAGGTTGGCGTGTAAATTTCGGATTCCTCAGTTCGAATGGTGGATGCAGGGTTTAATCTTTTGTCATCCCATGAAGGTGTTGTCTCTGGAGGGTTATGATGCTATACTGGGTATGGACTGGCTGGCTCAGCACAGTCCTATGCACTGTGATTGGTTGCAAAAACAGATTTCATTTCAATACAAGGGGTCTACTATTACTCTCTAAGGAATTCTGCCGCACACTTTGACAACACCTTCGAATATAACTGTCCACCAGTTAAATAAATATCATCAAAGTAATGAGGTGTGGGCTATAGCTGTGATTCAGCATATTGCTCCTCATATTGATCAAAAGATTCCATCTGAAATTCAGGAGGTATTGGATAAGTTTGCTGAGGTGTTTCAGGCAGCTTCCTCCTCCAAGAGTATTCGATCATGCTATTTCTTTATTACCAGGAACAGTGCCCATAAATTGCAGACCATATAGATACTCCCTAGCCCAAAAGGATGAAATTGAAACTCAAGTGGCTGAAATGCTAAAAACAGGATTGGTAATTCCCAGTTTCAGTCCTTTTGCCTCTCCTGTCCTCCTTTTTAAAAAGAAGGACAATTCCTGGAGAATGTGTATTGATTACAGAAAGTTGAATACTGCCACTATTAAGAACAAGTTTCCCTTGCCAATTATTGATGAGCTATTGGATGAATTGGGGGGTTCTACTCACTTTTCTAAGCTAGACTTAAGGAGTGGGTATCACCAAATCAGGATGAGGATGGAGGATGAGGAAAAAACTGCCTTCAATACACATCATGGCCACTTCCAATTCAAGGTCATGCCCTTTGGTCTTACTAATGCCCCTGCTACTTTCCAATGTCTCATGAATTCTATTTTTGCTCCACATATGAGGAAATTTGTTCTAGTTTTCATGGATGAATATATTGGTGTATAGCAAATCATTGAGTGACCATGTTCAACATTTAACTATTGTGCTAACAGTGTTAACTCAGCATCAATTGTTTGCCAAGAGGAGCAAGTGTTCTTTTGCTTTACCACAGATTGAGTACTTGGGTCATATCATTTCTGCTGCTGGGGTAACTACTGATCCTGACAAGGTTACTGTGATGAAACATTGTCCTGTCCCCACTTATTTAACTGAATTAAGAGGATTTCTGGGACTCACAGGGTATTACAGGAAATTTATTAAACATTATGGCATTCTTACAAAACCATTGACAACCTTGTTGCAGAAGTCTAAAGCTTTTCAGTGGACTGAAACAGCTCACCAAGCCTTTTTAGCTGTCAAAGAGGCTATGTGTTCTGCACTAGTTTTGGCTTTGCCTCAGTTTGAGCAACCATTCCAAATTGAGACTGATGCTTGTGACACAGGAATTGGAGCAATGTTGTCATAGAATGGACACCCAGTGGCTTTCTATAGTAAAGCACTAGGCATACTGAATCAAAAGCTATCTATATATGAAAAGGAGTTCATGGCTATTTTGATGGTTGTTGAAAAATGGAAGTGTTATCTGATAAGGGGTTCTTTCACTATTTTCACTGACCACAAAGCTTTGTGCCAACTGGATAGTCAACCTTTACACTCTGAAATGCAAAAGAAGGCCATGACAAAGTTAATTGGATTACAATACAGATTTCAGTACAAAAAAGGGGCTGACAATACTGTAGCAGATTCATTGTCCAGGGTGGGACATTTTTTTCAGCTAAATGCTATTGCTGTGGTTCAACCCCTTTGGCTACAAGAGATCCTGAATTCTTATGCTACTGATCCATTGGCTCAGACCTTATTACAAGAATTGGCTGTGGTGGGCCAGAATTCTCAAGGTTTCAGTTTGAAGGATGGATTCATTAAACATCAGAATAGGATTTGGGTGGGGGCAAATTTGGCATTGCAAACCAAGCTCATTTCTGCTTTTCATGCTTCAGCCTTGGGAGGTCACTCTGGTATTACAGTCACTTATCAGAGAATCCATAAACTCTTTACATGGCCAGGGCTAAAGGTTTCAGTTAAGGAATTTATTCAACAGTGCCTCGTCTGTCAGTAGGCCAAACATGAGAACTGCAAACTTCTAGGATTGTTACAACCGTTACCTGTTCCGGTTGGTGCATGGCAGGACATTTCCATGGATTTTATTGAAAAATTGCCCTTGGTTGAAGGTTTTAACGCTGTACTGGTTATTGTGGATCGATTTTCAAAGTTTGCTCATTTCTTGCCGATTAAACATCCTTACACTGTTGCTCAGATTGCTCGACTTTTCTTGGATAGGATTGTGTCTCTCTATGGCCTTCCTAAGTCAATTGTCTCTGATAGGGACAGGATCTTTACTAGCACTTTCTGGCAATATTTGTTTGATAAATTGGTAGTTCCTTTGCATCTATCTACGGCTTATCACCCACAGTCGGATGGGAAGACAGAGCGCGTGAACCAGTGCTTGGAAATGTACCTCTGTTGTGCTACTTCAGTTTCTCCTAGAAAATGGGTGGTTTGGTTACCCTTGGCGCAATTTTGGTACAATACATCTTTTCACTCGGCTCTGCAGTGTACTCCTTTTAAGGTGTTGTTTGGGGTTGATCCCAACTATCATTTTCTACCGGCATTACAATCTGATGGGCTACAGATGGCGCCCCACCTAGATGTGGAGACCTTACTCCGTGATAGACAACTTTTCTCTGAGATGTTACAACATCATTTGCATCGAGCTCAACATCAGATGAAGCAAAATGCTGATGCCAAGCGCTCGTTTCGATCTTTTCAAGTGGGTGACTCTGTTTTTCTTAAACTACAACCCTATGCCCAATCCTCGGTGGTAAATCATCCATATCCCAAGCTTTCTTTCAAGTATTTTGGTCCATTCAAGATTTTGGAGTGTGTGGGATCAGTGGCATATCGCTTGGACCTTCCTCTAGATTGCTTGGATCACCCGGTTTTCCATGTCTCTCAATTGAAGCACTATGTGCCGCCATCAGCTCCAGTTTTCTCTTCTTTACCAACTGAAGTGGCGCTGGATGTTCAGGAGTTGATTCCTACCAAGATTCTAGATAGACGGTTGGTGAAGAAGGGAAATGTCGCTGCCGTCCAAGTTTTGGTGACATGGGGTTCCTTGCCGGTTCCATGCGCTACATGGGAAGATTATTCTACGTTGCAAGTTCGTTTTCCTACGGCTATGATTTGGGCGGAGGCTTCAGCTCAAGGGGGCGGCAATGTCACGCCGTCAGTCGGCGCGCCATGACTGGAAGGCGACGCTGGCGGGAAAAGGGGTGAGAGTGATTCTGAGAAAAGGATGTAATGAAAACAGAAAAACATGTAATACGTCTTCATAGGGAGAAAGCGTACTCTTGTAATGTGGAGGCGGATAGCGGAAGGCTATTTGTCGGACGGTGAACAGTGGTGTGGGACTCACGAATGAAATAATAGAATGCTATCCCCCTCTCTGTTCTTCTCTCTTCTGGTGGGAAATTGATCCGAATTGTTCCGAATTCCGCCAGTGAGGAGCGTGATCGTCGGCGAACTCGTAACAGAGCCTTAGTATGTGAACAATACCATGTGGTACTGTTCACATGAACAGTACCACGCGTGAACAGTACCACGGGTCCAATGCAAAATGGTAGATTAGGGAATCAAGGAGTTGTTTCATAATTGTAATAGGAGTCCTAGTAGGATAAGATAATAAAGAGGAGTCCTAGTAGAATAAGATAATAAAGAGTCCTAGTAGGATTAGGGTTTGACCTTATATACCTATATAAAGGATTGTAATCAGACCTATTGAGATCAGAGAAGTTAATAAAAGAATTCCAGTTTCCCGTCTAATCTATTTCCCAATTCCGTGCGTTCATCCTTCTTCCCCATTCGGCGCCCTACCATGCGCCGTTTTCCCCTCTTTCCATCGTGTCGCAGCCAACCCAGCAGTGGTCGAACACGCAGCACGGTTACAGTCTGTGGCCAAGACTTGGCCGTGACAATTTGGTATCAGAGTAACATCGTGTGTCTTTGGATATGTCATCCGACAGCGATGGAGATGCCCTTGCTACCATCACCGCCCAGTTATCAGTTCTGCTGTAGAAGATAGATGCAATAGAGACGAGGCAGCAAGCACAGGAGATCAAGGTGGACCGATTGGAGGGAGAGAGGGCTAATGGAGATGGCTGCAAGGGGATTCTTGGGCGTCCCATCCCCTCAAGTGATAATTCTCAAGATCATGGCCAAGTCCCATGCTACCACAAGTGGGATTTCCTGACCTATGATGGGAAGGAAGACTCTCTCACATGTCTCACATGGCTCAGTCGCTGCGAGCAATTTTTTCGTGGGCAGCAGACCTTAGAAGAAGAGGTGTGGCTCACGGCGTTCCACCTTAGGCCCTGTTCGTTTAATCCCCTTAGAGAAGGGGATTGAGGGGGATTGGGAGGGATTGGAGGGGATTTATACTACAATCCCCTCCAATCCCCCTCAATCCCTTCCAATACCCTTCAATCCTCTCCTAACCGAACATGCCCTTACAGGGACAGCACAACAATGGTATACTCGTATCGAGCGTGAGTATGGTACCCCTCCGTAGAGGTGTTTTACGGAGATTGTGGAATTACGCTTCGGACCTCCACTTCATCATAAGAAACTTAGTGAATTGGCAGCTCTACGCAGAACTGGGTTTGTCTCTGATTACCAAGAACGCTTCCTCAGGAGCACTTACGGAGGGTCAATAGATTGAACTATGAGAAACCAAGGGTTGGTTTCGGTGTTTTGTGATGAGTGATTGACAGACTTTTACCCTCTGTTCGAAGGGTACCTCCGGAGGGGCTTCGGAGGTGGTACCTCCGAAGGGTGTTCGGAGGTGTGTCACCGGAGTGTGTTCGGTGTTTGCTTGCTGCAGCTGTGCAGCAAAGTGTACCTGTCGGAGGGGTCCGACAGTACGCGATGACTGGGTTCGTACCGAGGGCTTCGGTACTTTGGGCGGTACACCGGAGTGTGTGCCGGAGGTTGCTAACCCGGAGAGGTCTCCGGAGTACTGGATACACTTGTTTGCTTGTCTGTGGTGCGCAGGGACTTCGGAGGCGACTGACAGGGTTCGAGCCAGGTGAACCTGGGTCAAGCGGGTGGCTTGATGCCAGGGGAGCGGGGAGCTCCGTCACGGTGGCTGCGAAGGTGGTCTGGGTCGGTCCTCGGGTCGAGGCGTGCCAGGTGAAGGCAGAGAGTGCGGAGCGTGGCTCCGGCTGAAGGTACTCCGAGACAAAGTCCTCGGAGGTGAGGCACTTCGAAGGTACTCCGAATGGAGTGACTTCGGAGTTGGTGGACCAAGTCCTCTGCGGAGGCAAGGGTTTGAAGTGTGCTCCGGAGGGAGACACTCGAAGGTGGCCCGACGAAGGTCTCAGAAGTCGAGGCGCATCGAAGGCATGGTCCGGGTGAGGCTCGTCGAGGAGTGTGCTCGGAGTGAGGCACTGCGACGGAGTGCTCATGGAATGCTTCATGCGGAGGCCTTGGACGAAGGAGGGACTTCGAAGGGTGGTACTCCGAAGGTGGGGCTTCGGAGTGAGGATGACTTGTGGTGCTTCGGCCATGCATGGCTTCGGTACACGGACGGACGGTGTTCGAGCTCGGAGTAGCTGCGAAGCCGTGGTGATCCACTCCGGAGGTGGTGGTGCGAAGGCCCAAGGGCTTTGACGGCTTCGGCTTAAAACCGTCACTGTATCGAAGGACTTCTTCGGCGGAGCGAAGGCCAACAGGCTGCAGGCTTCTCGCCGAAGCTACCGCACCCTCCGGTGCGAAGGGAGGTTCCAGAAGTCAACACTGTAAAGGCTGACACTGTCTGTTCTAAAAAAGGCTGACACTGTCCCCTCTGCAGCTGACAGAGAAGCCTCCAGAATAAAGGTGGACTACCTTTTGTACCCCTTAGTACTGTAGAGACAAATCAGTTGTAAACCCTAGGGGTATTGTAGTCACTTCCTTAGGATGAAGCCGTGGGCTATAAATATGGGGGCTCGGTAGGTAACATTTAACACTTTGAGCATTTACTGTTGAGCTCCTGTACACAGACCTCGCTGGTTTTCATCCAGAGTTCAATATATTTTGTGTTCCTTGTTCAAGCGGCGAAGCCCTGCTTCTTTGTGCTTTTGCTTGAGCTCGCGTTGCATACCTCGCTAGTTTTTAGTTCACCGGAGCCTGTCTTGGCGAAGGGTGTTTTTCTCGCGAAGTGTGTTTTACAGTGTGCTGTCGCTCTGTGTAACACGAGGCTAGACCTCGCTGCTTACTAGCGAAGCCCTGTTCGTTTCCCATAGTGCTTCTTGTGTCGAAGCCCTTAGCGTAGTCCCTTGTGTGTGCGTGTTGACCTTCGCGTACGAAGCCCAGCACCAGTTGCTGTCGCCAAGTACTTGGTTGAAGTCCTCAGAGGGTTGTCCACTCCTGCGAAGGGTGAAGTGCGAAGCCTGCTCGAAGCACCTCGTGTGCGGAGCCTGCACTGACTTAGCAGAGTAGATTTTCGGGGGTTGTAAGTGGAGCGAAGTCTTCTTGGCTTCGAACTTTTGCTCCTCCGAAGCCTGTGTTCGAAGGTGTCGAAGTACCTCCGAACCAGACCTTCGAAGGTAGTGTTCGAAGCCTGTTCCGCAGAAGACAGAACAGAACCGAAGGCTAAGTTTTTAGCCAGATATTTTTAAAAGCTCCCATTCACCCCCCCTCTGGTCGCCGTTTCCGGTCCAACAATTGGTATCAGAGCAGGTTAAGATCACCAGTTGACCTTAACCGGTTTTGTGATCTTTTGGCGACATGGATAGAGGCAGTAAAATTCCTCTGTTCGATGGGACAGATTTTGCTTACTGGAAGGTGCGCATGGAGGCTTACTTGTTAAGCCAAGGAAATGCAATTTGGGAGATTGTGGACTCACAATACTCCATCCCTGATACCCGCACCACTCAAACTGAAAAAGATCAGTATATTGCCAACTCGAAGGCAAGGAACATACTTTTCATTGGTCTGAGTCGGAGTGAGTTTGATAGGGTGAAGCACCTTAGGACTGCTAGGGAGATTTGGACAACTCTCACTGTCTTTCATGAGGGCTCTGCTCAGATTAAGGCCAGGCGCCAAAGCACCTACAATCAACAGTATCAGCTGTTTGTGCAGGCACCTGGTGAATCTGTAGATGCCATGTTTTCTCGCTTTGACGCGATAGTGAGTAACTTGCGATCCAACGGGACGCTTGCTTACAGTGATCACGATAGGGCTATCAAGCTTCTCTATGCTCTTGACCGTAGCATATGGGAAGTAAAGATATCAAGCATTGAGGAGTCCACAGGCTATGACACATTGACCTGTGACGAACTCTTTAGCAAGCTGAAGTCCACAGAGATTGCCAAGGCATCTCTTGCTGTGCACAGAAGCTCTTTGCCACAGCCTTTGGCATTAGTTTCTAGCACTAGCCGTGGCACCACTGCAGAACCGAGCACTTCAGGCACTTGTGTTCTTGCAGATGGTTTTGCTTTGTCCTCCCTGGTCTCCGTCACAAAGGAACAGGTGGACACTCTAGCTGATGATGAGCTTGCTCTCATTGCCCGGAGGTTCACCCGCTTTCATCATGAGAGACGGGATCAGAGGAGAAGTGGTTTTAGTGGCTGCTATGAATGTGGCGACACCTCTCACATTAAGGCCAATTGCCCCAAGGTCAAGAAGAGAGATGAGAGTGAGGGCCCCAAATTCCACAAAAAGGAGAGGAAGCCCTTTGTGAAGGGCAAGCGCGGCAAGATGGCTAAGAAAGTAGCCAAGGCCGCTTCCAGAGCTTTTGTTGCTGCTCTCAGCGACATCGACACATCCTCAACTGAGGAGTCGAGCTCTGAGGAGGAGGAGTCCCCAAGGAAGGAGGACAAGAAGGACAAGAAGGGACGTGACTTCACCGGCCTTTGCTTCATGGCCGACAGCGATCACAGCGGCGATGAGCTTGACTCATCTGAGGTAAACCTATCATCTGACCAGCTTCTAATTAAATTAGATGAGCTAAATGAAGTAGTGCTTGGTCAGGATAGATTACTTGTGCAAGCCGCTAGAGAAAGAAAAGACCTTAGACTTAGGCTAGAAAATGTATCTACTGAATATGCCATGCTTAAGTCTAAATTTGATGATGCCGAATGTGAATCATGTTCTGTTGTCATGAGTGAGCTTGCTCAGTTGCGTTCTGTTCATGCTCAAACTCTTTCTGAGCTTGAGACTGCACAGAAGCAGCTTTTGGAGGTGGATTCTAGACCTCATGAAATTATTGATTGCATGAACTGCTCTTTATTGCGCGATAGCATTAATTTACGTGATAAGCATGTTCATGATCTGGAGGCTAGATTGGAGAGGGCCGGTAGTTCTGAGGATGTGCAGCCTGTGTGTGACACATGCATTACCCTTAAGGACCAGCTAGGCACTGTTAGAGAGCGAGCTGAAAACCTCATGTCCGAAAATGAATACCTTCTTTCTGTGGTGAATAAATGCACTGAAGGGAAGGGTAGGATGGATTTGCTCTTGGCCAAGACCAAGTTGTGTGCTGACAGAGCCGGGGTAGCTCTAGGTTTGGGTTTTGAGAGGATAGCTTTAGACAGTAAGACCAAAACTGTTTTTACCTCTCCTACCACCCTAGAGAAAGAGAGAGCTCTGTTGGACACCCCATCAGCCAAAAAGCCTACCCATCCACCAAAGAAAACCACTCCTCCTACCAAGAAAAATCCTCCCAAGAACACCACTCAAAAGAAACCTAAGGAGCCTGTGAGAATTGCTCCTGTGACCCATGAAAGTGCCCCCAGGAGAGTGTTTCATTGTTCTTATTGCCAGCGGGCGGGTCATTTGATTGGTTTCTGTTTCCGTCGCATCAAGGATGAGCGACGTGCACAGGCGATGAGCTATCAGGACATGCATTACCCATCTTTAGGTATGCATGAGTCTGAGTATTACTCTCGTCCTGTTTTCGAGGCTCCTCGTGCTTCTCGGAGAGGTTTTGCTCCTCGAGGTGTTCACCATGTTCCATATGGTGGTAGACCTCGGGCGAGTAGCTTTGTACCTCGTCAGAGTAGGAGATCTCGTCATGCTTTGCGTTCTTTGCATGTAGGTAGACCTCGCACTTTGCATCATGCTGATTTTCATGTGCGTAGACCGTCTATCTCTACTGTGCCTACTACTCGTGTCACTCAGTGCTGGATGCCTCGTCATTATTTTACTCACCCCAGCACTGAGCGATCGAGACGTTTTCATCATGTGTAGGCGACAGGTCGAGGCTTGGAGGGCACGTGGATCATGGACTCCGGTTGTTCGCGCCACATGACCGGAGATGCAAACTGGTTCTCCAGCCTCACCACAACCAAGCAAAGGGAACATATCACCTTCGGAAACAATCGAAGGAGTAGAGTGAAAGGTAAAGGTGTGGTAAGAATTAACGCGAACTTCACTCTCAAAGATGCTGCTTTGGTTGAAAACCTGGGATACAATTTGCTGTCTGTATCTCAGTTGCTTGATGAGGGCTTCGAAGTGCGATTTCATCGCGATACTTCGCAAGTGCTCAATTCTGATGGCGTTGTGGTGTGTAAGATCTTTAGAGTTGGGAGAGTTTTTGGAGCTGATTTTTCAGAGTCGTCTGGTTCTTCTCATTGTCTTGTTGCACATTCGACTTCTGAGCTTTGGAAGTGGCATAGGAGACTAGGGCATATGAGCTTTGAGTTGCTCGCTCGTTGAGCGCCCTAGGTCTGATCCGAGGATTGCCCAAGCTCAAGTTTGAGAAGAATTTAGTTTGCACTCCTTGTCGACATGGAAAAATGATTGCCGCTTCGCATTCGCCAGTCACCATTGTGATGACTGAACAGCCCGGAGAACTTCTCCATATGGACACTGTAGGTCCCTCTCGGGTTAGTTCTTTAGGCGGCAAGTGGTATGTTCTAGTAATTGTCGACGATTTCTCTCGCTACTCTTGGGTCTTCTTTCTTGCCAGCAAGGATGAAGTGTTTTCACACTTTCGGAGCTTGGCTTTGAGACTTTTTACTGAACTCCCTGGTGCATTAAAATTCATTCGAAGTGATAATGGCACTGAGTTCAAAAATAGTCTCTTTGTTGATTTTTGCATGGAGCATGGCATAGAACATCAATTCTCTGCTCCGCGGGTTCCTCAACAGAACGGTGTTGTTGAGAGAAAGAACCGCACTTTGGTTGAGATGGCTAGGACGATGCTCGATGAGCATAGGACTCCTAGAAAATTCTGGGCTGAGGCCATGAACACTGCTTGTTACATCTCAAACCGAATCTTCTTGCGCTCAATTTTAAATTTGACATCTTATGAGCTGCGTTTTGGGAGACAGCCCAAGGTTACTCATCTTCGAGTTTTTGGCTGTCGCTGCTTTATCCTAAAACGTGGTAACTTGGATAAATTTGAGTCGCGATCTTTTGACGGGATCTTTTTGGGTTATACTACTCATGGTCATTCTTACCGTGTTTATAACTTGGAAACTAACACTGTCATCGAGTCATGTGATGTGACTTTTGATGAATCAACCCCCTCTGTTAGTTCTGCTTTTGAACAGGCAAATGAACACGACATGGAACAGACCTTATTCGAAGACGAAGATCCCGGAGAATTCGAGGATGATCCTCCACTACCCTCGACATCAACCCCCGAAGCTGACCCCGCTTCTACTAGTTCGGCACGAGGTCCCGAAGCGACTACCTCAACATCGGTCATCTTGGACCACTCCAATGCACAAGTTGAGGGGGAGACTGCATCCCGCCGCGAGGCTCCACATCATGTTCAAAGGATGCACCCTCCCGAGCAGATCATTGGTGAGCTTGATCAAAGGGTAACACGTTCTCATGCCCATTTCACTAATGCTGCTTTTGTTGCTTCTTTCGAGCCCTTAGATGTTAGTCATGCACTTTCTGATTCTAGTTGGATCAATGCCATGCATGAGGAACTTGAAAATTTTGAGAGAAACCAAGTCTGGACTTTAGTTGATCCTCCACCAAATGTTCATTTCATTGGAACAAAATGGATTTTCAAAAATAACAAGGGGAGGATGGAACAATTGTTAGAAATAAGGCTAGACTTGTAGCTCAGGGTTTTTCTCAACTAGAAGGGATTGATTTTACTGAAACTTTGCACCTGTTGCTCGCCTTGAGGCCATTAGGATTTTGCTTGCCTTTGCGACATCCCGGGGATTCAAACTCTATCAAATGGATGTCAAAAGTGCTTTTCTTAATGGCTTCATAGGTGAAGATGTTTATGTAAAACAACCCCCTGGTTCAGCACTCCAGAACCAAACACATTGATGTACGGTATCATTTTCTCAGAGATCACAATGAGAAGGGTGATATTGAACTTCAATATGTTGATACCCAACACCAGCTTGCCGACATTTTTACAAAACCCCTCGATGCTTCTCGATTTGCTTACTTGCGTGGGGAACTTGATATTTGTCATCCCTACGGCATTTTGTGAGGGGGAGCTGATTTTAATTGTCTTGCATATGCTCATTATGTGTGGAATTGCACTTACATCTTTTGCTATTATATGCCTGCTTTTAATTCAAAGAAATCATGACAGCTCAGCTCTATGAAATATGTCTGGAACATTGATTGTGCATGATGTTTTATTTTCTAAAAATCGAAACTTGCTCACCGCATAATCTTGTATCTAGCTTGTTTAGGCTGGACTGCTTTTAGCTATCTTTTATCTACTTGACAGCAAGACACTGTTCTTTGGATGCTAAAATTTGCAACTTGAAAAATTGTGTTCTTTATTCATGGATATTCATCAAAATATTTCATTTATCTGAATCAAAATCAAAAATCCATGATTTGTCTGGTTTAAATGAAAAGATCCAGGAGGGTTTGTTTGTCGCACTACTCTATTCTAGACTGCTTACCATTGCACCTTGGTCTGAACTGGGATAGTTTAGTGTATGCCAAAATCACCGCCTTAAGCTTCAGATGGCTTTCTTGCCTAGGCTTGGCCTGATTGGTCAGTATAAGGTGGACAAACAAATAACCCCTGCATTACGAAAAAGAACAACAACTTATTTGATCATCAAAGTTGCTTTCTCAGCTTCTTTGAACAAGACTTGCCTATCTCATGTAGAAATTGTTAGCTTTGCGCAGTCCTTGCCTTCTCATGTCTAACTACTGTGATTAAGTGGTGATGCTTTTACTTCAAAATGACAAAATCACATGCCATCATCTTGTTTCACAGATTGTTAAATTGAGCTGAGCACATGATCATTTGTGTTAATTTGGCATATTTTTGCATTATATGTCTTTGCAATTCTATTCATTTCAAAGCTTTGCATCTTTTGAATACTCCTTGATGCTTGCATTGCCAAAGGGGGAGAGGTTTGCTATGTTCTCTGCCGCAAGAAGGCATCATGTTTAAAAGGGGGAGAGATTTTTGACATAAAGGGGGAGAAAAATTTGCTTAACTCAAGGGAAGTTCTTATCAAGGGGAGATTTGCCAAAAGGGTTTTTACTCTTTTACAAAGGGGGAGAAAAAATTCTTTTATCAAGTGACATGCTTTGGCTCTTTTCTGAGTTTTTATGGTCACTTGTGTGCTGAAAATTTTTACATTTTCTTGAACTTCAATTTGGTTGTCAATGCACTCATCAAGGGGAGATTGAGAAACTAAGGGTTGGTTTCGGTGTTTTGTGATGAGTGATTGACAGACTTTTACCCTCTGTTCGAAGGGTACCTCCGGAGGGGCTTCGGAGGTGGTACCTCCGAAGGGTGTTCGGAGGTGTGTCACCGAGTGTGTTCGGTGTTTGCTTGCTGCAGCTGTGCAGCGGAGTGTACCTGTCGGAGGGGTCCGACAGTACGCGATGACTGGGTTCGTACCGAGGGCTTCGGTACTTTGGGCGGTACACCGGAGTGTGTGCCGGAGGTTGCTAACCCGGAGAGGTCTCCGGAGTACTGGATACACTTGTTTGCTTGTCTGTGGTGCGCAGGGACTTCGGAGGCGACGGACAGGGTTCGAGCCAGGTGAACCTGGTCAAGCGGGTGGCTTGATGCCAGGGGAGCGGGGAGCTCCGTCACGGTGGCTGCGAAGGTGGTCTGGGTCGGTCCTCGGGTCGAGGCGTGCCAGGTGAAGGCAGAGAGTGCGGAGCGTGGCTCCGGCTGAGGTACTCCGAGACAAAGTCCTCGGAGGTGAGGCACTTCGAAGGTACTCCGAATGGAGTGACTTCGGAGTTGGTGGACCAAGTCCTCTGCGGAGGCAAGGGTTTGAAGTGTGCTCCGGAGGGAGACACTCGAAGGTGTCCCGACGAAGGTCTCAGAAGTCGAGGCGCATCGAAGGCATGGTCCGGGTGAGGCTCGTCGAGGAGTGTGCTCGGAGTGAGGCACTGCGACGGAGTGCTCATGGAATGCTTCATGCAGAGGCCTTGGACGAAGGAGGGACTTCGAAGGGTGGTACTCCGAAGGTGGGGCTTCGGAGTGAGGATGACTTGTGGTGCTTCGGCCATGCATGCTTCGGTACACGGACGACGGTGTTCGAGCTCGGAGTAGCTGCAAAGCCGTGGTGATCCACTCCGGAGGTGGTGGTGCGAAGGCCCAAGGGCTTGACGGCTTCGGCTTAAAAACCGTCACTGTATCGAAGGACTTCTTCGGCGGAGCGAAGGCCAACAGGCTGCAGGCTTCTCGCCGAAGCTACCGCACCCTCCGGTGCGAAGGGAGGTTCCAGAAGTCAACACTGTAAAGGCTGACACTGTCTGTTCTGAAAAAGGCTGACACTGTCCCCTCTGCAGCTGACAGAGAAGCCTCCAGAATAAAGGTGGACTACCTTTTGTACCCCTTAGTACTGTAGAGACAAATCAGTTGTAAACCCTAGGGGTATTGTAGTCACTTCCTTAGGATGAAGCCGTGGGCTATAATATGGGGGCTCGGTAGGTAACATTTAACACTTTGAGCATTTACTGTTGAGCTCCTGTACACAGACCTCGCTGGTTTCATCCAGAGTTCAATATATTTTGTGTTCCTTGTTCAAGCGGCGAAGCCCTGCTTCTTTGTGCTTTTGCTTGAGCTCGCGTTGCATACCTCGCTAGTTTTAGTTCACCGGAGCCTGTCTTGGCGAAGGGTGTTTTTCTCGCGAAGTGTGTTTTACAGTGTGCTGTCGCTCTGTGTAACACGAGGCTAGACCTCGCTGCTTACTAGCGAAGCCCTGTTCGTTTCCCGTAGTGCTTCTTGTG
>JAAALK010000285.1:51193001-51235496 GCA_019279435.1 Zizania palustris | reverse complement strand
TTGATCAAGACTATTATTTTCAGAATTTACATGCTGTTTCAATCTGAACATATGTAAACTCTATGCACAAGTATACTCCTTGATCATTGTATTTTCCAATTACGTGAAAACTTATTTGATCAGGACATGGCAAATCAGGTCTAGTGAGTAATTTCTCATTTAAAGTACTAAGTTCACAAAGATCGTCAAGTTCAATATACCACAAGTATTAAAGAAGATAACAATTTCCGTTCTTCCTTTTCACTAGCAATGTCAACAACATGTATCAAATCACTTAAAGGTTCGGCAACAAAGTCAACCTGTTCATTAACTAGTTGTGGCATGTATATAAGTTGAAGTATTAACACACAACTCTTCTTTATTACAAGGAGTGTCAAGCAAATCATCTGGTAACAAAGCAATTTCAGCAAAAGATTCTACTAACGGTGGCTCTATAATAGAATGAATGGTAGACAATTGTGTTTTATCAGGAGTACACTCCCCTTGATTAATTCAGCACATATATTACCTTGCAAAACCTTTTCCGATGATGTAAGTGCATTTTTATTCTCCTTTTCCTGTTCAAGGTTAGTAGTACTAGCATGCACATAAAATGGTGTTTCCTCTAAATCAATAGCAATCTGAATTTCAGCTTGATATGCAAGTTCAAACAATTGAAAGAGAGAATTATATGTTTCATGAAGAAGTATTTCCTGAATTTCCTTGTTAAGCCCACATAAAAACCTTTGTTCTATAGCTTCTTCACATTCATCTATAGCACAACGTAATAAACAAGCATGCATATCATGATAGTATGAGGCAACACTTCTGTTATCTTGTTTTAAACATTGTAGTTTATTAACAGAATATCGGCATAATATGGAGGAACAAAGCATCTCTCAAATATTTCTTTAAGTCTTTCCAAGATTGAGGTATTTTATCATGTCTACAAAGATGTTTCCAATGATATGCAGCATCTTTAACTAACACTTTAGAGGCTGTCATAACCTTTTTCTCTTTCAGACAAGTTAAACTTTTTAAATTCATTATCTACAGCTAGCTCCCATTGAATATATGCATGAGGATCATAATTTCCTTCAAAATAAGGTATTGTACATTTGAACCTAGCTAGAATTTCATCACATACCTCATATTTATTGTGTTTATCCCTCATGTGTCGATGAAGATGTCGATATTGAGCTTCACTATATCCTAACTCCTTGTGTATCCCTGCCATGATTAGTACTAGACAAGAAACATACAAACGCTCCTATTAACTATAAGATTGTGAAGGCACCAAAAATCACACTCGCTCAATCCTGTATCAAGCTCTTACAACTTCTTACCAATGCAAGCAGGAGGTGTTGTACATCGACTTAACCACAAATAATATGGAGATTAGATGTATCGATGCCTTGGCAAACACTTGGTTGTATAAGCTATAGTCAAATCTGTGGAGCTCTAGGTAGGCTGAAATATGTAGCAAGGAAAACTAGAACCACATTAGCATAAGCAAATTGAGTAATTGTTCAATGTCGGTATTGTGCTGATCCTAGGCTTGAACGTACTAGAGACACAAGCCTAGACACAAACGATACCACCAAACTAACAAGGTAGAACTAGCTTTCCTCCTCTTTTGTCACAAGTTTTCTTTCTTCACTTTTTTTTCTTTTCTCTTTTTTTGGTGCAGCTTTTTTTCTTTTTTTTGAGCACCTTTCTGCCTTTTTCCCTTTTTTTCTCTCCTTTTTTTAAAGAACAGCAAAGGACAATGTGACTCTTAGTACAGGACTCCTGAACCTTGTACGTTCCAAAACAGAAAGCAAACGACCGAATATGAAGATGACTCTAAAAGGAAAAATAAAGATCCTCTTGTAAGCTTTCCAAAAAGTATTAAAACTCTCCAATACGAGTTTGCATGGGCGATATATGATAGTTTTAGTAACACCTGCACAGCTTGCCTGAATTCCACCCGAATTCCAGAATTACAAACTGACTAAACAGACCAAAACACGGTGGTAAAAACATGACAAGAACTCGAAACTCTAAATGAACTAAACGCTAAGACCAACAACTTCACACGACGATGCAACGAAAAACTCAAAAAGCCGATACGAAGCAGAACTAGTAAAAGGCTCAAAGAGGCTTGGATCTCGGGTAATTTTTTGTGTGGCTTTTTTTGGACTATAGGAAAAAAATAAAATAAAAACTCACCAAGCAACGAAAGCTCTGATACCACTTGATGGGGGGGAATTGGATGGCCCGATCTTTTGGTGAGAGGATAAAGATAACTTCGATTGGTAGGAGATGATGTTGATGACCCGACTACAACCGTACGAGACGTTCGTGTTGCGGCTTAGCGATCGATACACTAACTATAAGGGTTGTTGATCTTATCGGTGATCGACCTTGTTCCTTCAAGCAATCGAAGAACGAGCAAAAACAAGATAAAGGAGCAACTAGTATTGCTGGATGTGAAAGACGCACAGGGATAGTTGGGTTCTGAAACGTGAAACCGGCGATCTAACCGATCACGGGTTTACACAGACATGTAGCATTGGCTAAACTTTTATCTAATCAAAACCCGCCTTACACTGAAGTCTCTAGGGTTATTTATAGCCCTAGAGACGTTCCCAATGTTTGGAAAACTTATTACATATGGAAAGGACTAATTATTTCCAAAACATATTGATTAAAAATGGAAATTCCGTTCTTAATTGGTTCGGCCTAAAAAAGGAACACGCATTGATTTAGTGATTGTGATCTCCTCTGATGGAATCTGGATATGTAGCTGGATCCGTTGGAAAGAGTACGTATCAAGCTTTCCAAAAAGTCCAAGATTATCCAAATGGAGTTTCCATTTAAACGTTATGCACATTTGAATTCGGTGTTGTCCCTGCGGTCCGAATCCGAGTCATCTTCTTAATCGTGTAGAACTTATTTCTATTTTCTCTTGGAACAAAAGTAATGTCCCAAACTTGTATATCATGTTTGGATGGCCTTGCCTTGGTCCCCAATCAACTTCCACAATGTTCCATGCCCTTGATTTGCTCACAACGCGTCCCTTAATCCATGTAATAATTTCTGTAATTGAAAACAACAACTTATGGTGCAGCAACCTTTTCTCAAATATGTAAAATGTAAATCGAATATAGAAAGCATGCACCTTTGTTTTTATTATATTTATATCCCAGCCAGTGATGTTCTCATCAAGAAGTACCAGTGGTCCGAGAGTACCTGGACATTTTTCTAGAGGAATTACCAGGGATGCCACCCAAGAGGTACATTGAGTTCAGGATTGAACTTGTTCCCGGAACCTCACCCATCTCCAAGTGACCGTATTGGATGACCGCGAGTGAGTTAGACGAAGTAAAAAGTAATATTGAAGAGCTTGAGCAGAAGGGATATATCCGACCGAGTACCTCGCCTTGGGGTGCACCAGTCATTTTTACCATGAAAAAGGATAAGACAAAGAGAATGTGTGTGGATTATAGAGCTTTGAACGAGGTGACCATTAAGAACAAGTACCCACTATCGCGAATTGACGACCTGTTCGGTCAGCTGAAAGGATCCTCAGTCTTCTCCAGGATCGATCTCCGATCAGGCTACCATCAGCTAAGGATCAGAGAAGAGGACATTCCCAAGACTATATTCACGTCCCGGTATGGATTGTATGAGTATACTATGATGTCATTCGGACTCACGAATGCCCCCACGTTCTTCATGAATATGATGAACAATGTCTTCATGGAGTTCTTGGGCAAGTTCATTGTAGTATGCATCGACGACATCCTCGTCTACTCCAAGAGCAAGGAAGAGCATGAAACCCATCTCCGCCTAACTTTGGGAAAGTTACGCGAGCAACAGTTATATGCTAAGTACAACAAATGCGAGTTCTGGTCATTTGAAGTGAAATTCCTCGGACATGTCATATCTTCCAGAAGAATAGCAGTCGACCCAACCACCGTGGAAGCAGTAATCAATTGGTTGCAGCCAACGAGTGTGTCTGAGATCAGGAGTTTTCTAGGACTAGTCGGATATTATTGTCGGTTTATCAAAAATTTTCCAAGATCGCCAAACCCATGACCAGATTGTTGTAGAAGGAAGTAAAGTTCGAAAGGACACTAGTCTGCTGTAACGCCCCGATTTAATAAAACCGGGAATTTATTGAAATTCCAGAGAAAATCAATAAATACAAGACATTCATCACAAGACTACGTACAATACGCAAATCAATCATGGTTTGCAGACCATATTATTACAAAAGAGTTAAATAAAAGAGAAACTAATAAAATAAATCCTCTAGATGAACGTCTTCTTTCAGTCTCGTGCCTTGACTGGGTCGCTACTCCAGACCGTCACCCTCCTCGTAGTAGACTGCCTCTGGTGGTGTAAGTCAATGGGGGTGAGTACAATCGTACTCAGCAAGCCACCGAATGCAATTATAATGCAATATAATAACAAGAAAGGTAGTGGCTTACTTTTGCGGAAAAGCATATTTGTAAAGCAATTAATGAAATCAAGTTATTAATACAGAAAGGTAAACATGAGTACATGCATCATCTTCTAACTCGAGGGGTACAGTCAGCTCACCCTCTATCATCAATCCTTACATGCCATGAATAACATAAACATTCAAGCAATAGTAAACTAACTGCGAGAAGTCACTCAACCCTCCCTTGACCGTGGGCTCGGCTTTTCGAAAAGATTTAAACTCTGATCAGAGGTGTAATACTGTACCCACAAGGCACTTGTTTCCCGCACACCGCAGTGTGTTAAATGACTCTTGTCATGAGAAGCTCATGCCAAAACCTTCAGCATGGAATGCGCCAATTTGATAACACCATCTTATAGGTTTCATATGGTTTCCCAATCACTTCAGGCCACACCATACCCCCCCTTGAGCCTCATCGGTACAAGTCACCCGTAGGTTGCCCCTTGCCCCCTCCACTATGGTGCTTCAAGTTGGTACGATCCATACCTCCAGTTAGTACGGAAGTGCTTTGCGACAGATCCCGATGACCGGTCCTTATAGTGCCCCGGGTGCGACCAACCAATTCCTGAGATTGCACCCGGAACCCACCATACTTATAACATAGCCAACTCCAACAGAATCCAGAGACGAGAATAACGAGGAAAATCATATAGTAGAATCCAACTATGTACGACTCGTTTCTTTTATCGTATAGCAGTTGTGTCGGTACATTGGACACTAGCTATTATAATATATTAGAGTGACAAGGAGTTTAGGCTCAATAAGCATGGCTTGGGTTTACACACAAGGACGGGGATCTAATAAATATAATTTAGGGCTCGAGACTAGACTAATGCAATATTATCCTATGAGTTATAGCGATAATTTATTAAAACATGGGATCAATTATGATCAAAATGGGGGTTGTGACTTTCCTTGATCTACGAATGGTGAAGGTGGAACCTCGGGGTAAAACTCCGGATCCTCGATGGCGTCGTAGTCTTCTTGATACGAAAAAGAAATAAACACGACATTCAATAAACAATCCAAAATCACCAATATAACATACATGTTTTTGTTGTATTAATTAAGGGGAAAGGGGCCTTAAATTCTATGAAATTACTACCTAATCATTTGAGATTAATTTTTAAAGAGGTTTCTGAATTTTATAAATTGATATAAGTACTTTCCCTAAGGGGTTTTTATTTTCCTTTTTAGAGGTGAAATAAAAAGGTATAAAGCAACTCTATTGTTTTTATTGCATTTAAAATAGTGAAATGAAGTTATTAGGTCTTCTGAAGTTAATATATAAAGTTTTAAAGGTTCTTCTGAATTATTTTAATGAAAAATGAATTTAATCCTAAGGGGGTTTTTACTTTATTATATAATATGAATATTTTGTGTAAAATAAACATACTGTTTTTATGGCACAAATGTGTAGAGTACAAATAGACAAATTTTACAAAATTTGAATGGTCGAATTTGGAGTTAAATTGAGCAAGTTATGAATTTTTGAAGTTTGAACAATTTTTGTGAATTTTTATTAAACAGGAAAACAGGCTTGGGTCCACGGTGAGCCAGGCCCACCATGGACCCGCGCGCTGTGCGCGTGAACCAGTCCAACCTGGACCGTTGGATCTGGATCCAGCGGCCAAGTGCGAGGCGGGGGCCTAAGTCACAGCGGACGGCCCAGATGGGTCCGTACCGCTTTGACCAGACCGACGTCCAGGATTAAACCCCCCGAGGGTTTTAATCTGGACCGTCTAAATACGATCGGAGGGCTCTGAGCCCATCCAGCATGGCATGGGCTGAAGGGGGTAAAATACCCCTCTTCTCCGGCTCCAGCGACACGGCGGCAAGGGTTCTCGTCGGCGGTGAGGGCTAACTGGCCGGGCTAAGGTATAAAATGGGACTAGGATAGCAAGGGGAACATGGGCATAGCAGAGTTGGTGACGAAGGGTGGCTGACGGTGACCGGCGACGAGGAGAGGCAACGAGGCTCACGGGTTGGTGGTGGGGATGGTGATTCGGTGATCGTCCGGCTCAACGGAGGTGAGGTCGGGGTTCTCCAGGCGACGACGGTCCCGAGGCAGTCGACCGCGATGGCGGCGGGGTCTCACGACGCCGACAAGGGGCGACTAGAGGAGTAACGAGGCGGCGGCGCTAAAATGGGAACGGGGGATCGGAAGAGAGTGTCGGGGCGATTTTGTGCGAGGCTCGGGACGCGGCGAGGGCTAGGCTTTTATAGGAGGCCGCCGGAGTCAAGGATAGCAAGCCAATTAGGGTAAACCCGAAGGATTTCCTAACACTCTGGCAAGCTTTCCATGCAGCCAAATCCCGGCGATCCGGGCCCGATTCGGCCAGGAAATACAGGGAAAGGGAGCTCTAGGTTATGGTAAGCATAGCCGCGCGATCAATTCTTGGAAAGGGTGCTGGCGACGGCGGATTTGGTAAGAGGGGATCGCCGGTGATTGCAAAGGGTGGGTTTCCTTCGGGGAAGACGAATCCAACAGGTGGCCCCCACCTGTCGGTGGTGGGCGCGGAGTGGAAAGGCGCCGACACACGGGCCAGGGTGGGCAGCGGCTGAGGCGCGCGCGCAACTGACAAGCGGGGCCGACCGGGCGCGGGCGGGAGAGAGAGGAAGGGGGCGGTGCCAACAAGGTGGCCCCACCTGGTGGTGAGTGCGGCATTGGATTGGGCCGGGCTGAGGTAATTTATGGGTTTCGGCCCAATAAGATTAAAAATGCATTTTCTATTTAATTTAATTCTAGAAATTCATATATTCTTTTAGGACTTGAAGCACTATTGGTAAAATTTTGTAAAAATTCTCAAAAATATTTCTTGTCACATAGATTCCATCATAAATTATTTAGCTTCAAATTTTGAATATTTCTCCCTGTTTTGCTTTAATTGGGTTCTTTTACCCTTTTCTTTAATTAAATAATTCCTTTTTATTTCAGAAAATTTGATTCCCTCATTTTTTATTTTATTTTTAAATTTGGATGTTACAATCCTATCCCCCTTACAAAGAATCTCATCCTTGAGATTCGAAGCGAACCTCGGGGAAATTGAAGGGACGGGTTCTACTGGTGCTCCGGATTAGGAGATGGCGATGCTTCAGAATCAGGTAGAGCGTTCTATGGAACTAAGTGGGTTGGGGTCTTCTGACGTACCTTGGACCTCTTGAGTGGAGATGTGATGAACTTGAGTACGTCCCACTGGCTTGGAACGGAGGATGATGCCAGCTTGGGGTAGGGGCACATACTGGAGAAGTGACCCGCTTGGTGACAGTTGAAGCATATAATTGGGTTACCGTTCCTGTCCCTCTTATATCCGGTAGTTTGCACTGGAGCTCTTCCGGTTGGCGGTGCTTGGGGTGGGATGCCCGACCTTGGCCCTCCAAGGGTGATCCGTGGCTCGACAGGGGTTGAGGCTTGAGGAGGAATCACTGAGCGTGGCTTCTGCACCATTCCTTGCTACTGACGGTAGGCGATCAGTCTTCTCTTTTTCTGGTCCACCTTGTTTTGCTCGGTCTCTTGGATGATAGCTTTATTTACCAACTTTTGGAAGTTGGCAAAGTCTCTAGAGACCAACTGAAGGGAGAGCTCGTCCTTCAGTCCCTGAAGAAACTTGGATTGGCACGTTGCGTTCATACGCACTTCCTCCGGTGCATATCGGGTCAACCGGTTGAATTCGTGCAGGTACTCCATAACAGTCCTGCTCCCTTGATGTAGGTCCCGGAATTCCTGCTACTTCTGGGCTACCCCGCCATCCAGAACGTGGGCGGTCCAGAAAGCGATGGTGAACTCAGCCCATGAAATTTCAAGCTCCTCTGTTATACAAGGAAATGGAAAGGCTGAACCTAGGAATCACTACCAGAGAATACCTCGCCACCCTAGAGGCAAGACCTATCTTAATGGACCAAATCTGCGAAGCCCAGAAGGAAGATCCCGATGTAGTTGAAATCCAAAATAACATGAGGAGAGGAAAAGCCCCAAGTTTCTCCGAAGATGAAGTTGGCACTGTATGGTTCAGAAATCGATTGTGTGTGCCCGATAGACCAGAGCTGAAGGCTCTCATCCTAAAGGAAGCCCATGAGACCTTGTACTCCATCCATCCGGGGAGTACTAAGATGTACCAAGACATAAAGGAGAAATATTGGTGGGTCAGTATGAAAAGAGAAATAGTTGAATATGTAGCAAGATGCGACACTTGTCAGTGAGTCAAGGCAGAACACCAAAGGCCTGTCGGTTTATTGCAGCCCCTCAAGGTCCCTGAATAGAAGTGGAAAGAGGTAGGGATGGACTTCATCACTAGGCTACCCTAGACCCAAGCCGAATATGACTCCATTTGGGTAATCATTGATCGGCTCACAAAGGTAGCCCATTTCATCCCTGTCAAGATGACTTACAGCGGTCCGAAGCTAGCAGAGTTGTACATGGCTCAGATTGTGTGTTTACACGAAGTTCTGAAGAAGATTGTATTTGACCGAGGCAGTCAGTTCACCTCCAAGTTTTGGAAGAATCTTTAGGAAGAGCTCAGCACCCGGCTGAACTTCAGTATGACTTATCATCCACAGACTGATGGGCAAACTGAAAGGGTGAACAAAATATAAGAAGACATGCTCAGAGCATGCGCCATAGATTTTGGCAGAATGTGGGACAAGATCTTGCCTTATGCAGAGTTCTCCTACAACAACAGCTATAAGGTCAGCTTATAGATGTCACCTTTCGAGGCATTGTATGGTCATAAGTGCCGAACACTGCTACTCTGGGATCAGACTGGTGAATCTTAGTTGTTCGGGACATACATTCTGCGAGAAGCCGAAGAGAAGGTTAAAATCATCAGAGACCAGTTAAAGGTAGCACAGTCCCGCCAAAAGAGCTATGCCAATAATCGACGCAGAGACTTGGCATTTGAAGAGGGTGACTATGTTTATCTTCGAGTCACTCCCCTCCGAGGCACTCAAAGGTTCAACATGAGGGGAAAGTTAGCTCCCCGTTATGTTGTTCCCTTTCCGATCATCTGTCGGCAAGTAGAAGTGGCATATCAGTTGGAGTTACCACCCTCCTTTGCTGGAGTGCATGATGTATTTCACGTCTCCCAGTTGAAGAAGTGTCTACGGGTACCCACCGAGCAAGCAGACCTTCAGTAGCTCAACATCCGAGAAGATCTGACTTATATTGAGAAGCCGGTTTAGATCCTAGAAGTCAAGGAAAGGGTAATCAGAAGTCGAGTGGTGCATTTCTGCAAGGTTTAGTGGAGCAACCACCCCGTCGAAGAAGCCACTTGAAAAAAAGAGGAAGAACTAAAAACTCAATACCCCAAGTTATTTGAGAAACACTCCGAATCTCGGGGACGAGATTCTCTGTAAGGGGGATAGGATTGTAACACCCCTAATTTTTAAAAGGTAAAAAAATAATATATTAATAAATATAACTTCTCTGGAAAAGAATTAATTTTGATTTTCAATAAAGCTGAAAATGTCCAAATAAATAAAAATCTAGAGAAATAATCATAATCTTGATCTGAGAAAGTTACATTATGTTCTTGAGGCCAAGTAGATCATAATTTTTAAACTATTTTTAGTAATTATTTTTATTCACAAATGAATTCTAAACAGTAGTGGGCCGCACCCTCCCTTTCTCTCTCCATGGGCCGGCCCAACCCATTCACCTCCGCACCCCCTCACTAACAGATGTAACCCACTTGTCGGCACCCTCTGCCTCGCGCCCGAGCCCCTGGCCCACCTGTCAGCCTCCTCCCCTCTCAGCACATGCGGCCTGGCCCGCCTGTCGGCGCCGACCATTGCCCCTCGTGCCCGCACCCGTCCCTGACCGGTGGACCTGCCTTTTCAGCTTAATTGCCCCCGAGATCCCCGGCCGCCGCCCTAACTCCTGAATCCGCCTTCGCCGGCCTCCTTCGGCTTAATTGTCCTAGCCATTTAACTCCCCTTACTCTAGCGCGTGTTTTCCCCCTCGGATCCCATTGCATTAAGCCTCCTAACGCCTTAATCACCCGCATTAAACACCTCGCCGGAGCATTACTCCCCTCTTGGCTTTCATGGCACACGACCCCCTCCTTCACTGCCCACCACCCTATAAAAGTCCCCCTCTGGCCACCGCGTTTGGTCCTCGCACTCGCGTAAGCCCTCTCACGATTAGAGCTCTGCATTGCGTTTTTGCGCCACTACCTCTGCTCGCTCTCCAGACACCGCTCGCCATCGCTGGAGCCCATCCCCATCACCGTCGACCACATCTCCGCGACCGCCGTCGTCTCCCCGACCTCGGCCACTACTCTGTTCGAGCTCATCACCGCCAGAACCCCATCGCCGACGAGGACCTAAACACTCCTCGCTGCCTCCGCTCATCGCTAGTCACCGCTAGTCCTCCTCCATCTCCTTTTCCGGTACCATCCGCTTCCCCTCCCTATTTTGGTCCCATTTCAGCACTTAGTTTAGGCTTCGGGTCATTGTCGCCACCGCTCGCCACGCCACCGCATCCTGTCGGCGTCGGGGACGAAGCTCTCCGCCTCGCACGTGTCGCGCGTGTGCCAGACATGATTTGCGTCATGTAATCGCGATCGGACGGTCGAGATTAAATAGCTCGCTCGGTTTAACCTAGCCCGTCAGATCTCAGTGAAGCGGTATCTTTTAATCGGGGCCGTCCATATTCACTTAAAAACCCCACGCACGTCGTGCCCGCCAGATCTTGATCCAACGGCCCTAGATCATCTGGTGCACAACACAGTGCTCGAGTTCACCATGAACTCAGTTCACCGTGGACCAGAGACTGTTTATGATTTAAAATAAATTCCAAAATTATTTTAAACCTCAAAAATTCATATCTCCTTCAAATTAACTCCAAATTTGACCATTCAAATTCCAGCAATTTTATATTTTAATTCTATACATGTTTAGCCAATAAAATTTACATGTTTGTACTGTTTAGTTTATTGTTTTTAATTATTTATTCTTCTCATTTTGTGTGCCTAGAAGAATACGACGTCGTCGTGGAGCCCGAATATTTTCCCGAGGTTCCACCTTCATCATTTGTAGAACAAGGCAAGTAACCAACCCATTTTTGAGCATATTGAACCCAGCTTTGTGCCAACTGGATAGTCAACCTTTACACTCTGAAACGCAAAAGAAGGCCATGACAAAGTTAATTGGATTACAGTACAGATTTCAGTACAAAAAAGGGGCTAACAATACTGTAGCAGATTCATTGTCCAGGGTGGGACATTTTTTTCAGCTAAATGCTATTGCTGTGGTTCAACCCCTTTGGCTACAAGAGATCTTGAATTCTTATGCTACTAATTCATTGGCTCAGACCTTATTACAAGAATTGGCTGTGGTGGGCCAGAATTCTCAAGGTTTCAGTTTGAAGGATGGACTCATTAAACATCAGAATAGGATTTGGGTGGGGGCAAATTTGGCATTGCAAACCAAGCTCATTTCTGCTTTTCATGCTTCAGCTTTGGGAGGTCACTCTGGTATTACAGTCACTTATCAGAGAATCCATAAACTCTTTACATGGCCAGGGCTAAAGGTTTCAGTTAAGGAATTTATTCAACAGTGCCTCGTCTGTCAGTAGGCCAAACATGAGAACTGCAAACTTCCAGGATTGTTACAACCGTTACCTGTTCCGGCTGGTGCATGGCAGGACATTTCCATGGATTTTATTGAAAAATTGCCCTTGGTTGAAGGTTTTAACGCTATACTGGTTATTGTGGATCGATTTTCAAAGTTTGCTCATTTCTTGCCGATTAAACATCCTTACACTGCTGCTCAGATTGCTCGACTTTTCTTGGATAGGATTGTGTCTCTCTATGCCCTTCCTAAGTCAATTGTCTCTGATAGGGACAGGATCTTTACTAGCACTTTCTGGCAATATTTGTTTGATAAATTGGCAGTTCCTTTGCATCTATCTATGGCTTATCACCCACAGTCGGATGGGCAGACAGAGCGCGTGAACCAGTGCTTGGAAATGTACCTCCGTTGTGCTACTTCAGTTTCTCCTAGAAAATGGGTGGTTTGGTTACCCTTGGCGCAATTTTGGTACAATACATCTTTTCACTCGGCTCTGCAGTGTACTCCTTTTAAGGTGTTGTTTGGGGTTGATCCCAACTATCATTTTCTACCGGCATTACAATCTGATGGGCTACAGACGGCGCCCCACCTAGATGTGGAGACCTTACTCCGTGATAGACAACTTTTCTCTAAGATGTTACAACATCATTTGCATCGAGCTCAACATCGGATGAAGCAAAATGCTGATGCCAAGCGCTCATTTTGATCTTTTCAAGTGGGTGACTCTGTTTTTCTTAAACTACAACCCTATGCTCAATCCTCGGTGGTAAATCGTCCATATCCCAAGCTTTCTTTCAAGTATTTTGGTCCATTCAAGATTTTGGAGTGTGTGGGATCAGTGGCATATCGCTTGGACCTTCCTCTAGATTGCTTGGATCACCCGGTTTTCCATGTCTCTCAATTGAAGCACTATGTGCCGCCATCAGCTCCAGTTTTCTCTTCTTTACCAACTGAAGTGGTGCTGGATGTTCAGGAGTTGATTCCTACCAAGATTCTAGACAGACGGTTGGTGAAGAAGGGCAATGTCGCTGTCGTCCAAGTTTTGGTGACACGGGGTTCCTTGCCGGTTCCATGCGCTACATGGGAAGATTATTCTACGTTGCAAGTTCGTTTTCCTACGTCTACGATTTGGGCGTAGGCTTCAGCTCAAGGGGGCGGCAATGTCACGCCGTCAGTCGGCGCGCCATGACTGGAAGGCGACGCTGGTGGGAAAAGGGGTGAGAGTGATTCTGAGAAAAGGATGTAATGAAAATGGAAAAACCTGTAATACGTCTTCGTAGGGAGAAAGCGTACTCTTGTAATGTGGAGGCGGATAGCGGAAGGCTATTTGTCAGACGGTGAACAGTGGCGTGGGACTCACGAATGAAATAATAGAATGCCAGCCCCCTCTCTGTTCTTCTCTCTTCTGGTGGGAAATTGATCCGAATTGTTCTGAATTCCGCCGGTGAGGAGCGTGATCGCCGGCGAACTCGTAACAGAGCCTTAGTATGTGAACAATACCGTGTGGTACTGTTCACATGAACAGTACCACGCGTGAACAGTACCACGGGTCCAATGCAAAATGGGTAGATTAGGGAATCAAGGAGTTGTTTCATAATTGTAATAGGAGTCCTAGTAGGATAAGATAATAAAGAGGAGTCCTAGTAGAATAAGATAATAAAGAGTCCTAGTAGGATTAGGGTTTGACCTTTATATACCTATATAAAGGATTGTAATCAGACCTATTGAGATCAGAGAAGTTAATAAAAGAATTCCAGTTTCCCGTCTAATCTATTTCCCAATTCCGTGCTTTCATCCTTCTTCCCCGGTCGGCGCCCTACCCTGCGCCGTTTTCCCCTCTTTCCATCGTGTCGCAGCCAACCCAGCAGTGGTCGAACACGCAGCACGGTTACAGTCTGTGGCCAAGACTTGGCCGTGACAATTTGGTATCAGAGTAACATCGTGCGTCTTTGGATATGTCATCCGACAGCGATGGAGATGCCCTTGCTACCATCACCGCCCAGTTATCAGTTCTGCTGCAGAAGATAGATGCAATAGAGACGAGGCAGCAAGCACAGGAGATCAAGGTTGACCGATTGGAGGGAGAGAGGGCTAATGGAGATGTCTGCAAGGGGATTCTTGGGCGTCCCATCCCCTCAAGTGATAATTCTCAAGATCATGGCCAAGTCCCATGCTACCACAAGTGGGATTTCCTGACCTATGATGGGAAGGAAGACTCTCTCACATGTCTCACATGGCTCAGTCGCTGCGAGCAATTTTTTCGTGGGCAGCGGACCTTAGAAGAAGAGGTGTGGCTCACGGCGTTCCACCTTACAGGGGCAGCACAACAATGGTATACTCGTATCGAGCGTGAGTATGGTACCCCTCCGTAGAGGTGTTTTACGGAGATTGTGGAATTACGCTTCGGACCTCCACTTCATCATAACAAACTTAGTGAGTTGGCAGCTCTACGCAGAACTGGGTTTGTCTCTGATTACCAAGAACGCTTCCTCAGGAGCACTTACGAAGGGTCAATAGATTGAACTATTTACGCAAGATTTACAGGGCATGATGCAGATTGATGTAGAACTTCAGGTGTCCGCTTCATTAGAGATGGCAATGAGCCTTGCCCGTGCGTTTGAGTTGCGCACACAGCTAGAAGAGACAGCTAGAACATATGCCAAACCAAATCAGCAGTGAGCACCTGCCAGTCGGCTAGCCATGCAAAAGCCTTCAATCATCACGACACCACCAGCAGGGGTGGTGCCTACACATGCAGCCCCTGCTACTAGGATGGGTCAGTTGCAGCGCCGCACCCTATCTTCGAAGGAGATGCAAGCACGTCGAGAGGCAGAGTTATGCTATAACTGTGATGAAAAATTTAGCCCAACTCATAGATGCAAGAAGCTATTCTAGTTATGTGCTCCGATCGCTGGCGATGATGAAGTAGAGGATCTAGATGGTTCAGATACCATGGACGACCCTGAGATTTCTCTATATGCAATTGCCGGAGTATAACCGCATGCTTTCGAGACGATGCAATTAGTGATATGTATCAATGGTGCTGACCTTGTCGCTCTTATAGACACGGGCTCTACGCATAATTTTATTTCAGAGACGGTTGCTGCTACCACGGGAATCCATCTCCATCCTTGTGTGGGCACTTGAGTCTGCATGGCCAACGGTGACAACGTCATATGCAGTGGGATTGCCAATAATGTCGAAGTGGTTGTCAGGGGCAACATATTTCCCACCGATTGTGTCGTCATGCCACTAGACACCTGTGAGTTGATTGTCTGGAGTGGCATTGATGAAGCAGGGGCATTGATGAAGCAGTCACGGAGGAACCACACACACAAGCCTACATCGGACTACAACTTCAAGGGGAACTGCCTACCGGCCCATCCTCACTCCCGTCATTAATTCAAAGACGGGTAATTCTTTCGCCAACAAAAGAGTTCCAACATCTTTGTTCATATTTTCAGCTCGAGGACGAGTTGGTTCTCAAGGACAGGAGAGATGTCATGTGGCGCATTGGCCCAGCCCAAGGAGCCTTAGCACTAGACAAGGCCATGTGAACAGTACCGCGTGATACTCTTCACGTGAACAGTACCGCACGTAAACAGTGCCACGGGTCCAATGCAAAATAGGTAGATTAGGGAATCAAGGAGTTGTTTCATAATTGTAATCAGGGAGTCCAGTCCAGGTCAGGGAGTTTAAAATAATAAAGAGTTCTAGTATGATAAGATAATAAAGAGGAGTCCTAGTAGAATAAGATAATAAAGAGTCTCCTAGTAGGATTAGGGGTTTGACCCTATATAAAGGGTTGTAATCAGATCTATTGAGATCAGAGAAGTTAATAGAAGAATTCCAGTTTCCCCTCTAATCTATTTCCCAATCCTGTGCTTTCATCCATCTTCCCCAGTCAGCGCCCTACCCTGCGTCGTTTTCCCCTCTTTTCGTCGTCTTGCAGCCACACCAGCAGTGGTCGCACACACGGCATGGTTACAATCTGCGGCCAAGACCTGGCCATGACACTGACCATGCCTCATCAATTGTGAAATATTTGGCCATTGATTTCACCATCATTTTTTGTCATGTCTGGGTACATTTAACTGACCATCTTCTTGACACTGACCCTTTTTACTGACAATGTACATTATCATTTTCTTTTACTATTTTCTGCAGTGTATAGTTGAGGAAATTCAAGGCCCAACCCAAGCCCGTGCTAGGAAAGGGCGATTTATTTCTGGGTAATTGCACGATAATTTACTGTAGAAGTTGCAATAAGAACTTTATTATGTACTAGTGGAGTGTGGGTGATATTTGAGAAGCTCTACTTTATGATGTTCATTTATTATTATGTGCGCTTCTATTTCAATCTTTTGCGTAGTTTCACAATAAAATATATTTTACTTCTTTCGTCACAATTACGGTGTTCACTGAGATGCTGCATCACAGCTTCTCTGAGATTTTATGGTTAGGCTCAATAGTATTCATGCTCCTCAAGCCTGTTTCTTCCTGCTACATTGCTGCAGTTTCATCTAAATTTTAATATTATGAGCTGACACTACCTTTTACATTTAAAGGTTCGATAATTATTTCTGTTCATGATCTTATACTTCTCTTTCTATTACAGCCATGCACATCCTGGTAGTCCTTATGTATTTGGTCTTGCTGAGGTAGACCATGATGTTGAGTTTCCTGATCCAATGCCTGTAGTTGGTGCGTCTTCCAGATTTATACTCCATAACTTGAGCTAAATATATCTTATATTTTCGTTACTGTTGTAACTATGCTGCTCATCAGCTAGTCATGTGTTTGCTCCATAAAATTTCATTTCAACTTTGTAGGCATTATTTGATTGTTGAGAGTGTGCTAGTAAATGAAATTGAGCATGAAATGTAATCGGTGAATGTTATGGTGTATTGGCTGATATGGAATGTTATTTTCTTTTATTAAATAATACTTTAATGA
The DNA here is from genome assembly GCA_019279435.1 of Zizania palustris. NCBI lineage: Eukaryota > Viridiplantae > Streptophyta > Magnoliopsida > Poales > Poaceae > Zizania > Zizania palustris. The sequence goes on along the minus strand of JAAALK010000285.1, from coordinate 51,218,500 downwards.
ATGTCTATGTTTTCATTAAAAATGTCATAATTGTTAGAGAAAACATTCGCATTGGCAGGGATGACACTCAGAGTAGGGGTAATTTTCTTCTCATTCAACTCACTCGAATACCATGCCATGCAACCTAAGATGCCTCTAAGATGCTAAAGCAAAGATGCTAGTCTAAGATGCTAAAGCAAAGATGCTAGTCTAAGATGCTAAAGCAAAGATGTTTAGTCTAGTCTAAGATGCTTAAGAAAAAAAATGCTAGTCTAAGATGTAAATCAAAAGATGCTAAAGGTGCTTAAGATTACAAACTTGTCCATACATGGACATCACACATGTCATGCCAAACAACATGTTATGCCAAAACACACATAGACTTATCCTCTCAATCTCCCCTTAAGTCTTGTGTGACGCCTTCTGGGAAATCTGAACCATCCCAATCCTGGCGCGAAGCTCCTGGAACTTGATTCGCCCAAGCGACTTGGTGAGGAAGTCGGCGAGCTGGTCTTGGTTGTTGATGTAGCTAGCCTTCACACTCCTCTCATCCAAACAACTCCGGATGAAGTGGTACTTCACCTGGATGTGCTTGTTGCGCTCGTGGAAGACAGGGTTCTTTGCCAAAGCCAAAGAAGACTTGCTGTCCACCCTGAGCTCCACCGCTTCGGCATCTCTGCCAAGAAGATCGCCAAGCAGCCGAGCCAGCCAGAGAGCTTGAGTTGATGCAGAAGTGGCTGCGATGTACTCTGCCTCGCAACTAGACATGGCCACCACCTGCTGCTTGACCGACTGCCAGCTGATTAGACACTTACCAAGGAAGAACAGCGTCCCGCTGGTGCTCTTGCTTGTGTCGATGTCACCGGCGTGGTCGCTGTCCCTGTACCCGATGAAATGCGCCGCATCGAGGCACCTCGGGTAGTACAAGCCATAGTCAAAGGTCCCCGCGACATAGCGTAGGATCCTCTTCACGGCCTGCTGATGCTCCGTCGTCGGTCGCTGCATGAATCGACTGCCGTAGCCAACTGCGAACGCTAAGTCCGGTCGCGTGTGGACAAGGTAGCGAAGGCTGCCCACAATGCGCTGGTACTGCATCGCGTCCACCTCCTTCGCCATGCTGTCACGACTCAGCTTCAGCCTTTCCTCCATGGGAGTGTAGGCTGGGTTGTAGTCGGTGAGTCCGCCCAGCTCGACGATGCGCTTGGCGTAGGCGGTCTGGCGAAATGAAGTGTCAGAGTTGTCCTGGTGCACCTCGATCCCCAAGTAGAAGGAGAGGAGCCCTAGGTCGCTCATCTGGAAGGTGGCCTTCATCTTCGTCTTGAACGCCTCTACCTCCACCTCCTTGGTGCCGGTGATCACCAAGTCATCAACGTAGACGCCTACCAACAGGGCATTGTCTCCCTTGCCCCGCCGGTAGACTGCAGCCTCATGAGCACTTTGATGGAACCCCATCTACCTGAGAGTGGAGTCCAACTTGTTGTTCCAAGCTCGTGGTGCCTGTCGCAAGCCGTAGAGGGCCTTGCGCAGGCGGAGAACCTTGTTCTCCTTGCCGGGGATGACAAATCCCGGCGGCTGTCGAACATAGACCTCCTCCTTCAAGTCGCCATTGAGGAAGGCAGACTTGACATCCATGTGATAGACACGCCAACCCTCCTGGGCTGCCAGCGCGGGGAGGACACGAATGGACTCCATTCGTGCAACAGGAGCGAAGGTGTCGTCGAAGTCGACTCCCTCCTGCTGAACAAAACCGCGTGCCACCAGCCGACCCTTGTGCTTGACCACCACCCCGGCCTCATCTTTCTTCAGCTTTAACACCCACTTAAGGGTGATGGCACAGTGGCCGGCTGGAAGATCAGCCAGCTCCCATGTCTGGTTCCGCTCGACGGCATCCATCTCCTACTGCATCGCGGCGCGCCAGGCCGTATCTCCTTCTGCCTCAGCGAAGGAACGTGGCTCATCATCGTCGTGCGCCAAGTGCAGCTCCGCATCGAAGTCATGTTGCGCCATCCCAGGAACGGGCCTGCTCACCAAGGATGTTATCCATGTTGCGGTAACGTAGAGGCTCGCCGTCATGGCAAGCATCGACACGGTCCCCGTTGTTTGATAATGGAGTAGTGAACTCCACTGTGCGCTGCTCATCATGAACTGAAGTTGCGGATGCCGATCCCGGAGATGTGGGCGCCGGTGTAGGAGAGCGAGGTGTGGCCGGTGCAGTAGGTGGTGGAGTACTTGCCGGAGCTGATGATGTGCTAGGTGCTGGGGCAAGCGAGCTCGGTGAAGGTGAGCTACTAGCTCCCCCTGCTTCATCGAAGTAGACGAACTCGACGACGAAATCGCTGATCGTCGAAGTCGAGCCATCATCCGCCATCTTGCCCCACGTCCAGCCTCGCCCTTCATCGAACACAACGTCATGCTTGATGTGGACGCGCTGTGTCAGAGGGTCGAGGATGCGGTAGGCCTTGGAGCCCTCCGCATAGCCGATGAAGACCCCTTGCGTACTGCGATCGTCAAGCTTGCCGACGTGGCTGAGCTCCTTGACGAATGCCAGGCAACCAAAAACGTGGAGGTGAAGATGACAAAGCCGACGCCCCTTATCTCCACGGCAGAGGCGTTCCGAAACTTGACGGAGCCTCGCACGCTTGAGTCCAGGTCGGAGAAGTGGTCCCACCACCCGGTCATGTGGTGGGTGGCGCCGGTGTCGAGGAACCACCCGTCAATCTTGTCATCATTGGACCCATTGCCGAGGAAGACGTGCGCGCACGGTTCGTCGACGTGGAGAAGAGCGGCAGCTGTCGCCAGGGGAGGGGAGTGCAGCTCAATGTTCCCATGTATAAGGAATAGAGCTGGCTCCTCTTGCGCTTGCACAACATGTGCCTTACCGCCGCGCTTCACCTGCTGGTAATCCCTAGCCCAATGGCCGATCTTGCCACAGTTGTGACAAGTGTCATCACGGGTGGCCTTGTGGCCACCGTTGGCGCCGCCAGTAGCGCCTCCACGCGCTTGGGGGACCTTGCGCCCCTGAGTGGCTGGCGCTTGTGGCCATTCGATGAACTTGATGCCTCCCCCTTCTTCTGCTCTCGCTGGCAAGCGAGCCACTGCTCCTCGGTGAAGAGAAGCTTGCCACCAGTGGTGGCCGACTCTGAAGATAGATGGGGCTCGTCGATGTCGACGACCTTGAGGCGACCTATCGCTTCTTCGATGGACATCCGGGAGAGGTCCATCAAGGACTCGATCGAGTGAGCGATCTGCTTGTATCTCCCGGGAATGCAGCGAAAGAGCTTCTCAACAGCTCTTTCCTCGTTGATGAGGTCTTCGCCATGCTGCACCAACTTCTGTAGTAGAGAGTTGAGACGGAGAGCAAAATCATCAACATCCTCACCTGGTTTGAAAGCCAGGTTCTCCCACTCCTTGCGTAGTGCCTACAGCGTAGCCTTGCGGGCACGATCGCTGCCGATACGCACTGCAGCGATAGTATCCCAAGCCTCCTTGGCAGTCCGCTTGCTAGCAATCAAAGAATGCATTTCCGGTGGAATTGCAGCAACGAGGGCCTCCAGCGCCCGTCGATCATCATCGTAGTCGACGTCATCGTATGTGACCGCCTCCCACATGTGCCGCACTTGGAGCTTCACCCTCATAATCATGGACCACTCGGTGTAGTTGGTCTTGGTGAGGGTGGGCCATCCACTACTAGCACCAGCGTCCTTGACGATGTCTGGAAGCTACGATGACCATGGCGTCGGTCCGAGGAAGGAGAGCCACGCCGCCTGTGAGGGTCGCGTTCACCAGGAGCACGACCATCGCGTGCGCATCCTCCCGGAGTGTTGTCGACGCGCCTGGGCCCGTTTGGGCTGCCGTCGTGAGCACGGGGCTGCGCTGCTGCCCACTGCGCCACCCACTCATTCTTCGCCCTCCTTGGTAACTCGACCTCCAAGTCGAGGCTACCTCCCTCGGAGGCAGTGCCACTGTTGCTACCGTGGCGCAAAGCTTCGAGCTCTACCGCCGCAACACGTGCTGCAGCCACAACTGCCGCCGCTTCCTCTTTCGCTCTCGCTACTGCCAGTTCTGCCGCCACCAACCTCACCTTCCGAGCCGCCGCTGCCACAGCCTCTGCTGCCACCCGGTCGCGCTCCTCCGCCGTGACGACTTCGGCCTCCTGCCGACGTCGTGCGCTTGAGGTGACCGAGCGAAGACAGTCTCCTGCGGACATTGCACAGTGGTGGAGTGGAAGGGTCGTGGGGGTTGTTGCTGCACTAGGAGTAAGTTGCTACTATCGAGCTGCTGCTCGGAGTGTGGGTGGTGCTCGCCGAGTCGTTGGGTTCCGGTGGACCGGTAAGGGAGGAAGATGAACAAGGAGACGGGCGTCTCCGTTGGAGAGAGTCGCGGAGGGGATTGGAAAGGTCACAGGACCATACAACTCTGATACCAATTGTTAGAGAGAACACTCGCATTGGTAGGGATGACACTCAGAGTTGAGGCAATTTTCTTCTCATTCAACTCACTCAAATGCCATGCCATCCCAAATAGTTGGGGATACATATTTATAGGCTAACCATGTAGCCCAAGATGCTAGATGCTAGTCTAAGATGCTAAAGCAAAGATGCTAGTCTAAGATGCTAAAGCAAAGATGCTTAGTCTAGTTTAAGATGCTAAAGCAAAGATGCTAGTCTAAGATGCTAAAGCAAAGATGCTTAGTCTAGTTTAAGATGCTAAAGCAAAGATGCTAGTCTAAGATGCTAAAGCAAAAGATGCTAAAGGTGCTAAGACTACAAATTTGTCCACACATGGACATCACACATGTTATGCCAAAACACACATACACACACATAGACTTATCCTCTCAAAGGCTTGGTGAAAACGCCGCACCCCTTCGTCCAGCATGCGCGTGAGGGGTAGGTTAAGATCCCAACTGATGCCCAGGTACTCCTAGCAGGCATGACTGAAAGCACAAGCGAAAAACAGGTGTGCCATGGACTCCACGGGAGGGGAACGGCACAACATGCAGTGACTATCAGCATCAGGGGCCAACAGTCATCTTCGGATCAACAAGTCTCTGGTGTTTAACCGGTCAAGCACGAGAAGCCAGAAGAAGAATTTGATCTTTGGTGAGGTCTTTGCGCGCCACAACTTGGTGAAGATGTCCTGGGATGGGATCTGTCCGAAGTGGTGGTTGCAAAAGGCTTGAGGGGTGAATACTGAGGACCCCCATATGAAGTTCTAACAGTCGGCTTGGGACTCCTAGTAGTGCGTTTGCTCAGTTTGGCGAATGAGCTCAATGAGTTCCACCCTTGCCTCTGCCGACGTGGGTTGGTGAAACATGTTACCAAGATCATCCTGTAGCAGGTTCCATTTGACGGAAGCATTCTTTTTCCTAGCAAAAGAGAATAGACGTGGGAAGGCCCTCTCAAGGGGGGATCCTAACCAGCAGTCATGCCAGAAGGAGATTGAGGTACCATCTCCCAGAGAGGGTTTTGCCACCCCTGTACACGTTGGATAGCTGCATGATGTCTTTCCACCATCTCGAGCCTCTCGAAGAAACCAGGTGCGGGGCGGAAGCATTGTCCGAGTAAAGATCCCAGACTAGCCGCACCCAAGGGATGTCCGCCCGGGCATAGAACTTGTGAAGATGCTTTAGTAGGAGGGCATAATTGTGACAGCTGATATTGATGACTCCTAGTCCCCCTTTGTCTTTCGGCAGGCAGACCATGGACCATTTCACTAAGGGTGGCATGCGGTGATCAGACCGAGCCCCATGCCAGATGCAGTTGCGCCGGGCTTGATCAATGGAATTGATTACCTTTCTGGGAATTTTAAAAGTGCTCATGGCGTACGTGGGTGTAGGACCGAAAGTAGCGACCAGAGGGGGGGTGAATGGGCGCCTAAAAATTCTTTTGAATCAATGGCCTGCTCCCAATACCCAACGCACCTCAAAAGACTAAGCAGCAAAGCATGAACAGAATGCCTAAGTCTAAAGGTATCTAGCCTAGAAGCAACTGATGTTAAAAACAGAGAAACACCAATACAGTGCTAATAGACAGATAAACAGTATACACAAGACATGGCAAGTTAAACTTCTCAATGGATGATCTAAGTATAAATAAAGCGAGATGAGAAGTTACTGTTCAAATCTGTCTCCTGTTCGAAACTTGTCGAAGCCTGCTTCGCTGGTCGAGGCCTGCTTCGGAGGTTAGTGGCAAAGACTGCCAAAGGCTGTTGTGAAAATGTCGAAGGTTTGTTGTCTATCCTAGTTCGAGTGCGACTGAGAGCGAAGTAAGCTTCAAAGCTAAGTATGACAGTGTCGAAGCTTGCTTCGAACTGTGTACTTCGAAGGCTAGACTTTGAACAGAAAGCTTTGAACAAGCTCACAGAAAAACAACCTTCGAAAGAGTAGCGAAGCCCGACACACGACAGAGAAACCAAATCGAAGCCTACACTCTACCTTCGGAGCTAGCAAGATCGAAGAAGGATCGCTGAAGTATTAACCTTCGACACACACAGATCAACATCGAAATGAAGTTTGTAAGAGTTGTCACACAAGAAATCGAAGGTGACAAACACACTTCGAACGACAAGCTCCGAACAAACACACTGTGACCCACAAAATAAGATAGCAGCAGAAAGATCTCAGAGGCTACACGTCGAGCGAAGTATATCAGAGAAACAAGCTTCGAAGTCAACCTCGAAGCCTTTCGGAGTATACCTTCGCACAGACGGTCGAAGTATGTCAAGCTGACAGACAACACAAAATGTACATCGAAGCTAGAAACCCAGTACACAAAGTGAAATCGAAGTTCAAGCGAAGCTCTTGAGGATGTCAGATCAAAGCCTGCCTCAAGGAACTGAGGGACTTCGAACAGAGAGAAGGGGCTTCGCCAGAAACAGCCAGAAAAGGGACTTTAGCCCTGTCAACACGATCAAAAAAGTACACAGGAAAAAGCAAGCCTAGAGTACTAGTGTACTATTGCTACACAGAAGTAGTACTACTTGCAAACAGCAAGAACTAGTACTACTCAGTGAAGAACCGAAGCAACAGAGACTCAGTTCTCAGGAATAGAAGTTGCTGCGCATCAATAAAGACCATAAAAACACTGCAAACCGAATGACAAGAGGAGGGAAGAGAATCTCATAGATTCAAGAAAAACAAATGGAATGCAGGAATTAAATCACAGGGAGCAAGAGCCTGGCGGCGCACAAAAGGAGAGAGAACGCACGAGACAAAATGACCCAATAGATTAAAAAGTGAATTCTAGAAGGGGTGACCTAACCCTAGGGATTGGGGCCCTATTTATAGGCTGCCCAATACTAGGAATAATCCACCAGCCCCTTAGGGTTTTTTACAGACGCTGAAATAAAGGAAAAGACTCAACTGCCCTTAGGAATTTTTACAAACACGACTGACTGACTGACTGACAAAGCCTCCACCGACTTTGCACCAGGTACCCGGATTGGGTGGGCCCAATTCCGCAGCTCTCTCAGCCCGGCAATCACTCACCGCCCGTGTACCTGAGTCAATCCTGGTCAACAGCCTAGTGGGTCTTCTGCTGCTCCTAGCCCATGTACCCGAATTGGGCCAGCCCGACTCCGCAGCTCTCTCAGCCCGACAGTCGCTCGCTGCCCGTGTACCTGAGTCACACGCGGCCATGAAACAGCAGATCTCCTCTCTTCTTTTGTCCTCTTTGACTATCGTTGACAATGACTCATCACATCTGGAGCCATGAGGCCCACGCTATTCAGCATGGCTCCTCAATCTCCCCCTTGATGAGTGCATTGTCAACACTTCACTTCTAGCTCTTCAGAACCTGCGAACAATTGTGGAAACACGAAAACAAAACACAAGAAAACAAAGAAGAAGAAAAATAAAGTAAAAGTTTAACCCTAATGACCAAAAGCCGAACAAAAAGCAAGAAGCGGTCATTATGGTTAACCAAAATGTAAAAGCTCAAAATGAGTGCGATCTCAAAACAACAAGGATATCAACAGAGTAAGTACAAAAACTCCCCCTTAAACTATGATCCCAAATTTTCTCCCCCTTGTTGACAAGTGAACTCATCAAGCACTAAAAAAGAGACACATACTCCCCCTGAAATGCAACTCCCCCTCAAAATATGCAATGAATGCAACTGGGGTGCATGTGGAGTGTAGAAAGCATGCTTCTCAGATATGATTGACTGCAATTACAACATCTAACAGATACAGCAAAAGACATACTGTCTAAGATACATGGCATGATCAGTGCAACAGATGATATCTAAAGAAAGTCATTAGCACGTATTTTCAATTTTTGCAAACAAAAGCATCACCACATTTTCCAGTTAACAGGCAAGGTAAAGCATGAGATGTAGAAGCTAACTGATATCTACCAAGATAAGCCTTATCCAAAACAAAGTGCTTCAGCAAACTTGTTACCATTTCATTTTTCAGGCTTTTTCTCTTTCCTTTTTCATTTTTGCCAGGGGTTATTTGCATGTCAAACCTTATGCTGACCGACCAAGTCAAGCCTAGGCCAGAACTGGATCATCAGAAGCTTAAGACATTTGGTTTTGGCATACACAACACTGTCCTAGTTCATACCAAAGTGCTATGGTACGCAGTCCAGAACAACGTAATGCGACAAAGCAAACCCACCTGGATCTTTTCAAGTTGTGCATAAAAAGGCATGGAATTTTCATTTTTCTTGATTTTTCATCATTTTTAACACACATTTCCATGTTTTAAAGCAGAAGGATGTACAAGTTGCATATTTGCTTCTAAGTCAGGAACTAGCTACAAGGCATGTAATCAGATAGCAAGAACATTCAACCTATGCATGCTAGTTACCAGAAGCAATGGTGATCATGTTTTCAAGTTTAAAGCATAAAAGTCATGCATATGACAAATATCAGACATATCAAACGAACTGAAACAAAGCATGATCATTGACAAGTAATCAAAAGCATGTACCAGCTAAGATAAGTAAAACAGTGCAATCATATAACAGAAGCAGGCTCTAAGTGTGATATGTGAATATGCAAGATATGAACACACAAGAAGACTCAAGAAAGAGCAAAGAAGAAAGAAAACTGACGCAAAATATCCTAGAAAGGATACACAACACCCAAATCCCCTCGTAAACGCTCAAAGGTAGACTGATCTAGGGGTTTGGTGAAAATGTCAGCCAACTGATGATGGGTATCAACATGAACAAGGTCAATGACACCTTTCTCATATTGATCCCTCAGAAAGTGAAAGCGCACATCAATATGTTTGGTTTTTGAATGGAGACACGGGTTTTTCCCTACACTAATTGCACTGGTGCTGTCGCAAAATAATGGAACCCTGGTAGGAAAGAACAACCCAAAATCTCGTAGAGTAGAAATCATCCAAACTAACTGTGAGCAGCAGCTAGCAGCAGCTACATACTCAGCCTCAGTGGTTGAAAGAGCAACTCTAGATTGCTTTCGAGAAGACCAAGAAACAAGGGAAGATCCAAGAAACTGGCAAGTACCGGAAGTCGACTTGCGATCCAACCGGCACCCACCAAAGTCGACATCCGAAAAGCCAGATAAATCAAGAGATGATGATGCTGAATAATAAAGACCGAGATCATTCGTATAAGTGAGATACCTGAAGATGCGCTTGACAGCCTGCCGATGAGACGCGCGTGGTGAAGACTGAAAACGCGCGCAAAGTCCCACGGCGAACTGTATGTCCGGTCTTGTCACCGTCAAGTACAGCAGCGAACCGATCATCCCTCGAAACTCTCTCATTGACCTTAACACCGTTCTCGTCCTTGTCCAGACCCCCAGATGTGCCCATCGGTGTCATCGGTGGCTTCAACTCCCCACCAAAGTCAAATTTCTTAAGCATGTCACGAGTGTACTTACCTTGGTGGATGAAAGTGTCGTCCTTGGTCTGCTTGATCTGGAGCCCTAAGAAATACTTGAGCTCACCCATGAGGCTCATCTCAAACTCGTTGTGCATCTGCTCAGAAAACTTGGACACAAGAGAGTCAGTAGTACCGCCAAAGATAATATCGTCCACGTAAATCTGAGCGACTAAGAAATCTGAAGCATCTCTGAGCAAGAAAAGAGTTTTGTCCACAGAACCCATCACAAAACCCTTCCCCAACAAAAATTGCTTTAACCGGTCATACCAAGCCCTGGGGGCTTGCTTCAACCTGTATAAAGCTTTTTGCAACTTAAAAACATGTCGAGGAAACTTAGGGTTCTCAAAACCGGGAGGCTGCCTAACATAAACTTCCTCCTCTATGAACCCGTTCAGAAAAGCACTCTTGACGTCCATTTGAAAAGGCTTAAAACCCTTCGAAATGGCAAAAGCTAAAAGAATGCGAATGGACTCAAGATGGGCAACAGGAGCGAAAGTTTCTTCAAAATCAATACCCTCTTTCTGGCAAAAACCCTGGGCAACTAATCGAGCTTTGTTGCGCACCACAACCCCATCTTCAACTTGTTTGTTCTTGAACACCCACTTGGTGCCTATGGGGTTGCATCCTGGTGGCGGCTCAACTAGTGTCCAAACCCGATTACGGACAAAATTCTCAAGCTCTTCTTGCATAGCATTAATCTAATTAGAATCAGAAAGAGAATGAGAAACGTCTCTGAGCTCAAAAGATGCAACAAAAGCAGATTCAGCAAACACAGCAAAAGAGGTAGACAAACACAGAGTTCTTTCAGTCAAATCACCGATGATGAGCTCTGAGGGGTGATCACGCTGAACTGCTCGGGTTCCCTGGTGATCTGAAGTCACCTCACCGGAGTCAGCAGCTGGCACCTCTGGACTCAACTGAGGGGGCTAGATCGAAGTGGAAGAAGTGATCAGAGGTCCGCCCTCATCCTCAGTCGAAGTCTCAGAAGTTGTGGGCTCTACAGGGGGTGCAGAAGGCCCACCCTCATCAGCAGCTGGAGTGTCCTCATCTTCCTCGAAGATGGACTCTCCGAGCTCATCATCACCAGAAAGCTCAAAAGAAGGAGTCAAAGAAGGCATGGACTCGTCAAAAGAAACTTCGCAAGTCTCGACAAGCAACTGCGAGTCGAGGTTCCAAACTCGGAAGCCTCGAGAATGCAAAGCGTAACCAAGAAAAACACCGTCCCAGCAACGAGACTCAAACTTGTCCAAATGCCCTCCCTTCTTGAGCACAAAGCACTTGCAGCCAAATGCTCGCAAGTGGCTCACCTTGGGCTGTCTACCAAACCGCAACTCATACGAAGTCTTACCTAAGTAAGCTCGAAGAAAAAATGCGGTTGGTCAGATAGCAAGCCGTGTTCATGGCTTCAGCCCAAAAACGCCTATGAGTCCTATGCTCATCGAGTATCGTCCTAGCCATCTCGACTAGCGTGCGGTTCTTTCGTTCCACCACGCCATTCTGTGGGGGAGTATAAGGAGAAGAAAACAGATGGTCCAGACGCTGATCACTACAGAAGCTGACGAACTGAGAGTTCTTGAACTCAGAGTCGTTGTCGGAGCGAATTGCTCGCATCCGACCATTGTTCTCAATCTTCAGCTTCAAAATCAGGTCATGAACAAACTGAAACATTTCATCCTTAGACTCCAAAAAGAAAACCCACGAGAATCGAGAAAAATCGTCAACAATCACAAGCGCGTACCACTTCCCACCGACTGAGCGCACCCGAGCTGGACCAACAGTGTCCAAGTGTAACAGCTCGCCCGGATACGAAGTCATCACCTGAGTCATAGGTGAGTGAGAAGCAGCAACCATTTTCCCATGACGACAGGGATGACAAACTAGATCTTTCTCCATTTTAAGCTTGGGCAATCCTCGGATGAGGTCCATAGAGCTTAACCTGACTAGCAGATCAAAACTCAAATGACCTAACCTCCTATGCCACTTCCAGAGCTCAGAAGAAGATCCAGCAATCAAGTAGTGAGAAGGGCCAAAAGAACTAGAGAAGTCAATTCGAAAAACTTTACCAAAAGGTAAAATCTGGCAAATCAAAGACCCTCTAGAATCAACCACAAGAGAATTACCCTTCTTAAACCGCACTTCCAAACCATCCTCAAGAAGTTGTGAAACAGAAATCAAATTGAAGTTCAAATTTTTAACCAAAGCAACATTCTTTAAAGAGAAATGATCTGAAATGCGAATTGAGCCAATGCCACTTACTTTCCCTTGACCACTATTCCTGAATGTGATGAACTCTTTGGAGCTCGGGGGAGTAAGACTGGAGAACCATATGCCATGTCCCGTCATGTGGCGAGAGCATCCTGAGTCAATGATCCAAACGTCCTCTAGTCCCCGATCCTGCACAATCAGTGGCTGTAAGTGGGAGCAAATGGTCCGGCACCAGGTTTAGCAAAAGAGCTAAACCAGTGTCGAGCCATCTGCTCAAAAGACAGAAAGCAGAAATCATTATGAGAGACCGGACCAAAACACAGCTCAAAGCGCGGTCCTTGGTTCTGCCTAAAGCCTCGGCCATGAGGTCCAGGACCATAGCCAAAACGACCTGGAGCTCTGCCAGAACGACCACCACCGACTGGAGCACGGGCAAGAAAGCCATCTCCTCTACCACCACCTACACGACGCGGCCTGGCCTCCAGCCTCTCCCCGTGTCGAGGAACACGCAGTCTACCACCCTGCTGGTAGAGCTGCTCCTGATCACCACGAGCTCTCTCTGCTCTCTCAACCCGCTTCCTCCTGAACCAAAACTCCGCAAGATGCACGTCTCTCTGACAGTACTCACAATGATAGGTGGGCTTCTTGGGATGTGGTTGAGGCTTGGGAGTCTTGGGCTTAGTGGTGATTGGTGTTGTCTTCTTGGGCTGAGAGGGTCCGGGAAGAGAGTCTAGAGAGGTGTGGAGGTGTTTGGGCTTTAGAACCCAGATAGGTTTCTTGGGTGGAGCTTTGGGTGGTTCATGAATTACTCCATCCTTGGGTTGACAAGCCTGGGAAGACTCAGTGGAGTGAGTCTTGGGGTATCTCTGCTCAGGAGTCATTTTACTCCACTCCACTACTCGGTTAATGGCACTCTCAAAGTCAGCCTTGGTGTAGGTGTAACCTACCCCAAACCCATCGTACCTCTTGAACTGCTAGATCATCATGCCGAGCTGTGGCTCTCTTGCATTGATCCAACTCAGGATAGAACGGAGGTAAAAGTTCTCATTCTGAGAATCAGCTAGCTCCTCTCTCAAGGAAGCTAGAACCTCCACCTGAGACAAGCAGGTCTCACACTCACTCTCTACTTGGACAGACTTTTCGGCTTTCAGCTTAATCAATTCCATTCTGAGAGACAAACAGTTCTCACAGACAGTGGGTGGAACTGATAGTGTCTCAAGCTCTAGCCTAGTCTGCGCAAGCTCAGCTCTCAACCTCTCCAAATCACCCAAATGCTCATCGCCCTTGGATTTCAGCTCAGCTAAGGCAGCTAGATGAGATGGGCAATCAACACAGGGTGCGACGACAGTGGCTTGAGCATCTTTCAGCTCCAGCTGAGCGCTTTCAAGCTCAGTGACCAAAGTGTCCCTCTCATCAACCCTTTCTGTGTACCTGGACTTCAGAGTCGACAGGTTACACAGAAGCACCTCACACTTCGGGCACTCACTGTTATCACCCAAGCAAGGGGAAGAAGATAGACTCTCAATTCTGCTGTTGGCTACGGCAAGCTCACTCTCTAACTCATTTATCCTCTTCTTGGCCCCCCTAAGCAGTTTTTCCCGATATTTTAACTCCTGACGATTGCTCTCAAGTAAATCAATGATTTCGTGTTCATAGGATGATACCTTTTCGTTGTCGTCGTCGTCGGAGTCATTGGAGGAGCTCTTTTCTTCCTTATCCCCAAGAGCCATTGAGCAGAAGCTCTTGCGGGATCTTCGGCGCTGGTGTGAGCGGCTCTTCGGTCTGTCCCCGAAAGCCATGAAGCAGAGGCCCGCCGGATCGTCCTTGTCCTTCCCCTTCCTGATGACGATCTCTTCATCGCTTGAGCTCGATGAAGAGGAAGAAGACGTGGACTGCTTGGAGTAGCTCTTCTCCATCTCGGCGAAGAAGGCCTTGTCGCGCTTCTTGGTCTCTCGCCGGTAGTCCTTCAGGGCCTTCTTGAAGAATCTAGTCTTCGGCTTGCCCTTGTTGAAGGAGGAGCTCTCGTGCTTGCCTGAGTCGTGGAGGCCACCATCGGTGCCCTTCTTGTGGCCATTGCGCTTGGGGCAGTCAGCGATGAAGTGTCTTGGATCACCACACTCAAAGCACCCGGATTTCGTGCCATGTCTTTTGAACATTCTTTTGTCATAGACACGACGCACCCGGTTATTAAAAAGACACAAATCATCGTCTCCCAAAGACTCAAGCTGGTCCTCAGTGATAGACATCAAAGAGAACCCAGCACAGCTCACAGAAGAGGGATCAACAGAAGGTGTAGCAAGGGCCAGGGACTTTGATCCAGAACCAGTGAGATTTGATCTCAACTGGATATCAACCTCAGTGGCCTTCAGCTTGCTAAACAACTTAGAAATGGTCAAGGTATCATAAGAAGTGCTTTCAACAATAGAGGATACCTTAATCTCCCAGATCTTTGGGTCCAAGGTATGGAGAACCTTGAGCGCCTGCTCGTGATCTGAGACTAACTGAGCACCCTCAGCCTTGTTGTCCCGAAGCTTGTTAATGATCGATTGAAAATGACCAAACAATGCTTCAACAGATTCACCCGGCTTTTGTGTGAAGTTCTCATACTCACGTCGGTAGGTCTGATAGAGCCGAGCCTTGACCTGGGTTGTTCCCTCATGGTGTGCTTTGAGGGTAGCCCAGATCTCTCTCCTAGTGGAGAGATGGCTCACACGCTCAAACTCAGTGGGACCTAAACCAGAGAAGAGAATGTTCACGGCTTTACTATTGCTCAGATGCTGGGCAATAATACTAGGAGTACCATGCTCAGCAACTAGCAAAATAACAAACGTATCGTGAACACAGATGTCCCAGATGTCCGAGCCTTGGCTCATAAGATAGGCTCGCATGCGAGTCTTCCAATAGTTATAGCCATAGGCTTCCAAGGACGGGACCTTCCCAGGAGAAGTCATGATCACTACTGGGATTTAGAATCGGTTAAGGTATGGAAAAACCCTAACTAGACTCTGATACCACTTGTAGGACCGAAAGTAACGACCAGAGGGGGGTGAATGGGCGCCTAAAAATTCTTTCGAATCAATGGCCTGTTCCCAATACCCAACGCACCTCAAAAGACTAAGCAGCAAAGCATGAACATAATGCCTACGTCTAAAGGTATCTAGCCTAGAAGCAACTGATGTTAAAAACAGAGAAACACCAATACAGTGCTAATAGACAGATAAACAGTATACACAAGACATGGCAAGTTAAACTTCTCAATGGATGATCTAAGTATAAATAAAGTGAGATGAGAAGTTACTATTCAAATCTGTCTCATGTTCGAAACTTGTCGAAGCCTGCTTCGCTGGTCGAGGCCTGCTTCGGAGGTTAGTGGCGAAGTCTACCGAAGGCTGTTGTGAAAGTGCCGAAGGTTGTTGTCTATCCTAGTTCGAGTGCGACTGAGAGCGAAGTAAGCTTCGAAGCTAAGTATGACAGTGTCGAAGCTTGCTTCGAATAGTGTACTTCGAAGGCTAGACTTCGAACAGAAAGCTTCGAAGAAGCTCACAGAAAAACAACCTTCGAAAGGGTAGCGAAGCCCGATACACGACAGAGAAACCAAATCGAAGCCTACACTCTACCTTCGGAGCTAGCAAGATCGAAGAAGGATCGCTGAAGTATTAACCTTCGACACACACAGATCAACTTCGAAACGAAGTTTGTAAGAGTTGTCACACAAGAAATCGAAGGTGACAAACACACTTCGAACGACAAGCTCCGAACAAACACACTGTGACCCACAAAATAAGATAGCAGCAGAAAGATCTCAGAGACTACACGTCGAGCGAAGTATATCAGAGAAACAAGCTTCGAAGTCATCCTCGAAGCCTTTCGGAGTATACCTTCGCACAGACGGTCGAAGTATGTCAAGCTGATAGACAGCACAAAATGTACATCGAAGCTAGAAACCCAGTACACAAAGTGAAATCGAAGTTCAAGCGAAGCTCTTGAGGATGTCAGATCAAAGCCTGCCTCACGGAACTGAGGGACTTCGAACAGAGAGAAGGGGCTTCGCCAGAAACAGCCAGAAAAGGGACTTTAGCCCTGTCAACTCGATCAAAAAGCTACGCAGGAAAAAGCAAGCCTAGAGTACTAGTGTACTATTGCTACAGAGAAGTAGTACTACTTGCAAACAGCAAGAACTAGTACTACTCAGTGAAGAACCGAAGCAACAGAGACTCAGTTCTCAGGAATAGAAGTTGTTGCGCATCAATAAAGACCATAAAAACACTGACCGAATGACAAGAGGAGGGAAGAGAATCTCATAGATTCAAGAAGAACAAATGGAATGCAGGAATTAAATCACAGGGAGCAAGAGCCTGGCGGCGCACAACAAGAGAGAGAATGCAGGAGACAAAATGACCCAATAGATTAAAAAGTGAATTCTAGAAGGGGTGACCTAACCCTAAGGATTGGGGCCCTATTTATAGGCTGCCCAACACTAGGAATATTCCACCAGCCCCTTAGGAATTTTTACAGACACGACTGACTGACTGTGGGCCTAGAGATATAGATGACTTATCCAGAAGCTAAGCTTTCGTAGCGACTACGGCTTCTCTTCTGGACAGTCCGATACAAGATCAACGGTTGTCAGTTTTGCGCCGAAACTGACAAAGCCTCCACCGACTTTGCACCAGGTACCCGGATTGGGTCGGCCCGATTCCGCAGCTCTCTCAGCCCGGCAATCACTCTCCGCCCGTGTACTTGAGTCAGTCCTAGTCAACAGCCCAGTAGGTCTTCTGCTGCTCCTAGCATATGTACCCGGATTGGGCCAGCCCGACTCCGCAGCTCTCTCAGCCCGACAGTCGCTCGCTGCCCGTGTACCTGAGTCACACACGGCCCATGAAACAGCAGATCTCCTCTCTTCTTTTGTCCTCTTTGACTATCGTTGACAATGACTCATCACATCTGGAGCCATGAGGCCCACGCTATTCTGCATGGCTCCTCAGTGGGGAGTGAGGAGAGGACTGTGTTAGCAATTTGCAGCCGGCCCGCTAGAGAAAGCCAGTGAGGGAGTGAGGAGAGCCTGCGGTGAATCCTTTCGATTAGGTACCCAAAGTCAGAGTAGCTGGGCCGGCGAACACCCAAAGGAAGTCCAAGGTAGGGGAATGGTAAAGAGCCCCGTTGGCAGCCGAAGGAGGCAGCCAGGATCTCCGCACGCACGGCTTCCACGTTGATTGGAATTAGGCTTGATTTGGCGAAGTTGATCTTGAGGCCCGTGGATTCTGAGAAACTGTGGAGAAGCCCTTTGAGGTAAAACAAGTTGCGCTGAGAAGCCATTAGGAAGATAATGGTGTCATCCACATACTGAACAACCGGGAACTCGTCAGTGTGGCTGTGGCACTCAGGAGGGAAGATGACACCCTTGTCCGCTGCTGAGTTGAGAATGTGTTGGAGAAGGTCAGTCGCGATGATAAAAAGCAGTGGGGACAGCGGATCACCCTGACGAACCCCTCTCTTCACTGGAAGAACTTCCCGGGATTCCGTTAACCAGGACTGAAGAATAGGCTGAGCTTAGAAGCTCCTTGATCCAAGCGATCCAAATTTGTGGGAACCTTAGTCGGGGCAACAACTAAAGAATAGCCGAGTGTTCAATGGTGTCAAAAGCTTTTTCGAAATCTAATTTAAGAAGGATTGTTTCGTGCTTGGAGTGCTGGCACCGGTGAGTGGACTCTAAAACCTAGGCCAGACAGTCTTGAATGGTCCTGCCTCTGATGAATCCATACTGGTTTTTGTGGACCAACTGCGTGATTACCCGTTGAAGACGGTTGGCGAGCACTTTGGATATGATTTTGATACTTTCGTTGAGGAGCGAAATTGGCCTGTAGTCCTTAGTGGAGGTAAGGTTGGCGCATTTTGGCAAAAGGATAATGTAGGAGCCGTTGAGTGCACTAAGACTGCCACCCTCTTCAAAGAACTGGGTTGCTAGCTCGTAGAAGTCATTTTTTATGATGGGCCAGCAGGTTTTAAAGAATAGCCCATTGAAGCCATCTGGTCCAAGCGCTTTGTTCGTGGGGAGAGCTGCGATAACTTCATCCAATTCCTATCGAGAAATGACCGGGTCAAGATGGGCCAAGAGAGGCCATTGGGGATGAGGTCCACCAGGTCGAAGAGCATCCATGGGCTGCTAGAGAAGCCCATCTTTGAGAGGAAGTAGTCCAAGAACACTTTCGCTTTATCTTCAATGGAGAGGGCCGACTGGCCGTTGGGTAGTGAGATGCTGTGAATTGCATTTCCCACCTTTCGGGCAGCTGCTGCTGAGTGGAAGAACCTTGTGTTCTCATCTCCCAGCTTCGTCCACCAGATGGTATACCTTTGTTTCCAATAGCTGTGCTCGATGCGGAGTAAGGCGGCAAGGTGGTCTTTGATCCTACCGTGGAAATTTCTCTCAATTCGGGACAGCAACCTAAGTTCCTCCTAACGATCAAAGAAACCGATCACTATTATAGAGTTCCTTATCCATGTTTTGAAAGCGTTGATCCTCCTTGTCCATCTTATGAGTCCCCTCTTTACCCTGAGAAGTTTTGTGGCAACTCGTTGTACCGGGGGTCCACTGCAAGGGGTGTTCCATTGCCCCGAGACAAAATCCAAGAATCCTAGAAGCTTAGCCCAAAAATTTTCGAACCGTAAGATGCGAGTGTGGTCAAGGGCTTTTGCTATCCTGATCCGGCATGGAGAGTGATCTGATGTGCTGCACGGGAGGGCATAGAAAACAGTCTATTTGAAGGATGTAGTCCAGGAGGCTGACACTAGGCACCAATCGAGTTGCACTAGGGTTGGGTTGTCCTGCATGTTGCTCCACGTGAAGCTTTTCCCAGAGATCGGCACTTCCAGCAGGCTGAGGGAGGAGATTATGTTGTTAAAGCTGTCCATAGTGGCCGAGCAAGCCCCGACCTTGTTCCTGTTTGCTGGGAAGCGATACATATTGAAGTCTCCTAAGAGCATCCAGTTTTCAGACGGACCGATATTAAGGGAAAGCAGCCAATTGATGAAGCTACCTCTATCAGCTTGACCACACGGGCCATAGATGGATGAGAGAGTCCAGGTTGAGCCATTCAAGACTGATGTGAATCTGACTGTTAAGTGGTGAGACACGGCTGAGACTATGGTGTCGTTGAACTTAGACCCCTTCCAGGCCACCAAAATACCTCCCGAAGCACCGACCGCAGGTTGGAAGGCGAACGGTCGAAGGATCTAGGGGCAAATTTTCTGAGATCCGAGTGGGTGAGGGAGGCCATCTTGGTCTCTTGAATGCATATGATTCAGTAAGCGGCATCCGAAATCATGCTTTTAAGAGCTAGCTGTTTAGCTAAAGCATTAAGGCCCCTAACATTCTAATTAAGGATAAGCCAATCAGAGTTGTTACCCATTAGCAAGCCGTTGTCCAGATAGTGAGATCGTGCAGTACCAGACTGACGAACATAGAGTAGCAGATACAGACCGAGTAAACCAAAAGACAAACTTAACACAGAAGAGGCATGAGTGTTGGGCCGTCGTCCGGGACTTGAAACTGCCCTCCCGGAGCTGCACCGTAGAGGGATCAAGCATGATGAGGTGTACCCAGGGGTTCAGCCGCCACACCAGGGACCAGCCGGCGATCATCCGAATCATTACTGCTGAAAAGTGTAGGGTCATGGTTGGGACCCGAGCTCATACCGCAGATGAAAACTGTTGTGTGACGGAGTTGAGAAGCTGATAGAGGGCGGCATGGGGTAGCTGACCTGGAGAGCTCAATGAAGTCCTTGATCGTCGGGAGCGGCGGCATGGACGAGCTGGCTTGGGCGTGATTCTTTTGCTCCATGGGATTTTGCTAGTAGCTCTTTGCCTTATTCCTCAGCCTGATGCTTTTGCGAAGCCCTAAAGGGGTGGCCACTGGATGAGGTTTTGGGGCCTTGGGGTGGCGGACATAGACAATGATCGCCTTGCTAGTTTCTGGTGGCACCTCGTGTGGGGACTATGACTGGATTGGGGAGACCGGCTGCGGTATCTCATCCTACTCATGCTGGGAGGGTAGTGGCACCGTGATCACTGGGGCAGCCTCTGGAGAGTCGGGAATTGCATCCTCAGGTTGCACGACGGGCACTGCCAGTGCAGGATCGTCGATGTCATCACTGGATATCCTTGAGCTGCCGGTGTGGTTGCCTCTTTCTGCGGGTTGGTCTTCCTCTTGATGAATTGCTGGGGCAAGATGCTGTTGGGGGGGCTGAATTTGCTCCTGGGCGCCATCGTCTGCTTCCTGGCCGAAGTTCTGCTCATCAGCCCACTACTGTATCCACTTGGGCTCCCCTAGCAGGATGCCACCGTTGAACGGATGGGGATTTCCATTGCCCGGGGGGAGGGGGTCCTCATCTCTTGGCTGGTGATCGGCCATGGCCGAGTGAAGCACGAAAACTGGGAAAGTCTAAGACCTTTCCACTCCATCTAGGTTTCGGCCAAACTTTATGAGTTTATTATGGTAAGGCTCCACGGAATGTCTAGGAAGTCATCAAACAGAACTTTCACAAGAACCCTAGAGTGGTTTGGGTCCTTGTGCCAGAACACCAGTTTTCCGAACGAGGCACAGACTTGTTGAAGGAAACTTAAGGTCTTGAAATCCAAAGGGTATCCCAAGAACATGACCCAACCCGAACGGGCAAACGGGGACTGTCTGAAGTTAATACTTCGTCATGGTTGACGAACCTGACCAATCTGTCGTTGATGAAGAAAGGGGTCATGTGCACTAAGCGATCCCGGTCAAAGACGCTCTCTAGTCTGAAGATGCCGACGCCGAGGGGGTGCGGGCCGGAGTAAGCCACCCAAATGCAGAGGTTGTACACCAGGTGGTGGCGGATGGCATGAAGAAGGGCCAAGGAGGCCTCCGTCCCGATGGCCCCGTTGGTCTCAGTGATGGCCATGTCCTCATTGAAGCGGACATAGTCGCCGGAGACGCAAACGAGGCCATGCTGCCTGCGAAGAGGACCTCCGCCTTCGTTGATGCAAACCCCAAGCGGGATGAAGGGGAGGGGGTTGGCAGGGAAATTCGCCATGGCGGAGAAGGGAGAGGGAGAAGTTGGAGCGACAAAAGGGGTTACAGGGAGAGTGGTTAGGGGGAACGACACAAGAGAAGGTTGCACAGAGGCCGAGGCAGCAGCCGGGGGAGCCAATCGGCGTGAGCGAGGGCCAGAAAGTGGAGTGAGGGACGCGGGGAAACTTGCGAGGGAGAGCGAATTAATTGGCCAGATGTTTGTGATATATTACTTTATTTACATCAAAGCCCATACTGTGGAATTTAGCTACTTTGGTTTATAATGAATCATGTTGCATCATTTGATATGAAAAAAAGTTGAAAAGTGTTTTCAGATGTTCTTTTTGGCTGTCTTTTAGAAGTCTAGTCTATACTGGCCACTGGGCAGTAGACACTGGCACTAACTGACCTCACTGGTTTCAGACTTTTGGCAGACATTAAAGTTTTCTAGGATCTCTGAATAATGGTTTGGTAGATCAGCTTAGTTCTAGTGTGTATGATCATGAACCATTTTATATTGAATAAAAAAAGGATATCCAAATGGAAGTATCCTAGATTCTATGTTTTTTTGAGAAATAACCAGCCGGAGAGTCTCCTACCGAGGTTACGTGTTAACAAAACCAAAAGTGACCAAGGGAGACAATTTTACAGGGGGGAAGGGGATTAGGAGGAGTAGAGATTACAGGGTAGCCGCCCATCCCCTAAACTCCGCACGGAGTGGGGGCTTGAGCCTGTGGCTTTGAAGGAGTAGAGTTTGTCTAAAAAAATAAACCAATTAGGGACAGAGGGGGACTGTTGTCTGAAGACAACACTGTTGCGATGAAGCCATAGCGACCATGTGCCAATTACGATGATTTCCAAAGCAAAACAGCAGGAGAGGACGCCCCTGGCCCTGGCGACTCTTTCCGGGCATGAATCAGCAGATGGCCAGGTCATGCCAATTTTCGCCCAGCAACTTGTGTTGAACGCACAATCGAAGAAGAGATGCTGTGATGTTTCCTCATGCTGACTAGTGCACATAGGACAGCCGTAGTCTTGAGTTGGGAGTAAGACCTTTTTACGCCTTAGGATATTCCTTGTGTTGAGTCTGTCTTGTAAGAGCAGCCAAAAGAAGACCTTAAGTTTGTTCGAGCATCGACACGCCCAGAGCCATCGAAAGGTGGGGTGGACAATACAGTGCCTGAAGGTGCTGTAGTAGAGCTTATTTGATGAAAAAACCTCAGAACCCTAGATATATTTCCAGAGATCATTGATCACAGTAGCATGCTGGGGGCCCCTGGTAAGCATCTGCAGTTGAGAAAATTCCCCAACTGCCTCCTCTGATAGAGGAAGGAAGAAGTGTCTAGCAGGGTCTTGTTCAAGGAAGGCCCTAAGGGAGCATTTAGGCTGCTTAGCAAATGAGAAAAGTCTTGGAAGGGCCATGTGCAAAGGTAGGTCTCCCCATTGATCAAACCATAAGGAAATTGATGTTCCGTTTCTTGCGAGAGGTTTGGCAATCGCTAGAAAGAGCGGGCAGAGCTTTTGAACTCCTTTCCACCAAGCTGACCCCCGACGAGAGCTGAGATGGGGTAGGGTGCCATTGTGATGGTAGGTTTGCCAGATGAGGTCCACCCATGGGACGTTTGCCCTATTGAACAGTTTGTCCAGATGTTTCATCAGAAGAGTATTGTTCTGTCCGGCGAGGTTAAGAACCCTCAGCCCTCCTTTTGTTTTCGGTTTGCAAACTTGTGTCCATTTAACTTTATTCTATCTTTATGAAAAACCTGTATCTCCTGTTAGTTTTCATCAATTTAGTGTCATGATTTCAGTGCATACCATCTTGTCCTTTTCACATCCATTCTTTAATAATTTCATGTGGCAATGTTTCACTTTATTTTGTTGATATTTAATCTCATTTATTTCACTTATATTAATTTATAAATGTTAATTTGCAGCTTGTGAAATTACTTGAGTCAAAAGAGGTTAATCATGTCGAATTTTGTAGAATAAAAAATGTCCTCGATGACACTTTGTTCATGAGCAGAAACACTGAGCTTTCTGCTATCCTGAACAAATTGCTTGAACCTGCCTCTGTGGTTACTGGCTTGAAAGTTGAAGCTGATATACTAGTAAGTATTGATTATAGTTTTTGTGTTGAATATCATGTATGATGCAGTAATGCAACTGCTCAGGCTTGTATGTTATACATGTGGAGCACATATAATCGCCAAGTATATCAAAATTTCTACAGACTACAGCTATTAGCTGATTAGTTCTTTGAATATTTCTTCCCCTTCTTATTTTTATAGTTCCTCATTTTGTTTCTGTAGGTACCAATTTGTTGATCCTTTTACCTTCTCTCTGTTATTGATCGGGAGTGTCTCATTTTGCCTGTTTTGCAGGAGAATGAATGTAGCTTTATTTCACAACGTATTGCTGAAGTAATATCTTTAGCGGGTGAAAGTGACCAAGCAATAACATCATCTGAATATATTCCCAAAGAGTTCTTTAATGATATGGAGTCATCTTGGAAGGGATGTGTGAAAAGGGTCCATGCTGAAGAGGAGTTTTCAAATGTTGATATAGCTGCTGAGGCACTGTCAACAGCGGTATGTCTTGAACAATTACTTTCAATGTTTATAGAATTTATTCGTGACTTCATTTTATCAGAATTATCAGTATTTCTACACATTAAAATACTCCATTGTGGTAAGTAAAATGTGTGAATTTATCAAAATAAATCAATACCTGTAGCTGGAGCCTCCAAAGTGGGATATTTATAGTTTTATACAGTGCATATCTATAAGAGATTGCATTGGACTTCCACATTTGCATTTCCTTTGATATGATTTATGGAATGTGTTATACTAACACATATTAAGAGTTTTTTTCAGGTCATTGAAGATTTTCTGCCAATTATTTCAAGAGTAAAATCTATGATGTCCTCGAGTGGTCCGAAAGGAGAAATTTGTTATGCAAAAGAACATGAAGCTGTGTGGTTTAAAGGGAAGAGATTCACACCAAATGTGTGGGCCAACACTCATGGTGAACAACAAATAAAGCAATTAAAGCCTGCAATTGATTCAAAGGGTAGAAAGGTTGGAGAAGAATGGTTCACTACTATCAAAGTTGAGAGTGCTTTAACCAGGTACTGACATCGATGATGATAGCCACTTGGTCTGGCAACCTTGCTTAATAGTTACACAGGCAGTCATACTTGATTTCTCTATTGAACTACAATTAGCTCACACTGAGTAGTTGCTACATTAGAACAAGCTGAAACCTTGTCAAAGGAAATGCTGCTCCATGTCAATGAAAATATGTATGCATTGAAATTGTTGCGTTTGTTAATTATTTTTCTCCCTTTTGCCATTATTATGTTTCTTTTTTACCAAGAGAAATCTCCAGCTTTTATATAAAGATAATAGCAAGTTCCATTATGTTTTC
This sequence comes from Zizania palustris, assembly GCA_019279435.1. NCBI lineage: Eukaryota > Viridiplantae > Streptophyta > Magnoliopsida > Poales > Poaceae > Zizania > Zizania palustris. The sequence goes on along the minus strand of JAAALK010000285.1, from coordinate 51,193,988 downwards.
CTTTTTTGTTTTTGAGGGCTTATTGTTTGCTTTTGGCAAAATTAATGAACGTAATATACAAACTGTGATATTTTGTTTAAACAACAAAAGAACCATCCTATAATAAGCTAGTTTTAACACATTACAGAACAAAATCAATTACATTATTGCCAGTTGTTCTCACTGTAACTTCTACTGAATTATAAAATATGTTTCTTCAGGTACCATGAAGCTTGTGATAACGCAAAAATTAAAGTTATTGAGCTGTTGAGAGGACTTTCAAGTGAACTGCAGGACAAGATCAATATCCTTGTCTTTTGCTCAATGTTGCTCGTCGTAACGAAGGCACTTTTTGGTCATGTTAGGTGATTACTTTTGTCCTTGCCTCTGCAAACATCATATTGAGTATTGTAGCAGGAACATCATAAGCCTCAAACATACGTTGGACATGTGTAAATTATGCAATTTTCAAATTTGGCACCCATGCTGTTCTGCACCTCCACCAAACAACTGGTGGACTAGTTACTAGTTAGTAGCAGTAGCACTGTAGCAGGAACTGGCAAAGTGCCAATCAAGTTGGCTTTATTCTTTTCTATTTTAGATATAATTTTGGCAACTTTGTGTTTCTCAATTTAAATTTTGATAGATAATTTAACTGGCCTGGAAGCCTGGTCTGCTATTTATAGTGACTGGCTTACTATTAGCCACTGACATGGAACTTGGATATTAGGTCTTTATGTCCCTATGTTATATAGTTTTAATTTTATGCTGGGGCCCGTATTTCTCAAAATTTAGCTAATGGCCTAAAACCTTTATTTTTTGCATAGTTTACATTTCACGAGACGTAGCACTGTCAATTTTATGTGTTCATAATATGCTGTTTCAGTAATATACACACAATGTTTCTTATTTCATTCACTTTTTGGGGGGATTTTGAGCAGTGAGGGCCGAAGAAGGGGTTGGGTGCTTCCTACTATATCTCCCTTATGTAAGGTACTATATGATCTT